>JANFAM010000009.1:24870000-25315107 GCA_024362665.1 Prunus padus | reverse complement strand
CCTAAACCCTAAACCCTAAACCCTAAAACCCTAAACCCTAAACTCCTAAACCCTAAACCCTGAACCCTAAACCCTAAACCCTAAACCCTAAACCCTAAACCCTAAACCCTAAACCCTGAACCCTAAACCCTAAACCCTAAACCCTAAACCTTAAACCCTAAACCCTAAACCCTAAACCCTAAACCCTAAACCCTAAACCCTAAACCCTAAACCCTAAACCCTAAACCCTAAACCCTAAACCCTAAACCCTAAAACCCTAAACCCTAAACCCTAAACCCTAAACCCTAAACCCTAAACCCTAAACCCTAAACCCTAAACCCTAAACCCTAAACCCTAAACCCTAAACCCTAAACTCCTAAACCCTAAACCCTAAACCCTAAACCCTAAACCCTAAACCCTAAACCCTAAACCCTGAACCCTAAACCCTAAACCCTAAACCCTAAACCCTAAACCCTAAACCCTAAACCCTAAACCCTAAACCCTAAACCCTAAACCCTAAACCCTAAACCCTAAACCCTAAAACCCTAAACCCTAAACCCTAAACCCTAAACCCTAAACCCTAAACCCTAAACCCTAAACCCTAAACCCTAAACCCTAAACCCTAAACCCTAAACCCTAAACCCTAAACCCTAAACCCTAAACCCTAAACCCTAAACCCTAAACCCTAAACCCTAAACCCTAAACCCTAAACCCTAAACCCTAAACCCTAAACCCTAAACCCTAAACCCTAAACCCTAAACCCTAAACCCTAAACCCTAAACCCTAAACCCTAAACCCTAAACCCTAAACCCTAAACCCTAAACCCTAAACCCTAAACCCTAAACCCTAAACCCTAAACCCTAAACCCTAAACCCTAAACCCTAAACCCTAAACCCTAAACCCTAAACCCTAAACCCTAAACCCTAAACCCTAAACCCTAAACCCTAAACCCTAAACCCTAAACCCTAAACCCTAAACCCTAAACCCTAAACCCTAAACCCTAAACCCTAAACCCTAAACCCTAAAACCCTAAACCCTAAACCCTAAACCCTAAACCCTAAACCCTAAACCCTAAACCCTAAACCCTAAACCCTAAACCCTAAACCCTAAACCCTAAACCCTAAACCCTAAACCCTAAACCCTAAACCCTAAACCCTAAACCCTAAACCCTAAACCCTAAACCCTAAACCCTAAACCCTAAACCCTGAACCCTAAACCCTGAACCCTGAACCCTAAACCCTAAACCCTAAACCCTAAACCCTAAACCCTAAACCCTAAACCCTAAACCCTGAACCCTAAACCCTAAACCCTAAACCCTAAACCCTAAACCCTAAAACCCTAAACCCTGAACCCTAAACCCTAAACCCTAAAACCCTAAACCCTAAACCCTAAACCCTAAACCCTAAACCCTAAACCCTAAACCCTAAACCCTAAACCCTAAACCCTAAACCCTAAACCCTAAACCCTAAACCCTAAACCCTAAACCCTGAACCCTAAACCCTAAACCCTAAACCCTAAACCCTAAACCCTAAACCCTAAACCCTAAACCCTAAACCCTAAACCCTAAACCCTAAACCCTAAACCCTAAACCCTAAACCCTAAACCCTAAACCCTAAACCCTAAACCCTAAACCCTAAACCCTAAACCCTAAACCCTAAACCCTAAACCCTAAACCCTAAACCCTAAACCCTAAACCCTAAACCCTAAACCCTAAACCCTAAACCCTAAACCCTAAACCCTAAACCCTAAACCCTAAACCCTAAACCCTAAACCCTAAACCCTAAACCCTAAACCCTAAACCCTAAACCCTAAACCCTAAACCCTAAACCCTAAACCCTAAACCCTAAACCCTAAACCCTAAACCCTAAACCCTAAACCCTAAACCCTAAACCCTAAACCCTAAACCCTAAACCCTAAACCCTAAACCCTAAACCCTAAACCCTAAACCCTAAACCCTAAACCCTAAACCCTAAACCCTAAACCCTAAACCCTAAACCCTAAACCCTAAACCCTAAACCCTAAACCCTAAACCCTAAACCCTAAACCCTAAACCCTAAACCCTAAACCCTAAACCCTAAACCCTAAACCCTAAACCCTAAACCCTAAACCCTAAACCCTAAACCCTAAACCCTAAACCCTAAACCCTAAACCCTAAACCCTAAACCCTAAACCCTAAACCCTAAACCCTAAACCCTAAACCCTAAACCCTAAACCCTAAACCCTAAACCCTAAACCCTAAACCCTAAACCCTAAACCCTAAACCCTAAACCCTAAACCCCGAACCCTAAACCCTAAACCCCGAACCCTAAACCCTAAACCCCGAACCCTAAACCCTAAACCCTAAACCCTAAACCCTAAACCCCGAACCCTAAACCTGAACCCCGAACCCTAAACCCCGAACCACGAACCACAGAACCCTAAACCCTAAACCCTAAACCACGAACCCTAAACCCTAAACCCCGAACCCTAAACCCTAAACCCCGAACCTCGAACCCTAAACCCTAAACCCTAAACCCGAAACCCCGAACCCTAAACCCCGAACCCTAAACCCTAAACCTGAACCCTAAACCCCGAACCACGAACCCTAAACCCTAAACCCCGAACCCTAAACCCTAAACCCTAAACCCTAAACCCTAAACCCTAAACCCTAAACCCTAAACCCTAAACCCTAAACCCTAAACCCTAAACCCTAAACCCTAAACCCTAATCTTGTAGTATTGAACATTGTCTACCGCGAATAGATCCTGTACGTCCCACAAGGACGGTCATGAACGACACTATGCTTGCGATAGTTAGGCGTAACTCGAACTTTCGGATCCATCTTTGGTTGAAGGTGGATGTCGTCTGGGGCTTTGGAGTTTTTAGAACCTGAAGCCATTGTTTGAAGGAGAATACAGGGGGAATCATGCAATGTGGGTTTTATACACAAGTTTTCAACGGTTCCAATGAATATCAAAATATATGAGTTAGTAAGGGAATCTTGAAACCATCACTATGTGTCAGTAATGTCTCAAAGAACCGAATTTCTGTGTCAGAGAATCTTGAATGAAATTTTCTCCCCACCGACAATGAATTAAACAAAAATTTGAACACTATTAGTAAATGAACTCGGTAATCCAGGCGTTAGTGATTGAACTATGATTGAACTCTAGTAAGAACATACAACCTAAGGCTCGATACCACATGTCGAACCAAATAAGTTTGTATGCAATCAACACTAACCAAGATCGAGGCATTAACATGTAAACACTAATCGAGATCGGACATTAACAAACAATAAACAACTCAATAATGATGGCTTAGGGATTCATATGGCTATCACTAGTGATGCATTATCATTGCCTTTTCAATCATTACAGGCATCTGTTGGTTGGTGGCCGTGCTTTATTGGGTGTACACAGTAGTAAATGATTTCATGTGCGATGACGGGGTTATGGCGTCCTAGTCAATATCTTTGTGGGCATCTGCAGCTAACCGTCGAATTTCTCAAAACCTTCGTTGAAAGCCACATACATTGCCTGGCCATGCTTGTCGCCTCCTTTGTGGATTTTCAAAGTTTTGTACGTAGCATCCTCCTTTGCTTTGTGCTTTCTTTTTGGGCATGAATTTTGTACTTCTCTTTCTCAGAACGGGCTTTGTTAACTTTACGCGTCAAATAAGCCAACCACGCTCACTCGACACACTTTTTAGTCCAATAATGGACTAAGGAGGAGTTGTGTTCGATTTGTTCTTCATATCATCTATTTCCGGAAGCAGGATCATCGAGTCCCTCGCTTGCGGAGGAGGTTGGAAGAGGCAGTGGTGGTGGAGGGGACCTTGGATATTCGAGGCATATTCCCATGACCCGTCGAAGTCTCCTTGATTCGCATTGGAGCTTGAGTGGCGGACATGTTCAACAAATTTCAGATTGGGGATTCGGCGATATTTCAAATTTCAAATGAAAAGTCGATGCACACCAATTGGGGATTTCGCTCCTCTTTTAAAAAAGCAAGTAGGCGGGATACCTTTTAAGGACTTGGATCACATGTATCCATATTGCTGTGCCCTCCTCTGTCTCCTCACCTAATCTGTTGACATGTGGCCCTTGACTTAACATAGGCAAACGTTGTTAACTCCACAAAAAGAGCGAAGACTCTTCTTTCTTCGATTCATCGAGTCATGCCATACTCTAAAATCTCACCACCCACCAATTGAACATGCTCTCAAATACTCAAAATATTTTTCGTTTTGTTTCATTCGCTCTTATTTTCTTTGTCGCTTTCAATTTCGGTGGTTGAGTAGATTTGATATGAATTTTTTCTTCTCTATTTCACATATTTTGATTTGGTTTTGATATATATATATATATATATATATATATATTGAGTGGGTTATTCATCCATCTCATTGTTCATTCATTGATCAACACTTTTTCGTAAGTCCGATATTTTCCCGCATCAAATTGACCAATCCTAGCCCTTGCCTCATCCAACCCTAGCTCATGGTACAGACTTGTATTGTTGAATAGGTTTAGTGTTTTTAATTTTTGTTTTACTAGATCTATTGTGTCCATTGGAATCCCCAATCTCTAATTTGAATTATCATATTTTTCTCATCAAATTGACCATTCATAGCCTTCTCCTTAGCCAACCCTAGCACACAGTACTGACTGGTATTATTGAATAAGTTCAGTTTATTTTATTTTATGTTGTAGCAAATCTATTGTGTCCCTTTGAGTCCCTAATCTCTAATTTGAATTCTCCTATTTATCCCCATCAAATTGACCATTCTTAGCTCTTGCCTAAGCCAACCCTAGGATATGGTACAGACTGGTATTGTTTAATATGTTCAACTTTAGCACATCAATTATGTCTGTCTTAATCCCCAATCTTTAATTTAAATTTTGCAATTTTCCCCATCAAATTGACCAATGCTAGCCCTTGCCTCAGCCTACCCTAGCTCACAGTACAGACCGGCATTGTTGATTAGGTTGAGTTATTTTTACTTTTGTTTTAGCAGATCTATTGTGTCCATTTGAATCCCCAATCTCTAATTTGAATTCTCATATTTTTTCACATCAAATTGACTAGTCATAGCCATCTCCTTAGCCAACCCTAGCAAATTGTACAGATTGGTATTGCTGAAAAAGTTCAGATTTTTTAATTTATGCTTTAGCAGATTGATTGTGTCCTTTTGAATCCCCAATATCTAATTTGATTTCTCCTATTTTTCCCTATAAAATTGACCAATCCTAGACCTTGCCTCAGCCAACCCTAGCTTAACATAGTTAATTTATGTTGTGGCAGATCTATTGTCCCTTTGAATCCCTAATCTCTAATTTGAATTATCATATTTGTCCTAATCAAACTGACCACTCTTAGATCTTGCCTCAGCCAAACATAGGATATGGCACAGACTGGTATTACTGAATATGTTCAGCTTTAGCAGATCTATTGTGTCCATTTGAATCCCTAATCTCTAATTTGAATTCTCATATTTTTCCCCATCAAATTGACGAGGCCTAGCTGTTGCCTCATCTGATAATTCAAATGGACACAATAGATCTGCTAAAACAAAAATACAAATAATTGAACCTAATCGACAATACCTATCTGTACTGTAAGCTAGGGTTGGCTGAGGCAACAGCTAGGCCTCGTCAATTTGATGGGGAAAAATATGAGAATTCAAATTAGAGATTAGGGATTCAAATGGACACAATAGATCTGCTAAAGCTGAACATATTCAGTAATACCAGTCTGTGCCATATCCTATGTTTGGCTGAGGCAAGATCTAAGAGTGGTCAGTTTGATTAGGACAAATATGATAATTCAAATTAGAGATTAGGGATTCAAAGGGACAATAGATCTGCCACAACATAAATTAACTATGTTAAGCTAGGGTTGGCTGAGGCAAGGTCTAGGATTGGTCAATTTTATAGGGAAAAATAGGAGAAATCAAATTAGATATTGGGGATTCAAAAGGACACAATCAATCTGCTAAAGCATAAATTAAAAAATCTGAACTTTTTCAGCAATACCAATCTGTACAATTTGCTAGGGTTGGCTAAGGAGATGGCTATGACTAGTCAATTTGATGTGAAAAAATATGAGAATTCAAATTAGAGATTGGGGATTCAAATGGACACAATAGATCTGCTAAAACAAAAGTAAAAATAACTCAACCTAATCAACAATGCCGGTCTGTACTGTGAGCTAGGGTAGGCTGAGGCAAGGGCTAGCATTGGTCAATTTGATGGGGAAAATTGCAAAATTTAAATTAAAGATTGGGGATTAAGACAGACATAATTGATGTGCTAAAGTTGAACATATTAAACAATACCAGTCTGTACCATATCCTAGGGTTGGCTTAGGCAAGAGCTAAGAATGGTCAATTTGATGGGGATAAATAGGAGAATTCAAATTAGAGATTAGGGACTCAAAGGGACACAATAGATTTGCTACAACATAAAATAAAATAAACTGAACTTATTCAATAATACCAGTCAGTACTGTGTGCTAGGGTTGGCTAAGGAGAAGGCTATGAATGGTCAATTTGATGAGAAAAAAATATGATAATTCAAATTAGAGATTGGGGATTCCAATGGACACAATAGATCTAGTAAAACAAAAATTAAAAAACACTAAACCTATTCAACAATACAAGTCTGTACCATGAGCTAGGGTTGGATGAGGCAAGGGCTAGGATTGGTCAATTTGATGCGGGAAAATATCAGACTTCTGAAAAAGTGTTGATCAATGAATGAACAATGAGATGGATGAATAACCCACTCTGAATATATATATATATATATATATATATATATCAAAACCAAATCAAAATATGTGAAATAGAGAAGAAAAAAAAATTCATATCAAATCTACTCAACCACTGAAATTGAAAGCGACAAAGAAAATAAGAGCGAATGAAACAAAACGAAAAAATATTTTGAGTATTTGAGAGCATGTTCAATTGGTGGGTGGTGAGATTTTAGAGTATGGCATGACTCGATGAATCGAAGAAAGAAGAGTCTTCGCTCTTTTTTTTGTGGAGTTAACAACGTTTGCCTATGTTAAGTCAAGGGCCACATGTCAACAGATTAGGTGAGGAGACAGGGAGGGCACAGGCAATATGGATACATGTGATCTGAAGTCCTTAAAAGGTATCCTGCCTACTTGCTTTTTTAAAAGAGGAGCGAAATCCCCCAATTGGTGTGCATCGACTTTTCATTTGAAATTTGAAATATCAGTCGAATCCCCCAATCTGAAATTTGTTGAACATGTCCGCCAGCTCAAGCTCCAATGCGAATCAAGGAGACTTCGACGGGTCATGGGAATATGCCCTCGAATATCCAAGGTCCCCTCCACCACCACTGCCTCTTCCAACCTCCTCCGCAAGCGAGGGGACTCCGATGATCCTGCTCTGGAAATAGATGATATGAAGAACAAACTGGAACACAACTCCTCCTTAGTCCATTATTGGACTAAAAAGTGTGTCAGAGCTGAGCAGAAGTTGGCTTATTTGACGCAGAAAGTTAACAAAGCCCGTTACAGAAAAGAGAAGTACAAAATTCATGCCCAAAAAAGAAAGCACAAAGCAAAGGAGGATGCTACGTACAAAACTTTGAAAATCCACAAAGGAGGCGACAAGCATGGCCAGGCAATGTATGTGGCTTTCAACGAAGGTTTTGAGAAATTCTGACGGTTAGCTGCAGATGCCCACAAAGATATTGACTAGGACGCCATAACCCCGTCTACTGCACATGAAATCATTTACGGCTGTGTACACCCAATAAAGCACGGCCACCAACCAGCAGATG
Source organism: Prunus padus (assembly GCA_024362665.1). Lineage (NCBI taxonomy): Eukaryota > Viridiplantae > Streptophyta > Magnoliopsida > Rosales > Rosaceae > Prunus > Prunus padus. Next base: position 25,307,333 of record JANFAM010000009.1, on the reverse strand, counting down.
CCTGTAATGATTGAAAAGGCAATGATAATGCATCACTAGTGATAGCCATATGAATCCCTAAGCCATCATTATTGAGTTGTTTATTGTTTGTTAATGTCCGATCTCGATTAGTGTTTACATGTTAATGCCTGATCTTGGTTAGTGTTGATTGCATACAGCTTATTTGGTTCGACATGTGGTATCAGAGCCTTAGGTTGTATGTTCTTACTAGAGTTCAATCATAGTTCAATCACTAACGTCTGGATTACCAGAGTTCATTTACTAATAGTGTTCAAATTTTTTGTTTAATTCATTGTCGGTGGGGAGAAAATTTCATTCAAGATTCTCTGACACAGAAATTCGGTTCTTTGAGACATTACTGACACATAGTGATGGTTTCAAGATTCCCTTACTAACTCATATATTTTGATATTCATTGGAACCGTTGAAAACTTGTGTATAAAACCCACATTGCATGATTCCCCCTGTATTCTCCTTCAAACAATGGCTTCAGGTTCTAAAAACTCCAAAGCCCCAGACGACATCCACCTTCAACCAAAGATGGATCCGAAAGTTCGAGTTACGCCTAACTATCGCAAGCATAGTGTCGTTCATGACCGTCCTTGTGGGACGTACAGGGATCTATTCGCGGTAGACAATGTTCAATACTACAAGTCCCTAACCCCTTCTCCCCCAAAGCCCTCATCTCCTATTGTTTGCAAGTGTAAACCCCCAAACTTAGAGTGGTGCCAAAATTACTACAATGACAAACTCATTCTAGATTGGAAGGAACGTGGCCTCTTTGAGTCAACTGATGACTCTGATGCTGAGAACTAAGTGGCTCTTCAAGTAACTTATTGTTTACTTTAATGTAGGTTTTTTATGTAACTCCGAATGTAAGTCATGCGATATGTGTGTGACACTTCATAATTATTGAATTAAAAAATATCTTTATTTTTACAAGGTTTGACTGTGTTTATGTGTTTAACAAACCATAATTCAGTATCGGACATGAACCATTTTTCTAAGATTCACAAACGCTTCCATATACATTCAAACATGACACAAATAGGTAACAACAAATATTCATACCCCGGGATTGTAAATGAAATCAAACTCTTGCATAAATGACTCTCTCATAGTAGGTTCACTATCCTATGTGCTCTGAGTAGGCTGCATATTCTCACCAACTAGAGCACCAACTTCTGCGTCGGCAAATGAAGAGCTGCCACATCGAAAAAAATAAACAATAACGACAAAAATTCAAAGCTATAACCACAATATATGATATATTCACTTACGGGCTCACAAGTTTTGGACAACTCCGTCGATCATGATCAGTCTTCACACTCAGTGCACCGACATTTATGTCTTTCCGATGCCTTCTTTTTTTGTCCTTTAACTCTTTTCGCACAACCTTTTGCTTTGACTTGATGTGGATCTTTCATTCTCACTTGGGGAGAACTAGTTCCGACCTCTCCATTGGGTTCTTCGACATGAGCTCTTGATGATACCAACCTAGTAAGCTTCCCACGAATATCGTCAAATGATTTTTCCAGCAACTCAAGACCTTTTTCGAACAACAAAGCAAAATCAATCAAATCACCTGCAACTTTGCAATGTTTCGATATCTTAACCAAAAGCAAACCGTCAACGCAATCTTTAACTTCTTTGTCATTCTTATCAAAAACTACACCGCACTTTACACTTTGAAGCCATCGTTTCAATATGTACTTGTCTGGCAAGTGCTCAACCTGTGTCATTCTTAAAAATGCTAGGATGTGTCGGCACGGAATACCCTAAAATTCAAATCCTTTGCAGCTGCAATAAGCTTTATCGACATCTTTATCATGCACAAACTCCTTCATCCATGTAACCCCCAGATTTACCCGCTCACTTACTTTGTACCTGCAGTGGTTCTCATCTTGCTCTACAAGTTTGAACAAGCATAAAAGGCTTTTGAAGTCTTCCCTCTCAAACATTTCCAGAATTGCTCGTGTAAATGCATGTCATTTGATGTTGCATTGGTGTTCGAAATGGCATTGGAGGTTTTTCATTGTTATCGACATGATCAGCCATTAACTCCTTATGCCTCTATGAACCAACAGCTCTTTCAAAACGTACTGTGAATTCCATCAATGTGATTTTTCAGTTAATATAATGTTTGAAAAATGAATGACAGCTTTCGGCCTGTTGACTACTTGACATCCCAGCCGAAAACACATGTTTTACACATGATGGAACTCAATTCTCCCACAAAACATGAATTAAGCTCAGCCACGGATGGTCTTTCAGCCAATTGTTTGTGATGATTTCGTCCCATTTCACATCAAATTCTTCTTTTGTGTCCATACCCCATATGCATTTGTACATTTTCGAAAAACATTCTCCAATGTCGAGTTTCTTGGTAAACATTCTCCAATATCTATGGAATGTTGTCGGGAGAGTTACAACAATTGTCTTTGACATGGCTACATCTTGATTAATGATGATAATTTTGGGTGGCTCACTTGGCATGTCTTTCTTCAATTCCTCGAACAACCATACAAATGAATCCGTGGTTTCACTAGTTAGAAATGCACAACCAAACAACACTGTCTATCGATGGTTGTTAACGCCTAACAAAGACGCAAAGACCATCCCATAACGGTTCGTGTTGAACGTCGTATCAAATGCCACCACATCTCCAAAAAACCTATAAGCTCATCTTGACCTTGCATCTGACCATAAAATATTACCCTTCCTTCCTTCTGAATCTACCTCCATCTTGAAATAAAATGATTCATTCATTTCTTGCTCAGCCAAAAAATGCCCCTTAAGCAGCTCGGCATCATGCCCACTCACCTCCGCACGTATGTCCCTTACATAATTGTAGACATCTCTCTTTACAAACCCAACATTTTTCAATCCCCCTACTTGCACCTCAAGAAGGCTTACCCATTTATGTACAAGAAGGCTTACCCATTTATGTATAGGGATATTAACTTTGCTCATATGTGCACTATAGACCTTTGTAGACTTTGTTAAGTTACGATGAGATCTCAATAGATGGACTTTATCAAATGTGGTCATTTCATGGTTGCGTACCCATTGAAGCCTACAACAATGTACTTATTCTTGTCTTGTATATTCAAAATCGCAAGTTTAGCCTTGCAACCAGTTCAAGTACAACCTCGTTGTCTTCTCTTACGACTAACATTGCTTGTCAACAAATACCCTTGTTTACAACATACATATTCTTTCCTTGTTACCTCTCTTGTCAATGCCAAATCCAGCTTTCGCGGCATACATATTATAGAACTTGAACACATCCTCACAGCAATCAAATTCAAGTCCCAATTTTGGTTTGAACTCTGAACTTACTTCCGGTATCACCTGTCCTTCACACTCCATTTCACAATTCTTGCAATTTAACCTTGAATATCATATCACCACCATCATAACAACATTGGCACATACTTTCAAAGAGCATTCAAATATATATTAACCAAAATATGATATGCAAATGAGTCTTTGGTGAAACATTAAAGATATAGGATCTTCAAATATATATTAACTAAATAAATACTATATGAAAACTAAAAACACTAAAATATACGTTTATATATATTTTACAGATAAATAAACGAAATATAGTATGAAACATTAGTAAATAAGTACGAATCAGTTTCGAGTCTCTGGTGAAACATTAAAGAACCTACATACAAGCGAAAGTAACTCATGCTGATGCCCAATGCTAAAATTGACAAATACAGTATATCAATTACCTTGTAAGTGATTTCGAACTTCAAAATTTCAACAAATATGACAATGTCGCCCTTTTAGATTTGGACATCAACCCCAAAAAAACTTTTGAGCTTCCTCAACCCCTATTACAACCGTGCTCAAGGATTTCAAAACCAAAAGAACATAACCACAAGGGTTGCGGTCACCAGTTTCCAACTCAACTCCAGTTTCAATGTTGCTCAAGGATTGACAAATGTTCCGACCACAAAGATGAAAATATAAAATCGAAGATTGCTTTTTTCGCCTGAATGAGCAATTTAGAAAAATGAGGGCACTCTTCAGTTTTCTTCCTCAAAGAGAATAAGGAATTACAGGGGCACTCTCTCTTCAATGCTGGTCTCCTTCCTCAAACAGAATATCAAAGCAGATACAAAAATTGGCCTCCTAATTGAACAAAGCAAACAGCTGTTTTAGAGGGGACGTTTTGGAGGAGGGGATGTTTTGGAGGGAGAGAGGCAGCCTCATTCTAATACAACAATTTCACTTACAATTGCTTTTCACGCAGCCATTAGATTAGAACCAACGGTGTTCTCATGTAATGTTCTCATATAGGTGTTCTCACTAGATAACCGCCCCTCCTTTATATGTATCAAGAGAGGAAAACCCTCTCAACTAATAAAACTAAGCAATGAAAATATCTGAAGAAAAAAAATATCTCTGAGAACCAAGTCTAAGTTTTAAACCTCTGAGTTCATCTTGTCTCTATTATTCTCTCTCATCTTGCATAAAATACAACAATTGCATAGTATTTTTTTAACATAAAACAGAGAAGTAGAATACATTCCTATGGTTTATGTTAATGCAATAATTTCCCTAGACCACCTCTCGAGAGAATTATAAGAATTTGTGATATTACATTTTAATGCACACCCACATCAAATGTTAACGTGAGTCCTAATCAATCAAGGAGATTTATTTCCTTGATTGATTAAGGGATTTACTTTCCTTATTTTTAGATAGTTGACAAACATCGTATAATTGTGAGATATTCTCCTAATTGATTCTGTATGTTATTTCCTTGTAAAGCACTCATGTAAATCCCTATATATACCTCCTATGGAGAAGAATAAACTCAACCTAAAATATTCAAACCCATATTCATATTTTAGCATGGTATCGAGCAATCGATCCTCGGTTGTCTCTAAATTCTCATATCAAATTTCTCATATTCAAATCTCAAAACCCTAAATCAAATTCCTCATATTTCAATTCCTCAAATTCAAATCCCTCAGATCTAAATTCCTCAAATCCTCTTATCAAAATCCTTAAACACATACCCTCAAATCTTATCCACATACCGCTCAAATCAAATTCCTCCTCAAATCATATTCCTCAAATTTCCTCTAAATCTCAAATCAAATCTTATTTTCAGCGATGACAGGACCTCCTACGATTCGCTCCATCCTGCACTACTCAAGCATGCGACCAATCCCGCTCACCGACTACCGGACTCGTGCTTCTATCGTCACCACTCGAGGTTCTGTTTTTCATACGTCTTCTACAAAGCACACATGGATCATTGACACCGAGCCACCGATCACATGACCTTTGATCCTGGACAAATTGCTACTCATACACCGTCTCCTCAATCGGTGGTGTCTAATGCTAATGGTACCTCCCTGTGATTGGGGAGGGTTCTCTCTCTCCGACTCCCTCAAATTGGATTCGTGTTGATTGTTCCGTCCTTACACCATAATCTCTTGTCTGTTGCCCAAATTACTATGGCTTTGAATTGTACTCGTAACATTTTGGCCAACTCATTGTGTTTTTCAGGACATCCTCACGGGTAAGACGATTGGTTGTGGTACTCAAGGGGAAAACTCTACTACTTGGACTGGGCACGGAGCAGTGAGACCAAGGTTGGTCAAGCTGCACAACAAGTGGAACTCGTTCCGAGGGGGAGAGAGACAAAGTTTGGTTATGGCATAAGCGTCTTGGACATGCCTCATTCGGTTATCTTAAGAAGTTGTTTCCATCATTATTTTCAGTCTTGATGTTTCAGCCTGTGATACATGCGAATTGGCTAAGAGCCATCGTGTCCGTTTCCTTAAGTTCAACTAAAAAGTTTGGTCCCCTTTTCTCTTATTCATTCATTGGGGCCCCGCAAAAATTACCACTCCACCTGTGAGGAGCTAGATGGTTTGTCACCTTTATAGATGATTGCACACGCATGACCTGGGTTTCTTCTCAAAACTAAAGGGAAGTCGGGTTCCAAGTTTCAACGGGTCAGCCCATCACATGGTGGAGACTCGATTCCATACGAATTGATTCTTCGTTACGACAATGGCGGAGAATTTCTCAACCATGATCTTAACGGTTCTTACAAGCTCATGGTATCATACATCAACGCTCATGCCCCTACACTCCTCAACAAAATGGAGTGGCTGAAAGAAAGAACCGCCACTTATTGGAAGTAGTTCGTGCCTCTCTCTTGGTGCCAATATGCCTCGACCTTTGGGGAGAAGCGAGTCATCTGGCAAAGATATATCATCAATCGGATCCTCCAAGATCCTAAATTTCCAAACACCACTTCAAACACTTCACCACCATATCCAAACACCTCAAACCCCAAACACGGAACCCTGATTTTTTGGGTGTGTTGTATTTGTTCACTTACATGATCATCAACGAAGCAAGTTGGACCCTCGAGCGAAAAAGTGTGTTTTCATTGGCTATGCCCTCATCGAGAAGAAGAAATGTTATCATCCTCCCGATTTAAAAGTCTTTACCTCATTGGATGTTGTGTTCGGGAACATGAAAAATATTTTTCAGATGCGAAGGAGAATCAAGAATCCAACACCCCTCAATTTTTCGATTTTTTTCCCGAGGAAGCGACTACGCTTCAAACGGCCGGTCGCGAGAATCCGGCCAACGGCCGCCATCGAACTCGCTCAAAACGGGTCGCAAGAATCAAGCGAATTATACCAGCATTTCCTTCATTAGACAAACAGGAGAACCCCTTGAAAACGACGGCCGCTGTGAAGCTAGCGACCGATGCCCGAGGAATCTACTCGTTATCTCCCGCATGTCAAAATCGGAGGGAGGAAATGGAATCGTTTCATGAGATTTTGCCCGCTCCAAATTTCTACCACACCAATCACCTGCGAGGATGTCATTCGAGTAACCTCTTTCAAAGCGATAACACTAATGAAATATCCCATGAGAATTTGATTTCGAGAGGCACAAAGCCTACATATCAATTACTAAAGGAAAAATCGTGGCAAACCTCGAGCACAATGTGAAGAGATCTTAAGGCAAAAGGGAAATACCCCATCAACAATTACATATCTCTCGAGATTATCGAGGCACGTGTGCACTTTGTAAAGCAATTGGTGACATATCTGTTCCCAATAGTGTTACCGAAGCACTAGAAGATCCAAAGTGGAAAGACGCCATGAATGAAGAGATGCGAGCCCTTCAAAAGAATGTCACATGGGAACTCGTTACCCTTACCTCATGGAAAGAAGACAGAGGATGCGAGATGGATTTATCTTTGTGAAGCTTAAAGCAGATGGATCCGTTGAAAGATTTAAAGCTAGACTGGTGGCGAAGGGTATACACAGAGATATGGGATAGACTACCAGGAGACCTTTGCTAAAGAGCCAAGATTAACACTATCAGTTCTACTTGTCTCTAGTGCAAATCTCGATTGGCCATTACATCGCTTGATGTAAAAAATGCATTCTTACATGGAGACTTGGAAGAAGAAGTTTATATGGACCTGCCACCAGGATGTAACTTAGCTCATGACAAGAAGAATCATGTGCAAGCTCGAGAAAGTCTTTATATGGATTGAAACAATCCCCGAGCATGGTTTGGCATTTACTAAATCTATGAAGAACTTTGGTTATACGCATAGTAATTGAGATCACACCGTTCGCGGAAGGCGTGATGGAGGAAGACTTACTTGCATTGATTGTTTATGTAGATGACATAGTCGTAATCGGAAACGGCTACGGAAGAGCAATTGAAATGCAAAAGTATTTGTCTCATGAATTTGAGATGAAGGACTTAGGTGATCTAAAGTACTTTCTTGGAATAGAAGTAGCAAGGTCAAAAACCCGGTATATTCTGCCTCTCAAAGGAAGTATGTAATGGATCTACTCATTGAAACAGGATGCTCGGATGGCACCGACACACCTATTGAGATGAACCATAAGTTGTGTGAAGACATGGACCAAGAACCAACCAATAAGGAACAGTATCAACGCCTTGTTGGAAGGTTGATATACCTAGCACACACAAGACCGATATTGCATATCTTGTGAGTGTGGTTAGTCGGTTTATGCATTCACCTAGTGTCTCTCATAGGAATGCGTTGATCGAATCTTAAGATACTTAAACAGTCAGCCTGGAAAGGGATTAATGTTCTCAAAACATGGAGATCTTGAAGTTGTTGGATATACGATGTCGGGATCGGTGGGTCCCATTAGATAGACGCTCTACTTGGTTACTTTACATTCGTGGGAGGTAACCTAGTCACTGGCGGAGTAAAAACAAAATGTGGTTTCTCGGTCCTAGTGCAGTAGAGTATAGAGGAATGGCTCATGGAGTGTGTGAATTATTGTGGATCGAGAAACTCTTGCCAGGTGGGCTTCAAACCTAAAAACCGAATGGAGTTGCATTGTGACAACAAATCAGCTATTGATATCGCCCATAATCCAGTTCAACATGATCGAACCAAACATGTTGAGGTGGATAGACATTTCATTAAAGAAAAAATTGAGAAAAGATCATCCGCCTACCGTTCGTGAAATCGGAAGATCAACACAGTGGCGATGTCTTAACCAAAGTTTGTGTGGAAGGGTATTTTATGACTCACTTACCAAGTTGGGCATTGGTGACGATATGCACCAACTTGAGGAGGAGTGTTAACGTGAGTCCTAATCAATCAAGGAGATTTATTTCCTTGATTGATTAAGGGATTTACTTTCCTTATTTTTAGATAGTTGACAAATCATCGTATAATTAGGAGATATTCTCCTAATTGATTCTGTATTTATTTCCTTGTAAAGCACCTACTGTAAATCCCTATATATACCTCCTTATGGAGAAGAATAAACTCAACCTAAAATATTCAAACCCATATTCATATTTTAGCATCAAATAGTGCCCAAAAATCACGAGAAATCAGAGACTTCCTGTGAGAGGAATTACAAAAATATAGGAGACCACCTCTCGAGAGAATCATACGATACTGGAGACTCGGGAAATTATTGAAATAAAATCTTAATAGGCCAAATCAAATCTCAGAGCTCTTATCTCCTTTAGGAGGTGCAAACTGCTTGCAAAGCTTGGACCTTGCCCAAGGATCCAACGGAACTCTCTGCGGTTGAGGGGCTGGCGGTTTTGATTGTCTGAGCTCATTTTCTCTGTCAATGAACCTATACAAGTGTGTCAATACATAGTCAAAATGCAGCCCAACTTCAATCAATATTGATGAAAACAGTCAATGAACCAATTATGTGCTAGTACAGATAGAAATGCACTCTTTACTATTGAAATTGTCAGTGGGGCAGGTAGACAAAAAAATCGTGTAGCTATGTTAGCTTTGCTGGCAAGAAGATGTGCCCTCAGAATTTGGTTTCCCAACCCCCATTTTCAACCCCAAAGAGAAAGGTGGGGTGACATTTAAAAAGAATCACCTTATTGGACAATCAACATCGGAAAAAAAGTAGTAACCAAAGTAATCACTAAAGTCACAGGTCCTCGCATTAAAAAATGCATTCAGCACGACAGACAAGTTTCCCGAGATGGAAAAGGGGTTAGAATGCATCATATGTATAGGATGGAGTGACAAAATATCCCATTTATCCATTTAATCTTGGTTTATTACCCATACCCCTCCTACGAATAGAATAGGACCAACCATTACCCATTTACCCCCACAAACAGTATGCATGCATGTACACCACATACCCTCAAAAGATTATTTGCAAAAATCATCATTCCTCCAGTAAAATTTGCTCAAACATTTTTTACTTAATTTTCAGGAATTTTTTTGTGAACTTTCTTAATGTTTTTCTTTAGGAGCTTGATCTCATTTGATGTATCCTTGGATTCACTTGGTTTGTCTTTGGACTCGAATTGATGGGTTCAGAATGGGTGGAATCTCTAGCATAGATTAAAAGTATATTGAATCATTCACTTGTGAAGGCCAAATCAATCTAAAACTACCAAATCTGGCTAACATATAAGAGTTTCAGCTAAATCATTTATATCATGAAACTGACTGAGCAGCTGACTTTATGGCTTCTTTGGGGCATGCTTTATTGGGTACTCATATCATATGTGCAGTTTTGATAAGGACATCTTTGTCAACCCCGTTACGGTTTACAAACGAAAGAGATGGAAGAGGGAATTATTAATTAGTTTCCTAGATTCTTTAAGTTTTCCAGATTTCATTAAGATTTCTAGTTTTTTCCAGATTTCAGTAGGATTTCTAAACTTCCTATTTTATTTGGATTAGGATTTCTTTCCTAGAATAAGTTTAATTTTCCTTTTCACCAAACAAGGTACTTGCAATGTGTGTGGTTACAAGTTACAACCCTAATAGAATACTAAACTAGCATATCCATTCATGTAGATATTTTAGACCCAAACAGCAGGCCAGACAAGCCTTTTTTATTCAAATAACTAGGAAAGGTTTCATCAGAGGCGGAGGCACATGGGGACCAGTGCAGTCACTGGCCCCCACTGAAATTTTATTATAAAAAAATTAGTACTAGTAAGCAGAAGTATGTATATAAGCTATATGGGCCATAGAAGATTTCAGCCAAAAAGTTAAGACAGTGGCGTGGCTACATATTTAGAAGCCATATGGGCCAAAGAAGTTGAGCCATAGTGGCGTGGTCCAGCAGCCAAGATTTCAGCCAAAAGTAGATTTCAACGTGGGCCTTTTTGACCAGCCAAATATCCTAAAATCATACACTACCCATTCCTAAAAGGATTAGAATTATTATTATATATTTCCTTCTTGTATAAATCAATAAACCTAAGTCTTTTTCTCTTTTCTTAGGTCAGAAACACAACCAGACCAGCCAGTTACTTGTGAGTTTTTTTTTCTTCTCAAATTCTAATTATAATATCAAGTTTTTTTTTTTTATTTCTATTGATTTTAATGGGTCTTTCAATTTATGCGTAGATTACTAAAGGGAAAAGGCTTTTGGAGATATTTGGTAAATCGCTATTCAACTCCAAGTATGTATTTGTCTATCCCTTGTAATTTTTCTTGCGTAGTATGTACTTGTTTATCCTTTTAATGCAATTGTGAACTTGTGTTGGTGAAATTTTAATTTATAAATTTCTATGTATATGATTCTCTATTGGTTTGATTAATATATTACTTTGAATTGAATGCTCAATTTGCTTCGGTTTATAAGTTTGAGAAGACGTTCATAATTGTTTCAATTTAAATTTAGTTCATATATGTGTTTCAGTTATGGAAAGATTTTTCAAAAGAAAATCAAAGTCTGAGTTAGTGGAGTCGTCACCTGCAAAGAGTCAAAAGAAAAATGAAAGTAGTTCAAACCAAACTACAGAAGTTAACTTGGAAAATTTGCTAGCTGATCCCGGATTACGTAATCAAATATTGAGTTACCATCCAAATGTTCGAGACCAAGTTCGAAGAGCTTATCTCCAAAAAGGTCCTTGTCAACCTCAAGGGCATAATTTTCCTTACAAAAATTTTGGAGCAAAACAAAGACGATTTAATCCTGGTTGGTTTAGTGAGTTTCCTACTTGGTTAGAGTACAGCATAGAAAAAGATGCTGCCTTTTGTCTGTGTTGTTATCTCTTTAAACATGATATTGGAGAGCAATCTGGTGGTGAATCTTTTGTTGGTGTTGGATTTTCGAATTGGAAGAAAAAAGATAGACTACAAATTCATGTTGGAGGACCGAATAGTGCCTATAATAAAGCTTGGAGAAGTTGTGAGGTCTTATTAAACCAAAAGCAGCATATTGAAACAATTCTCTCAAAACACTCAAACCAAGATCGAATTGATTATCGAACTCGTTTAGGTGCATCAGTTGGTGTTAGTAGGATACTTTTACAACAAGGGCTTCCATTTCGTGGGCATGATGAATCTGAAAATTCAACCAATCAAGGGAATTTTCTTGCATTTTTACAATGGCTATGTCGTTTCAATGATGATATAAAAGCTGTCATGCTAAAAAATGCTCCTGAAAATATGAAGTTGACATCACCTGATATCCAGAAGGACATTTCAAGTGCTATTTCAATTGAAATTATCAATGCAATCATCAGGGATATTAGTGATTCATTATTTGCCATTCTTGTTGATGAATCATGTGACATGTCTTCAAAAGAGCAGATGGCAATTGTGCTACGTTATGTGGATAAACGTCAGGTAATTGAACGTTTTGTAGGTATTGTGCATGTTACAAATACTAAATCTTCCTCACTCAAGTTAGCCGTTGATGATTTCTTTTCGAGACATGGATTAAGCATCTCTAGATTGCGAGGGCAAGGTTATGATGGCGCAAGTAATATGAGAGGTGAGTTTAGTGGTCTTAAAACACTCATTCTAAATGAGAATGACTCTGCTTTTTATGTTCATTATTTTGCTCATCAACTTCAGCTAGCTCTGGTAGCTGTGGCAAAGAAACATTCAGAAATTGCAGATTTATTTACTATGGTTTCTAATGTGGTGAATGTTGTGGGTGCATTGCTAAGCGTCGTGATATGCTGAGAAAAGCATGCTGATGCAATTTTTGAAGCACTCAATAATAATGAGCTCTTAAGTGGGCAAGGCCTGAATCAAGAAACTAATCTTAAGCAGTCTAGTGATACACGATGGAGCTCTCATTATAATTGTTTAATCAGTTTGGAAAACATGTTCCAGTCTGTGATAGATGTGCTTAAGATTGTAAGAATAGATGGATTAGGTTACGAACAAAAATTTGAAGCAAAGGTTCTATTGACTTTTATGCAATCATTCAGCTTCATTTTTGGTCTACACTTGATGAAAAGAATTTTGGGAATCACAAACGACTTGTCTCAGGCATTACAAAAGAAAGATCAAGATATTGTGAATGCCATGGACTTGGTCAAAATATGTAAAGGAAGATTGCAAAGTATGAGAGATAATGGTTGGGATTCTTTACTTGATCAAGTTTCTTTCTTTTGTGGCAAGTATCATATTGAAATTCCTAAAATGGATGATATTTTTTCCAGTGGAGGGAGACCAAAACGTAAAGCTCAGCCCATCCCAAACTTACATCATTATCGTGTTGATTTATTCGTTGATGTCATTGATATTCAGCTCCGAGAGTTAAATGATCGGTTCAATGAGAAGAATACTGAATTACTTCTTTGTATGGCATGCTTGAGTCCAAGTAATTCATTCTCTTCTTTTGATAAAGAAAAGTTGATGCGACTTGCCCAATTTTATCCAAGTGATTTTTCTGAGCATGACCTCCAATTACTCGAAGAACAACTTGAGAATTACATTTGGGACGTAAGCTCTAATAATGAATTTACAGAATTGAAAGGGATTACTGATCTTGCGCAAAAGATGGTTGAGACAAAAAAAGATCAGATCTACCCTTTAGTGTACTTGCTTCTGACACTAGCACTAATCCTACCTGTTGCGACTACAAGTGTAGAGCGAGTATTTTCTGCTATGAATATTGTGAAGAATCGGTTACGCAATCGAATGGGGGATTTGTGGATGAATGATTGCTTGGTTGCATATTTTGAGAAAGACATTTTTAATAGCATAGATGACGAGGTTGTTATGCAACGATTTCAAAATATGAAAACTCGTCGAGGACAATTATGATTGTAATGAATAGACAATATGATTTTGGATGTTTTAATGTCTTGTGAGTTCAAAGTTTTTATTATTTATATTTTATGAGAGGCCCCCCAGACACATGAAATCCTGGCTTCGCCATTGGGTTTCATCAGAGAAGTGATTTCAAGACCCAAATACAACAGTACACAGGGTTATTGAATCATCACAAACTCACCTGTTAATTAGTGTATTAAGGAGGAGCCTACCATAAATTAGGGAAAAGCTAGTCTCCCACTTAGAAAAGCAAATCCTGTTTTTAGGGAAGTGGAGGAAACCATGAATCTGGTTTTGTGGGTCTTTTTTGTAATCTAGTAGTTAGCCACACTTACTTGTACACATTTTTCTGATGTAATTGAGTAACACTTCAATTGAAGAACATTGAAACCTCTCATCTTTCTCTCCTTTCTTCCTCTCCTCTTTCTCTCTATTTGGCATGGTATCAGAGCAATCGATTTTGGTTGCCTCTGCATAACCTTGTTCTTACCTTGTCTCTACTTAAACCTTGCTCATTTTTTTTGTGATCATAATCCTTAAGTTGTGCTCTGTTTGCTGAAATTCTAAGCAATCATCCGCTGCATTTACTTACTTATTTCTCTCATGGAAGATACCAACAACTCAACCAAATCCAGTAGGCTCCTCGCCTCCACCATCCGATTTCCTCCCACGACTACTCCTCTCAAATCACTCCCGACAAGTTGGATGGGTCCAACTACCCTGCATGGTCTCTGAGTGTTCGTTTTGGCCATCACCAGCCGAAATGGCTGGCTTCATCAATGGTAAAAAAACTGCCCCTACCGTTGATGACTCTAATTATGATGCTTGGGATGAAGATAATTGTTTGGTGCGATCATGGCTCCTTAACTCCATGACCAAAAATGTACGTGCCCTATTTGATCATTGCTCAACGGCTTATGCGGTATGGGATGCAATGGAAGACATATCTTGTCCACTGTACAGCCCAAGTTGTACCAACTCCGTCGTCCAGTTACCACCTCTCCGAGAATGGTGAGCTTGTAAATGTGTTCTATGAAAAATTACACTTGATATGGCAGGGGAGATTGATACCGCCGTCCCCCCGCAAACACACCAATCTCGACGATGTGGCTCTTCATCAACAAGCACGTGAAACTGATCGTGTGTACGATTTCTTGGGGGGCTAGATCCCCAATTTGATCAAGTTCGTAGTCGATTCTTGCTATGAACCCGGCATTCACCTGTTATTGAGGCATATGCACTTGTAGTGGAGGAAGATAGTCGCCAATCCTCTATCTTTGGCAGTGGGTGAGTGCCATGGCGTCCAAACCGTACCGTGCACCCCATCGTGCGCCCTCCAACTGCCACCCCGTAGTTCCAAACCAGAAGATACAAAAGGAACTCAAAAGTGCACCCATTGTGGGGGTAATCACCTTGTGGAGAAGTGCTTCAAGCTCCATGGGTATCAGAGTGGTGGATACACACAAGACCCTGCAACATGACACCCAAGGCGGCTTGTGTCATGACTACGGATGTCTCCCCATCTCCTGCCCTACTCTCGGACTCTAACTCGAATCAGCACACGCCTACTACATGGATAATTGATACTTGGTGCAATGATCATATGACTTTTGACTCTCATCTTTTCTCTACATTGTCTACTCAATCCCGTCACCCTACATTACGAGTGCCAATGGGGTTCCTTCTAATGTTGCTGGTGAAGGAACCATACCACTTTCCCCTCCCTAGTCTTACCACATACTCCTTGTCCCTTCCATCAATTGCAATTTGTTGTCGGTTGGCCAAATTACTTGACTCACATAATCGTTATGCTACTTTCTATCCTTCTTATTGCAAATTTCGAGGATCTTATGACTCACGAGACCATTGGGCATGGTAAGCGGAGAGGGGGTTGTATTCATGACGGTCTCATCACCACCAAGTGCAGCTCATACTCATGTTCCAAGCTCACGTACTTAATCACCAACAGATTTGGCTATGGCATCGCCCCTTAGGGCATCCGTCTTTTGGCTATCTTCAACGCTTGTTTCCGTCTTTATTTCGTGGTTTAGATGATCCCAAGTTTCAGTGTGAAACCCGTATTGGCCAAAAGCCAGGCTGTATTTTCCTCAAGTGATAATAAAACGGAAGTTCCTTTTGAGTTGATTCACTCGATGTTTGGGGCCTGCTAAAACCTCTTCTAATGGCAAGAGATGGTTTGTTACATTCATTGATACTGTACATGCCCGTATGACCTGGTATATTTACTTGCCCATAAGAGCGATGTTACCATCACAATCCGTGAATTTCATGCTATGATCACTACGCTTCGGACATCCATTAAAGTGTTTCGATCCGAGCAATGGTGGGAATATGTGAATGGTGCTCTGAACCAATTCTTTCCGAGACCACGGCATCATTCATCGGACCTCCACCTCTTTTACCCCACAACAAAATGGTGTAGCTGAACGCAAGAATCGCCAATTACTTGAAGTTGCCGCGCATACATGCTTGACAAATCGAGTCCTCACTACTTATGGGGACATGCTCTTCTCTCTGGATCATATGTGATTAATGGGTGCCTAGTAGTGTTTTGGATTTTGAGACTCCACTACATACCTTGGCTCATCATGTCTCTTCCTACCATCCTCAAGTTGCCTCCTCGTGTGTTTGGTTGTGTTGTCTATGCTCATGTTCCTCTCATCAACGGAATAAGTTGGGCAGGTATTGCTACGATGTGTTCGTCCGGATATGGATTAAATCAAAAGGTTGCAAGTGTTACCATCCTCCTACTCAAAACTCATTGTTACTATGGATGCCACTTTTCATGAAGATTTGGCCTACTTTGTGGTTTCCAAGACCCCTTCTCTTCAGGAGAGGGAGAGGGAAGTGAAGAGACGGACTCATCTTTTGAAGAGAAATCAAGAAAATACTAAAAAAGCGAAGAAGTTCCCGGTCAGCGACAGTCGCGACCCTGACGCACGGTCGTTTCTTCACAGTCTCATGCGACCGGTCGCAAAGAATCCCGGCCGGTCGCTTTTACAGTCGAACACTCTCACAAAGAGCCCCAGGCCGTCGCAACCCACTTACGGCCAGTCGTTTTCTCCACAGAGTCTCATCAATCTCACGAAGAGCTCCCAGGCGACGATGCAACCCACTTACGACCGTCGTTTTCTTACTGAGTCTCATGCGGCCGTCGCGAAGAATCCAGCGGCCGGTCGCTTTTACCAATTTGAAAATCCTGTTGTCCCAGTCGACCTCGGTGAAGACCCTAAGACCATGGAACCAGAAGGTGATCCAGATGCCCCCGATGATCAAATACAAAATACAACCCTTCACCTTACGCCATCGCATCATTCGTCTAGTGATGAAGAAATACGTGAGGTAATCACTGAACCACCTTATGTTGCACCATATACTCTTCCACCGAGATCCACTAGGGGAAAACCTAAACTTCAATATTGTCACGACCTTAATACCAAATCAAAATATCCCATTAATAATCATGTGTCAACTCACTGACTGTCAAAGTCATATGCATCTTTTGTCAATCAATTATCTAACGTATGTGTTCCGAATAAGTGAGGATGCTATGACGAGACTCTAGATGGAGTTGAAGCAATGACAACTGAAATGGAAGCTCAAGAAAAACTCTACATGGGAAATGGTTCCGCTTGCCACAAGGGGAAGAAACCCGTTGGATGTCGGTGGGTATTCACCGTCAAATACAAGTGATGGATCGTGAGGACCGATACAAAGCTCGATTAGTGGCCAAAGGGTATACACAAACGTATGGAATTGACTACCAGGAGACATTTGCAATTGCCAAGATCAATATCATCGTGTTCTCATATCCTTGGCTGTAAATCTTGACCGCCACTACTACAATATGATGTAAAGAATGCATTTCTTCATGGGGACTGAGGATATATATGGAACCGCCACTGAGGATCTCTATGCCCTCCAGGTTCAATACCGTATGCAAGCTGAGAAAATCATTGTACGGGTTAAGCAGTCACCACGAGCTTGGTTCGGAAGATTTACTCGATTCCATGAGACTCGCTTGGGTATAGTCGAGCAACTCGGATCACACATTATTCTGAAGCGTCGTGGTGCAAAACTTACGGCCTAATCATCTATGTAGATGATATGGTAGTTACAGGTAATGATGGTGAAGAAAGGCATACTCTCTGTAAGCTCCTTTGCAAGTGAATTTGAGATGAAGGAACTGGGTGAGTTATAGTATTTTCTTGGCATAGAAGTTGCTAGATCACAACATGGCATATTTCTATCCCAACGAAAATACGTGCTGAACTGCAACAGAGACCAATGCTAGAATGCAAGCCACCTGACATCGCCCTATTGAACAAAACCACAAACTTGTGATGGATCCGGAATCAAAGTTCCTACTTGACAAGGAAAGGTATCAAAGATTAGTTGGGAGACTGATCTATCTATCTCACACACGTCCCGACATAGCTTATCTTTGTGAGTGTGGTAAGTCAGTTCATGCATCAACCGAGTGAAACACACATGAATGGAGTTACGGATAATGCGATATTTGAAGGCTGCCTGGAAAGGGGTTAATGTTCTCAAGCATACACGAGTGGATTTAGAGGATACAGCAGATCTTTGATTGGCATGGTCCGTCGTAGATGAGCGTTCTACCTCTAGATATTTTACATTTGTGGGTGGCAATTTAGTCACTTGGAGAAGTAAGAAGCAAAGGTTGTATCAAGATCGATTGCGAATCTGAATTTAGAGGAATGGCACAAGGAGTATGTGAATTGCTCGGTTACGGAGGTTATCAAGGATCTTGGAGTCAAACCATTGAAAGCTACAAACTTATCTTGTGACAATAAATCTGCTATCGAGATAGCACATAATCGATACAACACGATCGTACTAAACATGTGGAAGTCGACCGCCATTTCATCAAAGAGAAACTAGACAGTGGTATAATCCAATTTCCATTTGTAAACTCGTAAAACCAACTTGGCTGATATTTTGACAAAAGCCGTATCAAGTAAAGTTTTCTATGACTACTTGACAAGTTGGGCATGCGTGACATCTTTGCACCAACTTGGCGAGGGGAAGTGTTAATTAGTGTATTAAGGAGGAGCCTACCATAAATTAGGGAAAAGCTAGTCTCCCACTTAGAAAAGCAAATCCTGTTTTAGGGAAGTGGAGGAAACCATGAATCTGGTTTTGTGGGTCTTTTTGTAATCTAGTAGTTTGCCACACTTACTTGTACACATTTTTCTGATGTAATTGAGTAACACTTCAATTGAAGAACATTGAAACCTCTCATCTTTCTCTCTCCTTTCTTCCTCTCCTCTTTCTCTCTATTTGGCATCACCATGTTTAAAACATGTTTTCGGAACTCCAAAAATTCCAAAACTTGATCCCTTGAGCCAGGACTACATAAAGCCTCACCGATGCAAGTCAAGCTTGCTCCAATGCATGCACCTCATATTTTAGTCTATCTAAGATCGCACACAATTTTCTATCGAATTGAAATAAAAGGTCACAACTAACAGGAAAAGCAAACTTTACAACTAGGGGTCAATAACACATACTTCTCATATACCAATCAGAAGGTGGGTTATTTCAGACATCGGTTATTTAATTGGAAGATAAAATAGACCCTATACATTAATTGAAAAAGTCACTTTGAGATTCTCTTCAACCGCTGTAGGGTGACATAAATCTCTGCCCACAAAAATTTCATCTTATGAAGAAGATTATTAATTATAAAAATGTAGAGATTGGTAAGAAACTATTCGTAAATGTAATTTTAAACATAATTGTAGCAGAAACAATACACACATCTTTCCCAAGCTGCACCATTTTATCAGCCTCGCGTCGAATCTCTTTGGCCTGAAAATAAAGAAAACAAAACATTTGAACATAAAAATCATTTTGCATATTTATCCATATGATATTAAAATTTCCCGAAATTCCAGAGCTTATGCTGTACATTCTTTTTGCTTTTAACTTGTTGGTCACAAAAAGCCAATTTCATAAGACA
This sequence comes from Prunus padus, assembly GCA_024362665.1. NCBI lineage: Eukaryota > Viridiplantae > Streptophyta > Magnoliopsida > Rosales > Rosaceae > Prunus > Prunus padus. The sequence continues at coordinate 25,287,744 of JANFAM010000009.1, read as the reverse complement.
GAAAAGAAGATATAATCAGATTATTTCAATCAAATTAGTTCACCCTAAGCCAAGAAAAAGCCTAAAATTGTAAAAATATAGAACTTCCGAAAATGTAAAAAAGAAGAAGAGAAAGAAGAGGTACCTTGGCAACAGTGGTTTCAATCCGCTCATGCTTCATCAATTGTGACACCATCGTCCTAGAGATGGAAATCAGAATTTCTTTCAATTTGAAAATAAATAAATTAAAAAGCTTTCGGGCATGGAAAGCCAAAGCTGAGCTCAACAACCAAAACAATGTGAAACTAAAACATGAAAAAGTAGGAACCTGAGCATGGACATGCGGTGACCCGTGGGTCGGTTGAGCTTCTTGAACTTCGTCATCCTCTAGCGTGGACACACTGACACTGAGAGCAGAGCTTCGAAATGAAAAACCTTACGGCTTTATGTTGAAGTTCTGTTTAGGGTGCACTGAACTGAGCACGGTTACACTTCCGGGCTCAAAACTCAATTCGTGGCAAAGTTAGGCTAAACTTTTAAGGTTATTGATCGAAATGCTGCCTCAACTTTTCCTCTAGTATCATTTTGGTCCATCAACTAGATTTTTCATTTCAATGGTCCCTTAATTTTTTATTTAGTATCAAAACGGTCTCACTGTTAAAGTCTGTTAATAATATTGCCGTTAAATTGAAGAGTAAAATTGTCCATATGAATTAAAATATTAATACAATAATTAAAAATTAAAGGAATGTTATAAATTCATGGAATGTGGATGACCACCATAACATCCATTACCTCCACCCCTTATTGCTTTGTAACATATGCCCTTATTATTGTAATTAGTATCTATAAATTGTGGGTTAAATACTGTAAACGTGAGTTTATTTAGGAATTGGCTTAATTTCCTAGACTTGTAATTGTGTCTTTATTGTGTAGATCTAGGCCTAGTAACTTGGGACACAAGGTAATCTGAGCAGATCAAGAGGTGACTTTGTCTACAAGGTAATTTGCATATCATATTAGGAAATCTATCGTTTTGTGATCATGTTTTATTAGGAATGAAATTCTTAGCAGAATTGCTTTCCTCTTTTAAACGTGATTTCTTTTGCTTATAATAATAAAGCTTGAAGACCTTTGTTATTCACTTCAGCAAAAACAGATTTAAAAGATTGATATTGAGAGAAGCTGATTTTATAAAAAACCTAGAATGATAAAGCAACTTTGTGAAGCTTTTTATTTCTAGTTTGCATCTTCATATTTCAAAATTCCATATTGAAAGCTGTGTGCAATGGAAGCTGTGTGCTGGTCATCTTGTTCGTGAGGATCATCGATTCAAGAGAGTTCAAGCAAGGACTGAGTTCTGCAGGACAAAAGTATTAGATAGATCTTTGATTAGAGTTTATCTTCTTGAGTCTTGTAATAGTCCGTTCTTAGTGGATTTGTTGAGGTTTTTCCCGGTTGGGTTTTTTCCTCGTACCATTGGGTACAAAAATTCCTTGTGTTAATTTTTCTTCTGCTGCAAGATTTACTTTATCCTGAGGCGCGTTTTCAAATACCTCTATTGTAAGCCTATAAATAGGCACTTATCAAAGATGAATAAGTTAAGTTGATACATGTTTATAGAATAAATTCTCTGTTTTTCCCTTCCTCTTATTTCTCTCTACAATTTCCCCTAGTTTCACAACACGTTATCAGCACGACATTGCTCTTGGTATGTTTTCTTTCTCTGAATTTTCTTTTCTTCTTATATGAGCTAGAGTCATCACATGGTATAGAGTTTTTTTGTACTCACCATCAGACTTCATCATGCTCGTTTAAGAAAAAAAAATCTTATTTTTATTACACATGAATATAATGCCATGTTTTTTTTGCTTGTTTATTTATTTAATTTTTAGCATTATCTTCATTAATTACAGCTTGTTATGATGAGTTTGTATTATACAAAAGATCAGGGCCCGAAGTTCCTCGATCCTCATCATATAACTAGATTAAGACACAGGAGTTTTTATTGAATCGAACACGAAGTTCTTTGAAACAATTGAGTGCGTGAAGTTCCCCGAATTTAAAAAGCATATTAGGACATGAAACTCCTTGATTTTGTATTAATCAAAATCAAAATTCCATGAGGCCTACATATGTCAAGAACCCGAACCAGAAGTTTCGAGTGCATATGCATTGATTTGAATATGAAGTTCAAAGCACAACTATTAATTCAATTTATTTAGATTTACGTATTTGAACCTGAAGTTTCGAATATATGTTGATAAGAACCTGAAGTTCTATATCCAAGAGATGAATTATCAAAAACTCAAATTTTATGATTTCATGGAAAAGTGCCCTAAGTTGAGGCACATTGAATTGGTTGGAAATCCGATTCTTAAACTTGTAGTTTTATCTACATATTGAATCCACATTAATATGGGATTATCTTGGAATTTCAAAGTCTTTAATCAATTTATTTTATTCCTCGTTTATACCACTTTACTCATTTATTATTATTATTATTATTATTATTATTATTATTATTATTATTATTATTTAGATTTTATTTAGTTTTATTTCTGTTGAGTTATTAGCTAATTTCTTTTTACATGTAATGTTGTATTACCGCCCCAATATTGACAGCCAAAGGCGTCTATTGGACAAACTTCCTACTTTCTTTTGTGGGTTGTATTACACAACCATTAAAGTAGTTGAAGATTATGATGTCATGAACCAGAAGTTCATTGACCGGATAACTTTTATGTAGTGGCATGACTGTCTTGGCAATCCATGGTTCACAATGATGCAAAAGATTTTTATAAATTCGTAAGGACATTGTTTAAAGACTCAAAATATTGTCTTGTCCAACGAATATAGCATGCTCACAAAGAAAAGCTGTCATAAGGCCATCTCAGTCAAAAATTGACTTTGACCCCTCTTTCTTTAAATAATTCAAGGGGATTGTAAGCCTATGCAACATTTAATTATGGACCACTTCAGCCTAACATATGGTCACATTTTGTCTATTGTCAAGACGCTTACGAACACAACTCCCACATTATCCAATCCAGTCAATTTGACTTGATAATGATGGTGAGTTTATTGTCCTAAATTTTGAGACAATTTTCCCGCCGTTAAGAGGAGAAATGGCAGTTCCTAAAGAACATCGTGAAATAGTGTTGAATTAATCCGCTTTTGTCTCATCAAGATAATGCATATATAAGTTATACATATGCTAACATGGATTGATATTCTCGTATCACAATCCATTAACATAACAATAAGTGACTATATATAATGCATGCCTGGAGCATGACAGAAATATATGTTCTAAAGACTTAACTCCCCAGAAGTAAAGATTATTTGAAAAATTCAAGCCCTATAAAAAATAACGCTCTATAGGAGGTTATGATCCACATTTTCTAAATAATTCATCTTAAAAGAGATGCTTGTTCCATAAGTGACAACATAAGCGCCTGAAGAGGCATTGGTACCCAAAAGCAATGAGATGCTTATAAATTATGCATGCACATGCACATGGGAATTGTGGGTTCACAAATCGATGATACATTTGGTTTATTAGTAGCTACTACAGTCATCAAGGGCTATGATTATATTAAATCACATTTCATGAATGTCGACAAGTTAAGTAATTGGCCAAAATGGAAATAGGCAATTCCATTTATCACTAAATATGAAGTGTGGGATGTTGAACCTATAGCTCAAACACCAAATTACAAATGTTAAGTATGAAGGTTACGGATTGGTGTTTGTGAAGTGAAATAAGATCACTAATGTGACATAAGGTTTCCTAGTAGAGACATGATTTTAGTCTCCTATCTCATCATAGATGTATCCACAAATCTATAAGTACAGTTGTTATTTTAACGCGAAACTTATAGCATGTGTTAAATGCATATTTATTAAGACTGTATGGTACATGGAGATCCTCAAAGCTCATGAAATACTTGAGATATATTGCATGAAGCAACCCCTTGAAGGATATAAAGTACCACGATATTCTTGATTAAGAGTTAACACTAAGAGTTTGAGTATTTTGAATTCAAATTTGATATTGTTGTAACATATTCTAACTATTAGATTAGTTGTTGATACTACTAAAGAGTTCAATCATTTGAAAAGTGAGAAACAGGTCGAATAGTGTGATAAATGATCATGTATGAGGACAATGTTGCTTGCATTGCTCAAATCAGAGAAGGGTTCATCAAGACATAGTTTCAGAAAAAAGCCAAGAGATTGGAGTTAAACAAATTCTTTCACAAGATAATCTGGCGAACCTTTTTACCAAAGTTTTTTCTGAAGCCTAAATTCCAGAAGTTAATGAAAATCAAGGGCAGATATTAATAAGGGGGAGATATCAATCAGGGGGAGCATCCCAATTCTACTACATACAGGACATATGCGCGTTGTACTCTTTTTCCCTTCGACTAGGTTTTTTGTCCCACTGGGTTTTTCCTAGTAAGGTTTTAATGAGGCAACATAAGCTTGTCCAACACCATATCAATGATCCAGAAGAAAGTTGCACTCTTTTTCCCTTCTCTTCGGTTTTGTCCCATTGTGTTTTCCAAGAAAGGTTTTTAATGAGGCAACAATGTTATTGTATGGTGGACATCCAAGGGGGAGTGTTATAAATTCATGGAATGTGGATGACCACCATAACATCCATTACCTCCACCCCTTATTGCTTTGTAACCTATGCCCTTATTATTGTAATTAGTATCTATAAATTGTGGGTTAAATACCTCTATTGTAAGCCTATAAATAGGCACTTATCAAAGATGAATAAGTTAAGTTGATACATCTTCATAGAATAAATTCTTTGTTTTTCCCTTCCTCTTATTTCTCTCTACAATTTCCCCTAGTTTCACAACAAGGAAACTATTATAGGAACTTGTACTTAATTTAAAAATTGAAAAAATTGAATCTCACCACCACACATGGCTTTTTTTTTGGCTGACATGGACTTAAAAAGTACCCCAAAAAAATTCTATATTGTTTAAATTAATTAACAAATTGAAAATCAGATAAATACAAAAATAAATAACAAAAAATTAAAAAAGTAACTGAAAAACAAATAAACCCAGGACTACCCAACCCCACCTCTCCAACCCCTCAACCTCCCCTCACCCCCATCTCCAACCATGCAACCTCCCCCTCTCAGCCTCCACCCACCGTCACCCCATTGCTCCCATCATGACCCGCACCCTCTCTCTCTCCCACCCCCAGATCTATGATCCTCATCTATCACCACCAAACTTCCTACCCTCTCTACAGTCCAAATCCACGCAATTACCACCCAAATGCTACAAAAATGAAAACCCATGAATGGAAGTGTTTTTCTTTCTCTTCCCGTCTCTCTCTCTCTCTCTCTCTCTCTCTCTCTCTCTCTCTCTCCCCTTGTCTCGTACACCAACCCAGATCTGATCTAGGGTTGTTTTTGTTGGGTATGGCTTATATTTGAATCGGGTTCTCCTGATTTGCAGGGCTCCTTTGGGCTTGAAGTTGCTACTTTATGTGAGAGATCATGGGGGTTGGGGAAGAGAGGTTGGGTTGAGGATGGGGGAGGCTGAGATGGGGAAGGCTGAGATGTGGGATGGAGTCATGAGATAGGGAATGAGTCAAGGATAGTTTGGTAATTGTATATGGTATATTTTACCCCTCAATTTAACAATAAAATTGACAGACTTTGACAGTAGGACCAATTTGATACTAAATGGGGAGTTGAAGGACTATTGAAATGAAAATTTTAGTTGGTGGACCAAAATGAGACTATAGCAAAAGTTGGGGGACCATATCAATCAATAACTCCTAAACTTAAACACATGAGCCCAATATAATATTATTCTGTTTCTTTTTTTATTAACTACATAAAACCCCCTAAACTAGTTTAGACATTTTTTGAACATTTACAAATTCATAGACAAATCCCTAAAAAACCTACATCTCTACGATTACCATGTGAGTCATCAAGGGGTCAAGCCCACCATCTCTACCATGTGGCCAGTTTTGGGTTGTCATTGGGCCTTGTCATTTAAGTTGGCAACTACAACTTATGCTACAAGCCCAATGGATCCAAGACCAATGGGCTTTGAACCCCAAATCTAATTTTAGGCCCAATACAATTCTCAAGCCTTGATTAATTAATTCATCTCTATGAACTAATTAATCATTACTCATCATGTCCTAATTAATTACATCTTTCACCTTCATGGGTGTACGATCCATTAGGTTCTAATGGGCAAGGTAGTAGGTGATTCAAACTATTTCTTAATCGATTGTGAATTAAAAATCCCTTTTTTAATTCTCCCTATCATAGAAAGATTGACGTTAGGTATGAAAGTGATAGGAAACTAAACTTCAAGAACAAAAGTGAGACCAAAAAACCTTTATAAACTTAAAGGTAGTAAAATGAAATTTATCGTATTTTTATTTTAAAAGAAGGCTTGGTATAAGCACAAATCGAAAGAGGGATGTGTAGGGCTATAGCTCTCTGATAATTCTTGAAGACAACAATTCTGCTAGTGTTAGAGCCATGAGCCATATAAGAAGCAAATTCTTGATCCAATATGTTCCAAGGTTATATCTTATTTTTCCATTAAGTTTTCAGATTATCAAAGCCATTGGTGTAGTCCCAAAGACAGCTTGAGTTGGGGCTACTAAGAATTGTATGGTTTAAATAATTGGATGATTGTATTCTTCTCCATAAGAAGGAATATGTTTGTGAAAATATCTGCATGGGGAATATTCGAGGATTGATTCATCACCCTTCGAGCTTCCTTCTTCTTCCATGCTACCTGTAAAATAAACTGGAGTCAGTGAACCACACCCGAGGGGGTTGGCCAAAGGCCCTCCGATGCATAAGTCAGTTAAATGGATCTTTAGGAAGTTATGAAAAAGTAACAGAAAAGGATGGAGGTCTTCTCTCACGGGGAGAGCCGAGTGGCCGAAGCCATGTCTTGAAAGCATGGGAGGTGAAGTAAAGTATGCCTTCAAGTCTTGGAAGGCTACTTCGCACTCCTCATCCCACTTGTCCTTTTGTCATTTCTTCAAGGCTTTGAGGAATGACATGCACTTGTTAGTAGATCTTGAAAGGAATCAGTTGAGAGCGGCTGCTCTACCCATCAGACTTTGTATCTCCTTTGTTGTGGCAAGAGAATTCATGTTGAGGATGGCGATGATTTGGTTGGGGTAAGCCTCGATACCTCTTTGGGTGACTAAGTATCCCAAAAATCTCCCAAATGAGACTCCAAATGTACACTAGCTTGGATTCAACTTCAAGCGGTATTTTTTGGAGTTAGCCAAATTTTTCGGAGCTCGTCATAGACCAGCATGTCATCTACGTAAACCTTCATAGTCTTGCTGATATGCTCCTTGAAAATTTTGTTCACGAGTCTCTGGTAGGTTGCTCCGACGTTCTTCAGCCTAAAGCGCATGAATTTGTAGCAATATGTTCCTTTTTCAATTATGAAAGAAGTCTTCGCTTTGTCGTCTTCGTTCATCATAATCTGATTGTAGCCGGAGTAGGCATCCATGAAGCTGAGCAATTGGTTATCGAAAGTTGAATCTATGAGCTGATTAATTCTCCACTTGTTTTGGTCTTTCTTTGCCACCAGAATAACGTTGGCCAGCCATTCTGAGTTGGAGACTTCTTAGATGAAGCCGGTAGCTAGGAGCTTATCAATCTCGGCTTCAAGTATGGCAACTTGCGCATAAGCGAATTTGCGTCTCTTCTGCTACTGACTTGCAAGCTGGGTTGACATGAAGCATGTGGCATATGATCTGCGAGTCTATGCCAAGCATGTCAAACGGTGACCATGCGAACACGTCCTTGCTGTTCTGGAGGAAAGTGGTCATTTCCACTTTTTCTTATGGGCTGAGGCACGAGCCAATCAGCGCTTTTCTCTCTGGCTTGTCAAGATCAATGGGTACTAGTTGAACGTCCTCTTCGAGCCTCCATCCTTCTTCAGGAGATACCTCAGGGCAGATTCCATCAGCTCGATCCTAGTTCTTTGATTGCTATTGAGGTATGGTTGTTTCTTTTCCCTACTGGTTGACCAGACTTATGGGAATGAAATCCACCTTCTCCCCTGCCTTTTCTATTCCCCTTTGATCTGCCGAGCTTACAGAAATGAATTGGGCTAGCTTTTCTGCAAGTTCTATTTCCTCAAGGTCAGCTCGACTTATAGGAATGAACCGGGCTTGCTTGGTCTTTTTTAGCCCTTAGGCTGAGCATTTTTGTCCCCATCTCCTGATCGATGTTGATCTGCCTGACACTACCCCCGGGGATTGGGTAGCAGATTTTCTGGTGCGTGGCGGAATTAATGGCGTTGATCTTGCCAATCTATGGTCTGCCTAGAATGCCATTGTAAGGGAGACCTTGTCGATGATCATGAATGTCTATGCACTTATCACTGGTGGAGAGTAGACATCGAGCTCTATTGTTCTCACAATGACTGAGGTTGAGCCTTTAAAATCGATTAGGGACTTGGCTGACTTGTTGATCCTGGTGTCCATGCCCATTTGCTAGATAATTGAAAGTTGCAGGATATTGGCTGGGCTGTCTTCGTCCACATGAATTCGGTCAATCATGGCTTGCACGATTTGGATGTTGATGACAAGATTGTCTTCTATTGCAGGGCAACTGGTTAGGACTTGGGAGATCATAATTGCCTGCTTAATCTTCCATTCATCTCCTTGTTGAGGAGTTGCCTTAAATATGGCACAATTTGCACTTTCCTCCATTGTTCCCATCGCTGGGTCCTTTATTCTTCTTACCTGCCTTCTTGGGCAGTTGATCGGGTTGTTTAGCAGACTTCTTCGCGGTGATGCTCTTGATGTAGTCTTGGAGAAACTCATCATGCTTCTTTTTTAGGTTGAAGAGATAGTCAGCTTGCTTTTTGATTCTTCGGTCGGAGGTGTATTCCTTTGTGAAGGCGAGGGCTAGGTCCTGGAAACTGCTGATCGACTTTGGTGGCAGGGTATGGAACCTATCTTGGACTGCTCCACACAAAGTCATTACAAATACTTTGCATATCAGCATGCCTTCGACCTTGTAAAGGATCATGGTACTTTTGAAGTGCTTGAGATTGCTCTCGGGATCGGAATCCCATTTGAATGGCTTAAAGGACGGTGTTGAGAACCATTTTGGGCGAGCTGCATGCTCGATCTCGTCAATGAATGGTGAGGAGTTTACTTGGTCTACCTCATTGCGTAGGGCATCTTCCAAGTCTCCTCCAACCTTTAGGTCTCAGAGCCGGTCATTCACGAGCTTCCCGATGTCCTCCACTCTCAATGTTTGAGGTTCATGTTGGGGACGTCCACGACGCAAGCGTCGTTAGTCAACTTCTTCATCGGCTGTAGGGAATGTTCTCCTTAGTTGCCCTGCTGATGCGGCGTATTAGTGGATTGAGCTTGTGAAGGATTTTCTATGGCGCGTAGCCTGGAATTTGCTTTTCCGGTATGGGCCGGTGAGCGTCCTCATTCATGTTCTCCATGAGGAGGGCCACGGGGTTGATCTCCTTGGACCCAAGCAGGCGTGGACATCGGACTGTACCCCTAACCTTGAGTGTATATTGGTCATCGGACCTAGGCTCAAACGGATACTCGATCTACTCCAGCTGGGGCTCATGGATGCTTGTGACATGCCTGTGTGTTGGGCAACATGTTCCTGTCTTCCTCCTTGCATGCTGGTTCCTGCTCGACCTGGTTAGGACCTTTTAAACCTCCTACTAGTGCGTTTGTCCATCCTTCTCTCTTAACAGGTGGTTTGAGTCGTCGACTCTTGTGGTCAACTTGTTGACTCTGAGACTGAGGTCTACTTGACTGCTTGGATCAATAGGAGAGAATTGTGTGGAGCCCAATTGCACGTGACCCAGGGTTTCGTTGGAGGTGTGCACGGGAGCCATGAAAGTCAAGCTTGGCTACAAAAGAGGGAACAAATACATTTGTTCCAAGGCAGAGGCATAATTGGCGATGGCTGCAGGATTGCCGTGAAGGGAGGCTGCGGCCTCGGTGTGGGTGAAAATCTCGACCTTAGTCGTGGGCCTGAGGGAGCTTCAGCCTCGGTTGAAGGATCATGCATCGGGCTAACCGACGGATCGTGGATGAGGTTGACCGGAGAATCATTGATCGGGTTGACCAAGGATTCGTAGGTTGGTCACCAAGTCATTTGGTATTTCATGATCATGAGTGATAAAATATAATTAGTGGGCATGACGAAAACATGATACTGTAATATATGCCAATTATAATATCACATTTGCCTCAATAAAATAATAGGATTATTAAATAAGGCATGTTCAAGAATTCCATAATAAAATATTAATCGTTAAGAGGTCATTGTATTCCTATGTTTTTACATCGTTGCCACCGGACTTCATATTTTATTTATAATTTAATTCAAGCATTTCATGATTTGCCATAATTGTAATTTATACTCTCTATTAATAGCATATTAATCACCCCATTTCTTTTGGTTGCCATTCCCTCTAACATATCGCCCCTAAAATTGCAAACCCAAAAAAAAACTGTAAATTACATATCCAATAATGTACCTATGAAAAATTCAAATATATATATATATGTATAAAAATATAGATATATTATTTAAATAAAATATAGGTATATTATTTACCCAAATAAAAAAATAAAAAGAGTAGGTCAGTTACTTTGTAATTGAATTTTCCATACATTTTTCATAAATTAAAAATAGGTACACAATAATTTATAGAAAATAAAGGTACATTATTTACCCATGGGGAAATTATTTTACAATACACCTATAAATGCGTATAGGTAAATTATTTACCCCTAATTTTTTTTTCTAAGGATTTACCTTAATTTGTTGTATATTAATTTTCCTACGTAGAGGCATAGGTAGCTAAGAAAAAATGTAGCTCCTTAGTTTGTTGTTTATTAATTTACCTACCTAGAGGCATAGGTTGCTAAGAAAAAATGTAGGTAAATTCATGTACCTAAACATAAGGGTCAAATAGAGAGCAACTTGTTGTTTTCCTTTGAACAAATTAATTTCAAACAATAACAATTATTAAATTTGGAAATTCGTATTTAAAAAGGAAATAAATAAGCTATCATTTTGAAAATTAAAATACGAAATGACCAAGTAGTCAAATTTGAAAAAAAAAAAGAGAGTATATTCTTGTTTTTTTTTATAGGAACAACGAGTCTATTCAAACCATACGACAGTAATTACACCAAGCTTTAATTACTTTTTAAAAAAAGTAAGAAAAAAACTAACCCATTAAATCCTTGGAATCTATACAAAATTGAAACACAATTAATTAGCATTGAATTGCTGCTAATTTCTTAAACAAATCAAGTTAAAAATGTAATCAAGGGTATTATAGGAATTTAAAAAATATATCATTTAACACAATAAGCTTGATTAGGAAACTTGATGAGTTAGATCCTAGTCATCGGGTTTTTCTTATAAAAATAAGGTTTTATTTATAGAAAAAGATGGGTTGTAGGTAAGAAAATATTAATTTAAAGGGGAAGAGTCAAATTTACTGTAATATTATTCTATTAGGAATTTACACTAATTCGTAATAAATATTAAGTGCTAATATTTATTAATAATTTGTTTTAATTCAAAATAAAATATTAAATTTGAATATTTGTTAGGAATTGTAAAAATAGGAAATATGGAAGAGAGAGAGAGAGAGAGAGAGAGAGAGAGAGAGAGAGAGAGAGAAAGCATTCCCTATTAAACGCGGAAGCGTTATTGCTTGAAAGCCATTGTTGGCCAAGGAAGCATCATCGCCAGATAGAGCCGTGGAAGCAAGAGCTCTAGTGTGTGCACACAATCACTTGTCATGCGATGAGGCCAGTTGTTCCGGCAAATTGATAGAGCCGATTCTCCTAATCCCACTGGTGCGGCGGTATCATAAGACGACGGAATGAATGAAGTCCACGAAAATAGGCAGTTCTGGTAGAAATGTAGTTGGCGCGTCGATGATGTTTTCGCCATAGTTTGGCATCATCCTTCTAGGGTTTTTCAAGTCGGAGGTCAACGAGGTATCTCTTGGCGATGTTGGGAAAGTTCCCAAGTAACTTAGTCCGCAGTGCCACGCACGCGCGTTTCCAACATTGTATCAGGTTGCACTTTCCAGCGTCTGTTATTCGGACGTTGACGAATTCGTTGGTGTGGTCCGCGCGACCAGGTGATGAACGGAAGAAGTCAATCCAAGGATGGCAGCGGCTAGGGAAAATTATTTGACGCTGCTAGGTTGGTTTTCGGCAGCTGTGGAAGGTGCGAGTCCCTAAGCTTGGAGGTCGAAGACTCCTGGTCATGATATGATAGATCAAGCCGCACGTGGTGGCTCGGTGGTCGCTGCCAGCGACGAAACAGAAGCATTTTTGTGGGGGTTTTGGTAAATACCCAAAATTTTGTATTTGAAATTCCAATTTTTCTGATTATTTTTGTCCCAGAGAAAATGGATTTTTTTAGAAAAAAAAATAGGGTTCACATAGTGGGGAACGACCATTGGGTGGCTTGAGAGAATTTCGCCGGTGATGCGGTGATTATTCTCTTCTTGTTCCTTGGTGGGGCCTCTCACTATGGCGATTTGAGGGCTTTAGACCAATGATGGAATTGATTGATGAGGGAGGAAATAAATTTCCCTTTATTTGGATTCAAGAGCATCGCATTGAGTATATCTCGAATCTCTCAATGAAATCACAAAAATGTTTGTGCAAATATCCACACGGGGAATATTCATGGATTGATTCTTCATCCTTCAAGCTTCCTTCTTCTTCTTCCTCACTCCCTGAAAATAAATTGGAGTCAACGGACCACAACCGGGGCTATTGGCCAAAGGCCTAAGTCAGTTAAATGGATCTTTAGGAAGATATGACAAAGTAACGGAAAGGATGGAGGATTTCTCTCACGGGGAGAGTCGGGTGGCCTGAGCCGTGTGCGAGGGTGGCTCGTGGCCGTGTGAGATGAGAGCAAAGAGAGTGGCGTGAGATGAGAGCAAAGAGAGTGGCGTGAGGGAGAAAGAAAGAAGTTTTCTCTAGGGTTTCAGAATTACCTCAAGTGTGTTGTGTAGCCATCTATTTATAGACTCCTTGTTGGCTAGGGTTTGAAGAATAATCCCTATTTAATTAGGATTATTCTTACCCAAAAATAGGTGATAGGAATAACCAAGGAGATTTGGTGGAAATCTCATCCTTGATTTGGGGAGATATTCTTATCTTAAATCAAATATAATTCCTTAATTAAATAGGATTTAATTAGGGTAATTAGTTGACCTAAGGAATTTCTGTGACATCCCTGACCCAAAAAATAAAGGAAAATAAATAAAATAATTGAGTTAATTAATTAAGGAATTAATTATGAATTAAAATGAATTGAAAGGAATTAAATTGGAATTTAATAATTAATGGGGCATTTTGGTCAACGATATTTTCAGGACGGAATTTGGCGAAACGGGTTGCGCCATTGCGTCCGGCACGTCGAAACAAGTTCAGGGACGTGCGTCACGTTTGGATCGGAGTTGTATCGAGAAAGAGGGACATAATGGTCATTTCAAAAATTGTTAAATACCTTCAGCCAATCAGATTTTAGGATTTCTCTCTCTCTCCTCTCTCTCTCTCTCCCTCTCTTCCCTGTGTGTGCGACCGTTCGCCTCCCCCTCCCCCGAATTGTGCTACCGACCGGTTTTTGAACCAGAACCACCACGTCCAGCTACCACTGAGGCCGGCACCGGTCCCAAAAGGACCGCCACCTCGTCCCGAACGTTCCCCAGCCTTTCCCGACGACGCAGCCACCGAGATTCGCCGGAATAGCTCGAAATCACCACGGTTTTCTCCATTTTTCACGGCGTCATTCCAGTGGTTTCCGGCCACCAAAATTGTCGATCCAGGTATGTTTCTGAACCTATTCTTCGAGCTCTTTATGTTTTTGGGGTGGGTTTCGGGCATGGGAGCCATTTGGTGATCGGATCTGAAACCCTTGGTTTGGCCGAATTTTTGAATGAATTTTTCGGCCAGTGGCCGGCGATTCTAGGCCGGTTCATGACGGTTTTGGACTCCTGGGGTTGTTCTGAGTCCATTGGTGTATGGGTTGTAGCTTGGATCGAAGAAAAATCGAACGCCGGAATCGCTCGAGACACCTGCCACCCACGGTGGCGCTTGTGGCGGCGCGTGGTGGCGGTGTGGTGGTGGTTCTTTTTCCCATTGTGATCCTCGTTTCGCTACGAACGTGTACGTGTTCGCGGATTCTGATTCGGACGTCGTTTGACGATCGAACCAACGTACGCCTATTGCGCGTTTCCAATGTCGATGTGTTCGGACCGTTGGATCGAATCTGAATTCACGTATGTTTTTCCTCGTATTTCTAGGAACGTATAGGATTCGACGGATCATGATTCGGAGTCCCGGATACTCCGGATCAATGACTTCAAGCTTGAATTAAACCGTAATTGTGTGATCGTGAGCAATCCGACCGTTCGATCGCGACCAAACTTTGAGGACACATTGTTTAGGTCGTGTTGAACCTGTAGGAACTTTCAGATCTAAGTTTTAAGGTCATGGAACCCACGGGCCCGATTTGACCTATTCGGGTCGGTTTGACCAAGTTTGACCGAGGCTCTCCAGAGGTCGCCTTGCAATGTAGTTGACTTTGTTGGACTTCTAGGAATGTCCTGATCCTTTTGGAGGTCGTGGGCTCCGCGGGCCCGGGTTGACCGAAATGGGGTGTTTGACCGTTGGTTGACCGTGAGTCTTCTGGGGAGGTCCCACTGGTTATAAGAGGTAGTTTGACCTTGAAATCCTTCGTAGGACGTACGCGTACGTTAAGTCAGGTTTTGTTAGGGTTTAAGTTTACGGTTCTCGTTCGGTTCACGGTACTAATCAAATCCTCGTATCTATCGCTCTAGGTGCGTTGATTCTGCTACGCAGCAGGCGGGACCCTTTAGGGTTATGCAGCGTAGGACCAACGGTGAGTGGACTTTGTTTTCAAATGAGCATGATTTGAATGAATTGCATGAACTGCATAAATGAGATTTAATAATTGTTTTAAATCTTGAATGTTTAAGTCTTGTTTGACTTTGGTTGAAAAGTATTAAAAGAATTAGCATTTGAGTTTAATGCTTGATTTGGGTTGCCGGTTTATATGTGGGGCCCTGATGGCTATTTTATTATTATTTATACCTTTGGGTATTGAACAGGACGTGGCGAACGCCCGATGGTTTTCGTATTGAAATTGGATTATATAATTGAGCTATTTTAAGCTTTAAGTCGTTATACTTTATAAAATATAGATTTAATGGATTTTTATACATAAATGAGAATTTATGGATCTTTTGGATTTTATATTTAAAAGGGTTGTTATATTATATTTTAATTATATAATTGAATATTTGGACGTTAGTGAGTCCATTTGATTACGTATTCGGTTCTGGGGTTTAAACCTTATGAAGTATAATTACTTATACTTTGATTATATATATGTATATATTTATATATATATATATATATATATATATATTTACTTTGAATAAATACTTTAGAATAATGGGAATGGATTATATGTATATTTATATATATATATATATATATATATATATATATGGGATTGGGATTGAGTTATTGTATTTTAAAGGATCATTATGTTTTTATGCATATATATATATATATATTTATATATATATATATATATATATATTTATATATATATACATATGTATATTTTGGATTATACGTTTGGTTTAACGGTATGTGTTTACAAACGAGTTCTTTATACTTTAATTATATACCTTTGGGTTGGAATGCCCTGTGTCGGGACGTGAGGTCCTTTATGTAACTATATTGATGTTTGATTATGGTTTTAAATGTGGTTTTTAAATGTTTTGGATGTTTCATTTGATTAAGGTCTGTTATGCGGTCGTTTGACCCTTGTAATTATTTTGAATATAAAAATATATGTTTTGGACGGTGATGTCCTGACTTTGAGTATATATATGAGTTATTTGACTAATGGACTTGTATATGTCCTGGTGCCTGTTTGTTTGGGGTTGGGTACATTGTGAATGATTGTATATATATACTATTATCGCGTAGCGATTGATGTGAGTGCTGTTAGCACCTTGTATTGTACCTCCCCTTGTTCTAATACTAATGATCGCATGGCGGTTGATATGATACGATTACCTGGATTTGGTATGGTTCGATTCGGTACATACCTTAACGGGGTGTAGCTATAGACCCTTGATTGGGTAGTCTGCGCGCGTAGGACATATTTCGAAGTTATGGTTGGTAAGTTTTTACCATATGGTCCTGTGAGTTTAGTCCCACTTTGGACGGCTCAACCCTGGGCACAGAGTCTCGATGAGACTGTACCGGTGTCAAGTCAAATGATCCCCTGTTGGATTGTTTTCCCCTGGTACTTGTGTTTGTATTGGTTATACTATACCTATACGCTTGTGTTAGTACATTCGTATTCATATTTCTTTTAGTGAGAATCGTTACTCGCTTGTCGTGCTTGTGAGCACGTGGTTGTGAGAGTGGGGAAGTTTGGGAAACTGTTTACCTGTTTCGGTTGCATTACTTGATTAGATTTCAGTACTTGATAGGTTTTACTTATTGGATTGTAAATCCTAATTTGATCTATATTTATATATATGATTTGAACTGCAATTGATTTCTGTACTGTTGTCGAGTTGGTTTTCTTGGCATGAAGGTGATCTTTGATATTTTAAAGATTGTTTTGGTTTATGGAGTTTTATGATACTTTCGTACTCACATTTATCTATTTCTCCTAATTCTGTTTTACAAATATATGGGTTCGTGACTTGGGAGGTTATGCATCGGGAAAGGTAAAAGGTTAGTCGTTCGAAAAAGGGGTTTTAAACTGGGTTGCTTTCACGTACTTTGAGATAGTACGGTTTTCAAATAAATCAAGTATTTAAAGGGTTTCATATGCATGTTTAGCATTGTTTTAAAAGGTGGGGTTAGTACTCTGTTTTAAGTACGTCAAGCCCTGTTTTTGTCCACTCACACTCTTTCTATTTTGTGCCCCCCAGACCGTAGTTGTTGCGTCGACACCGTTCGGCCGTGCGCTTCTCTTCTCGAGCTTCGTTGGAAAGGTAGGATTGTCGTCCTTGAACCCTAAACTTGTATTCTGTTATTTCTTTTCCGCTGTTGAATTCTTATACTCTTAGTTTGCTCTGTATCACCTTTAGGGTTGAATTAGTTTGGCCGGAGGCCTGTTATGTATATGTTGTATGCATGCTGGCGCTTGGGTTGTTTATCTGTTGCTTGTTTGACAGGTTGAAGTTTTGGGATAGTCCCTGTTTTAGGGGAGACTCTGCCCGTTTTTCGGCAGAAGTCTTGGCCTCTTTCACTTTTGTTTCGAGAAAAGGGTAACTGTTTTAGGATGTGGGCCCGACATGGGTTGTTGTTGGGCATGTCAACAGGATTCGGCACGGGTTCCGGTGGAATCTGGGTCGGGTCCTGTCAATTTCTCTTTTTCTACGTGTCACCCATCCATTGGTTGCTGAAATATATGTTCCCACAGAATATATATAAGGGTTTTACATGTGTGCTTTACCAAGAAATAGATACATAAAATAAATAGGAAATATCTCCTAATAATACATGGATATATCAACTAAACTAAATAGGAAATAAATCCTAGTAACTCACGTCAATACTCCTCCTTAAGTTGGTGCATACATCGTCAATGCCCAACTTGGTAAGCAAGTTATGAAACACTAATCCGAAGACAACTTTTGTCAAGACATCCACTAACTCATCTTCTTATTTCACAAAGGGCAGACATATAATCTAGTTCTCAATCTTCTCTTTGATGAGTGTTTATCCACCTCAACATGTTTTGTTCGATTGTGTTGAACTGGATTATGAGCAATATTGATCGCCGAGTTATTATCACAATACAACTGCATGGGCTTCTTCGATTTAAAACCAAATTATGTTAATAAACATTTTATCCACAATAAACCACAAATTTCATGGGCCATACCTCAATACTCTACTTCTGTACTAGACAGAGCGACCACTTTTTTTTTCCTTCGCCAAGTGACAAGGTTACCTCAAAAAAAAAATGTAAAGAAGCGTGATGTGGAGCACCTATTAGTAATGGATCCAACCCAATCCGCACATGTATACCCAATAATATCTAGATTCCCATTTTTTTAGAACATCAAATCTTTCCCAAGTGCTGACTTCAAGTATCTCAAAATTCGATCCATAGCATCTTTATGAGGACACTAGGTGAATGCATGAATTGGCTAACCACACTCGCAACATATGCAATGTATGGTCTTGTATGTGCCAAGTATATCAACCTTCTAACAAAGCGCTGGTATTGTTCCTTGTTGATTGGCAAGTGATCCACCTCTTCACAAGTTTATGATTTACCTCAATAGGTGTGTGTCAACAGGCTTACATCCGAGGATTCCTGTTTCAGTCAGTAGATCCATTACATACTTCCTTTGAGATAGAAAAATATTGGGTTTTTTATCTTACCACTTCAATTCCAAGGAAGTATTTCAGATGACCTAGATCCTTCATCTCAAACTCCTCAAGTAAGTATTGTTGTAGGTTTTGTCTTTCTTCAATGTCATCCACATAAACGATTAAGGCAGTGACTTTGTCTCCATCATGCTTCAAGAACATAGTATGATCTAAATTGCTCTGGGTGTATCCAAATTCTTTCATAACCTTAGTGAATCGTCCAAACAACGCTTTAGAAGACTGTTTCAATCCATATAAAGACTTTCTGAGTTTGTAAACTTGATCATTTTTGTCATGAGCTAAATTACATTCAAGTGGCAGATCCATGTATACCTCATCTTCCAAGTCTCCATGTAAGAAGGCATTTCTAACATCAAATTGATGTAATGGCCAATCCAACTGGTCGCTAGGGATGGGTGATTGGTCACTTTCTAGCAGATCCGTATACTAAAGGTTGATGCCAAAGACTGATCGGTCGTTGAAGCCCGTCTAACCGTTTGTTTCATGCTGGACCTTATTTTGTTCTTTTGAATAGCACATTTCGTGTTCCCGAAACACTACATCCATAGACGTAGACACCTTCGAACTTGGTGGGTGATAACATCAGTACCACTTTTATTGTAGGGCATAACCAACAAACACACACATTAATGTCCGCGAATCGAATTTACTGCGCTGGTGATCATGTAGGTGTACAAACAAAAAACATCCGAAAACTTGTGGCTCGAGCTTTGGGGAGGGAGGTATATACTAGTGATGATTAAGTGTTTGGAGAGGTGTTTGGAAATTGAAGGTGCTGGAAAAATACGATTGATAAGATAAGTTGTAGATGTGATCGTCTCTCCCCAAAACTACCGAATGCTAGCACGACATGTAAAAGCCTATTAAATTGTAAAATTAAAACTCAATTTCACCTCAACAAGGGTTGCATAAAACTCAATTTCACGGCAACATTGGCTCGACGCTAGTCATGTACGCATTTCAAGACTCAATAACAAATGCTAGCACAATGTTTGTTTTTGTAGATTGTTGTTCAATTATGAAATTCTGAATTTTAGGCCCAACAAAAAAACCAATTTAATTTCGATCTTACATAAAAACTGAACCGAACCAAACTGCGCTCACCCCTAATACTAATTTTAGAAGTATATAGATTTTAGTTTATGTTTGTCCATGAGTCAACGCTAACTTCAACACCCTAGCCCATCGTCAGTAGTGTTGTGTTGGCGTCAAGTCAAACTCTTGTTAGCATAAACAATGGAAATATAATGAATGGCTATGCTCCCATTAATTAGTTGCTCCATCCACCTACCAAATTACCCTGTCGGAGTCTCTCTCGTCCTTGAAATTGAATACAGCCCTGCCCCAACTTCCTCTCCAAAATTCATAACCAGCGCAATTCAGTCACGGTTGGCTAGTCACACCAATTATTGTACGCACCCAACCCAACCCAACCCAACCCAATCCAATTCAATTCAGACAAAACAATTAACCAAATCAGGTACCAACCATGAACCCGCCGCCGCCGCCACCACCCACACCCAAAAAGGAGGTTCAACTCCAAGGCCCACGCCCCTCCCCTCTCAAAGTCAACAAAGAATCGGTCAAGATCAAGAAGCCACCACCACACCCACGCCCAGACCCAAACCCAAACCCAAACCCAAACCTACATGCAGATGTCGAACAGCGCCAGCCAGTGGTGATCTACACGGTGTCTCCTAAAGTCATCCACGCCACAGTGAGTGAGTTCATGTCCTTAGTCCAACGCCTCACCGGCCCTTCCTCTTCGTCCTCTCCCGGCGACGGCGGACTCTCACCGGCTGCAAGACTCGCCTCCATCCACAAAACAAGCCCCAATTCTTCTTCAATTTCAGATCACAATAGGCCCTTGATGCCCACCATCACTACTTCTCACCACGACGACTTCATGGCAAGTATTTTTAATAATCTTGAAGATCAAAGAAGAGGAGATGAAATGGGTCAGTTTTCGGGCATATTGTCTCCTGCCCCGGCGACTTTGCCGCCCATCATCCCAAATGGGTTTTTCTCTCATCAGCATGACGTCCTTAGCAGCCCATTTCACAGTTGGCAGGGAATTGGAAACAACAACTTCAATTTCATGCCTAGCCCTGGCCCTGCTTCAGCCCCTTTGATTTCTCCAAGTCCTTCTTCGTGGGACCTCTTTAACAATTTCCTAGACTACTTTTAGCCCCTTTGCTTTCTCGATCACCTTTAGTTTTCAACAAGTGGCTGCAATGCAATTGGCTGGCCGGTGAGATTTTTTCTAATGTATTGACTCTTGACTCACTTTCTTTTTGTTTCATAGCATTTAGCATGCTTATTAATTTATTTATTACCCAGCTGAGACGATTGGATACGGGGCTCCTCTCTTTGTAATTTTGTATTGGGCTTAATTCCTTTCCCAGTGTTAATCATAAGTGCAATTTCAGCAGCTTGAGTATTTTTCAATTCATCTGTACGTTTGCATGAAGCACCAACAATATTGAAAATACAAGTCAATTTAGTGAAAAAATGGTGAACATGAATAACTTTTCTTGATGATGCAATTAAAGCCAATTATAATCGATGTGCTAAACAATAAATATAGTAAGTATACGGACAATCATTCAAAATCAAAGCTTGTAAAAAAATAAATAAATAACCGGTTATTTTTTATTTCCTATTTTCTTAAGATATTTGCGAAAAAAAATTTGATTGGTTGTTACTTTTCATTTTTATTAATTATGTTGGTAGAATCCAAGAGTAACTTAGCCATTTTGCTAAGGAAATAGCCTTTATTGTGAGGTGGCCACAAGCATTATTTTAATATATATATATATATATTATACTAAGTTGTCCATTACAAAGGCCAATATATATAGTTTTTCAAAATTTTGGGAGGGCAAAGGCCCCTATAGGCCTAAGCATACCACAGCCACTGCTCCCTCTACCATTTACCATTGAGTTGTATTTTCTTTTTGGGGTTATTGACTAAAATAATACCCCAATTATTGCTCAAGTTTCATTTTGGTCTATGAACTAAAATTTTCATTTAAATAGTCATCTAACTCTTCATTTAGTATCAAAACTATCCTACTGTCAAGGTCTGTCAATTGTTCTGTGAAATTGAGGGGCAAAACCGTCTCTCTCTCTCTCTCTCTCTTCTCTCTGCTCTTTATTCCCTCCTCGACTTACCCCCATGGCTGCAAATCCTGATTTTGAAGATGAGAGAAGGCTAACTATCTGTAACATCCCGAACCAAATTAATTATCATTTATTTATTAGTTATGAAATTACAATTTTACCATTGGGGTAAGGATGTTTTAGTCACTTTTTGTTCGGGAAAGAATTTGGAGAATTGAGTTACACGGTTGCATAGAGCTCGTCGATACGAGTTTGTAGACAGGCGACACGCTCAATTACGAGTTGTAATGAGTGCGAAAAGGTCTAGAAACGGGGTATGTTGTTGCATTCGGAAAATAGATCGGTTGCCTTGTGTCCATTACTTTACATCTTTTGTGCTACTCTTGCTTAGAGTATAACATTATTATGCTTAATATTTGTGCTTGAAACTACTTGGTTAAGTTACTTAAGGATTATACAGCCTGGATATATGAGCTATGCATTTATGTGTTTTGTTAAACAAGTTGAAAAATGATTATTGTGGTGATGAATGGTAACTAACACTGGCTATTAGATTCTTCATAAGTCCCAGGAAGAACTACGTGTGGCTTGATCCCTTTAAGGGTACATAGGCAACTTAGGTTAACCTAGGTGCAGCCACGGATTAAACATCATGATTTATGAGAGGAATGTTTGTGAGTATATTGTTTACATAAGATTATGGATTGGTGTAGTACAAAGAGAAAGTGCTTGTGGTATATTTTGTTTGGGGCTGTGTGTTGAAAAGGGGGCTTGAGACCCATTGTGGAAAGTGTCGTTGTGTGTGTAACTTATATTGTGCATGCTGGAAGCTTGGGATTATATTATGTTGTTTTCTACAAGTTAATAATTTTGGTAAATATCCGTTTTTCAGAGGAAACTCTGCCAAAATTTCGGTTGACGTCTTGCCCATTTTTCTCTTTGACTACGGGGAAGAGAGTAAAGTAGTTGGTGGGTTCGGCATTGTTGGAATGCCAGACGGGTAATAGGATTTGACACGGATTCTGAGGGGAATTCGGGTCGGGCCCTATCACCATCTTTATCTTGTTGCATGTCCATTTAAGAAGCTATCAAATATCTTCTCAAATAAGAAAATAATGAATGTAGCTGAGAAACAACAAGGATCCACATAATTGATTTTGGTATCCATTATGGTTTTCAATGGCCTTGCCTAATACAAAATCTTTCTTCTAGGCCTAGTTATCCCAAAGCTTCGGATTACTGTGATTACTATGATTCATCTTCCACAACTAACTTCAAGAAGACGAAGAAAGAGGGGACAAATAGGTGGGTTGCACAGACCCCACCCCCATAGCCAAATCCCATTCCCACCATCAAAAATTTTATTTTATTTTAAATGAGAGTAGAGAAATCATAGAGATTCGAGAGGTGGAGGAAGGGAGGAGGAGGGGGAAGCCGGTGGTTAATTTGGGGATGGGGTAATATCTATGAGAACTATGATAGAATATTTGTTTGTGGGAATTTTCTGCGTATTCCTCTCCTTGTAGGAGGTCATATTTATAATACAACGAAGTCTTAGTGACCAAGTAAATAATAAATTCATATTTCTATTTACAGTAGGAAATCAGGAATTAAAGTAAATCAAATACAATTATAATGGGAATCCTTGGTATGTAAGGAAAGAAAGTCTGTGGTCCACAAGTCACGCCAACACTCCCTCTCACGTGGGTGCATAGATGTCGCCAATACCCAATTGGTCTAGTGAATTGTGGAACGCTCTACTAGAAATTGCATTTGTCAAAATATTTGCTAATTGATCCTCGGACTTTACAAAAGGAAACTGAATCACTTTAGCTTCAAGCTTCTGTTTGATGTAGTGTCGATCTACCTCAACATGTTTGGTGCGATCATGTTGAACTGGATTATGTGCAATAGCTATTGCAGCCTTGTTGTCACAAAAGCAATTCATTACAAATGTAGGTCTATACCTAAGTTCAGTAAGCAACCTCTTTAAACAAATGAGTTCGCAAATTCATTTGGGTCATACCTCTGAACTCGGCTTCTGCATTGGATAAAGCGACCACCTTCTGTTTCTTACTCCTCCATGTAACCAAATTACCTCCCACGAATGTGAAGTAACCGGATGTGGATTCCTATCCATTATACTTCTTGCCCAATCTGCATCTGTGTAACCATCAATATTCAGATGACCATGTTTTGAGAACATAAGTCCTTTTCCGGGTGCAGATTTCAAATATCTAAGTATCCGAATAAATACATTCATGTGGTCTTTACTCGGAGAATGCATAAATTGACTGATCACGCTCACTGCATAAGAAATGTCTAGCCGAGTATGAGACAAGTAGATCAATTTTCCCACTAACCTTTGGTATCTTTCTTTATTAGTTGAAACTTGATTCGGGTATTCTCCAAGATGATGATTATGAACAATAGGAGTGTCTACAGGTTTGCAATCTAGCATTCCTGTGTCTGTCAACAAGTCCAAGACATATTTCTTTTGAGAAAGAAATATGCCTTGTTGTGATCGAGCCACCACAATCCCCAAGAAATATTTGAGTCCACCTATATTCTTCATCTCAAATTCAGTAGCCAAATAGTCTTTGTAGGTGAGATATTTCATGTTTATCATTCCCAGTAATAATCATGTTGTCAACATGGATTATTAAAGCTGTTACCTTCCCTTTCTGATGTTTCAATAGCAGAGTATGATCTGAGTTATTCTGTCTAAAACCATTGTTCTTCATTGCCATGGTTGTCAGCTGGAAAAATCAGGCACGTGACAGTGCCACGCCATATCGACAACGCAGTGCTACAATGTTAAGACCGAACATCATAACACCACTTTCTTGATAGAACGTAAGGCTCTTGAGTTAGAAATAATACTTTGAAAACAGTGCGGAAACGTAAATCATAAGGTAGGCCGAAATAATCGAAAACTCGATTTTTATTTCATACGAGTCATTTTACAATAAAATCAGAGTTACACAAAACGAAACAGATTTTTACTGTCGCCACTGCCATGTCATCTCGTGCACCAACTCCACAGGATCACCTGCATAAGAAAATGATGTTGTAGGGGTGAGCTTCACTAAATAACCACTGCCCAAAAAGGGCCACCCCAGCTAGGTTTGAAAATAAGAATATAGTTAACACTATAAGAGGAAAGAATGAACATAAAAAACAATTGGCTGAGTCAAATTAGCTTTTATGCTTAAGCAAGATGATAGAATACAAGGCCTCCATAAACACAAATTCTGTGACCGGTGCCAACAGACCAACTACCCATACCTGATTAATAACTCAACACAACAGTAAGGGTTAGCGAGAGTGTCCTTTTAACGCCGTACAAGCCCCTCCAGAGGTTTAGGGGATCGAAACCCAAGGTAGTCACACGGCTCCTTTCACTCTGAGGTCACAAATTAAGTATCAAATGTATCACAAGAAGGGCATGCTGGAAAAATCAAATCCATTTCCCTAACATGCATACTAGGAACCAAAAACGATGCAAAGTTCTCACGCATCCATATTTACATACATATGCACAGGAAAACCTCTAACCAAGGCATGAAGACCCCCTACCTGGTGTCCACGCAACCGTAAAACCAAACATCACAGTAGAGCTCCAAGAGAGTCGGAAATCCCTATAACCAACAAGAATTAACATCAAACTCCAACTCACATTATCACTTTGAATGACAACCCATTTCCACTTCTTGGGTTTGTTAAACCAAAATATCCACTTCTTAAGACAATTCTAGCTCTTAGGATAGTCTCTGATCGTGTGGTTCTGCTCTGGACTTATAACAGAAATACAAAACTTCCATTAAAAACATAAACTTCAGGTTTGTTAAACAATTTAGGTAGGAACACTTTGCCCTTGGAAAATCATTAAAAATCCATTTTGATTCAGAATGGTGTGAAACTTTCCAGATCACACATAGAAATATAAAAATTCGACATATCAAAATTTCGATGAGTTACGAGTTAAGGAAGCAAGTCAAAAACTAAATCCAAAACAGACTAAGCTACAGAGTTCTCTGATTTTTTTGCAGAATAACACCAACTTTGAAAATTTGCCAAAAATCAAATTTAACTCCAATTTGAATGAAATCAGTTTTGAAATACTCATCGAAATGTCTATTTTTCACACATCAAAAACCCAGTTTAAAACACAAATTCGAACTAGGCCATTTTTTCCAGAATAGAACACATACTCAGATTTCTGCATAAATGCATATTTCATCAACATACATCTCATTCTTTGACATCCACCTCTAATCAACTTTAAACACCAAAGAATAAAGAAATTGACTTCAGAAACTCCAAGTAGGTCTTTGATATCTTCTTAGTCTCCCAAAGAAACTAGAAACCCAACTCAAAACAAAATTCATAGAGAATTATATAAAAGGTGTGGAGAAGAAACAAGCACCAAGGTTGTTTCAATCTTACCAAGGTTGAGGAGGCTACACCAGTTGAATAGCTACCAAAAATGGATATGTTGTTCCTAACACAGAGCTGAACAATGTTTAAGAAGAAATGAATGCCACCTGAGCCAAGGAAGTCGACATGCAAGAGTGAATAAGGGTAGTCTAGAGTAAAGCCAACAGAAGACACGACCAGTCTTACCTTGGACAGGTTTTCAGATGGCTACAAAATTCCAATAGCTCTCAACCTTAGGAACAAGTTTCATGAAGATATCGACACCAAAAGAAGAACAAAAATGGCCATGCAAGGCTAGACCCGAGCCTTCAGCAAAACTCAGGCAGTGACGAACTGCTTGTACGAAAACTGAGTTGTAGGTGCCTAGATTGAGTGGATTGGGCTCAATTTTTGATATGTTATAGTAGAGAGGCAGATGAAGAAGAGGATATTTCGTTTTGAGCTTGGGAGAGATGGGTTTCGAAGCAGTCAACAAGACTGACTTGGAGAAAGAGAGCTGGAGCTCTCAATTTTGAAGAGAATGATGGGAAATGTTGAAGTAACCAAATGACCAGACCTTGGAACTTAAAGATCTAGGCGTGGGAATCAATAGACTGATCAGCAAAATGCATAATGCAGGCCATGCGTGGGAGAAAATCAACAAGGAATAAAAGAAAGGCATGCATGGGAGACAAGGGAGTGAATTAATGATGATGGAAGTTGAGGTGGCACTGAGTAAGGGAACCCAAGTGTAGAGTTTTACCATCTAACTACAAATTCTCCCCACCTATCAGAGCATTACACAACCTCTCTTCCATTTAATTTCAAGCCTAATTCTTAATTCAAAAAATCAAACTTGAATTTATCTTCCAAAATAATCAATAAAGCCACAGAAAAATCACAACTTATTTTCTAAGCACCTCAAAAATATCAGGTCTCACAATTGTGAACCGCCCAAACCATGTATGTGGTGTCTGTTTCAGTCTATACAACGCCTTTCGTAATTTGCATACTGTTCCAGTCTGAATAGTATTATATCCAGGACAAATGTCCATATACACCTCCTCCGTGAGTTCTCCATGTAAGAAAGCATTCTTTACATCAAATTGGAGTGGCCAGCCCAAATTAGCTACGAGGGATAGTAAGACTATGACTGTGTTCAATTTTGCAACTGGTGCAAAGGTTTCTTCATAATCTACACCATAAGTCTATGTGTACCCTTTCACCACAAGTCTTGACTTGTATTGCTCGATAGATCCATCAACATTGTGTTTTATGGTAAACAGCCATCTACATCCGACAATCTTTTTTCCTCGTGGTAAAGTTTCCAGTGTCTAAGTCTGATTCTTCTAAAGAGCTTTCATCTATTCCTTTATAGCTTGAACCCACTTAGGATATTTAAATGCTTCAGCAACCTTGGTTGGGATATGAATAGAAGACAACTGATGCACAAGGGTCTTGAGTGGTTCAGACAGCTTCTCAGTGGATACATGATTCGCAATTAGATACTTTGAAGTCTTGTCAATATTAGATAAATAAGGATGTGGTGGCTTTCCACGATTCTGCCTGAAAAGTAACTGGTATCCAATAGATTTATCATCTAAATTCACAAGTGTAGTATGAGTAGTTACCTAAAGGAAATTCTCAGGAGATTGGTCTGTTAGTATTGTTGAATTAGATGGGGGATCTTCATCTCGTTGTTCTGTATTGTCTATAGGTGTGGGACTCGGATCAAAAACATCTTCGCAGGGATCAGGCGGGTCAGGCCATTGATCGCTGTGAGTGGGCGATTGATCTCTTTTCGGCAGAGAGCAATCTTGTGCTCCAGACTCGGGACGATCGATCGTTTCTGGACATAGACACATTTCTTCGTTTTCCAAGTTGCTCCAATTCTGCTCGTCACTTCGTATCTCCCCCTGAAGCGTAGAATTGGATGATGGGTCATGGAAGAACATCTCAAATTCCAGAAAGGTCACATCCAAAGTGACATAGATACGTCGGGTAGGAGGGTGATAACAACAGTAGCCTTTCAGATGAGTGGCATAACCCAAAAAAACACAACGAAGCGCACAATGATCAAGTTTGCTACGTTGATTTATGTGGAGATGAACGAAGGCCACACATCCAAAGATTCGGGGTGTGAGTACCAAAACAGAGGGCAAGGGTCCATGTTGCGCAAGCACTTGTAAGGGAATTTTAAATGTCAATACACCAGAAGGCATGCGGTTGATCAGGTGAACTGCGAAGACAATAGCATCATCCCAGTGATGGCAAGGAACATGAGCACCAATCAGAAGTGTTCGGGTGATTTCAAGAAGATGTCGATTCAGCAACACCATTTTGTTGTGGTGTCTGAGGACAAGTAGTCTCATGGATAATTCCATGTTGTTGGAAGTAACCCTGAAAGTCATGATTGACAAATTCTCCACCATTGTCTAAGCGAAGAATCTGTATTTGAGAATTGAGCTGACTTTTCATATGTTTGTGAAAGAATTGAAAACGGAAAACACTTCATTTTTATTCTTCAGCAAATAAAGCCATGTCATCCGTGTGCAATCATCTATGAATGTGACAAACCACCAAATGCCAGAATGAGCAGTGATAGGTGAAGGTCCCCAGACATATAGTGAATTAACGTAAATGGAGTAGTACACTTGTTTGTACTCAACGGATAGGGCACACGGTGACTCTTGGCCAAAATACAAGTATCATATGTGAAGTCGGAGGCCTTGAAACCTGAGAATAAATATGGTATAAGATGCTTCATATAACTAAAAGACGTATGTCCCAATCGACGATGCCACAACTAGATTTGCTTTTGTTTGCTATCAGAGGGATGCGTCACACTGTTAGCCATGCCGGGACTAAAGTCATCTACATAATATAGTCCCCATCTCTTAGTACCACGACCAAGAATCACCTTAGTGTGAATATCCTGAAACAAACAAAAACTCAGGTAAATGAGTATACAACAATTCAATTGTTCAGTAAGCTGACTAACTGACATCAATTTATTGGATAAATATGGAACAAATAAAGTATTAGACAGTGAGAGAGAGAGGATGAGAGTGCAACAGTGCCAGCCCCTGTCACAGGATAAGTAACTCCATTGGCGTTAGCAATAGCCCCCATCTCTTAGTACCACGACCAAGAATCTCCTTAGTGTGAATATCCTGAAGCA
This sequence comes from Prunus padus, assembly GCA_024362665.1. Classification (NCBI taxonomy): domain Eukaryota; kingdom Viridiplantae; phylum Streptophyta; class Magnoliopsida; order Rosales; family Rosaceae; genus Prunus; species Prunus padus. The sequence goes on along the minus strand of JANFAM010000009.1, from coordinate 25,258,520 downwards.
AACAAAAACTCTGGTAAATGAGTACACAACAATTCAATTGTTCAGTAAACTGACTAACTGACATCAATTTATTGGATAAAGATGGAACAAGTAAAGTGTTAGACAGTGAGAGAGAGGATGAGAGTGCAACAGTGCCAGCCCATGTCATAGGATAAGTAACTCAATTGGCGTTAGCAATACAAGTTCATCGGGGTTGGGTAATATTCAGAAATTATTAGGATCAAACGTCATATGATCAGTTGCACTGGAATCAATTATCCAGCTCGTGGAATCACTCTTATATGAAGTATGGAATCCATAACTAGTATCATTATGGGTTGTATCGGGTTGTATTCGATCTTTGAGAGTAGCCCACCAATCGGGGTAGCCATGCAAATTAAAACAAGTCTGACGAGTGTGTCTCGGATCACCACAGTATGCGCAATCTCGTCCATGTGTCAGGGTCGTTAGTTGGGAAGTCATAATTTATCCAGCAGAAGATGCATAGGATACAAGTTTAGTAGGAATCCGAATTGGGATATGAGCCTGAGTCGAGGTCGGGGTTGTCAAAATAGGATCATGATTCAAGATCGGGTTCGGGGTCATCAAAATAGGATCCTGATTCAGGATCAGGTTCGAGGTCGAAGTCTGCATCTGTAAGAGTTGAGTCACTTGGGCACTCAACTTGGCTTTGGTTGGTTGAGAAGGAGAGAAGGAATTAGTGGTGCTACCTCCATGAGGGTTGAAAAAATCATCAACCCCCATAGCGGCGCGAGGGTTTGAAACTAGAGTAAGCAATTCCAATATCGCCGCTCATGTTAAATTCAGAGAGACGGGCCAGCGGCCCACTACTAACAACACCGATATTGTCCCCAACTTAACCACATACAAAGCCCAGTAGGTGTGGGGTTTTATCTCAAAAGGCCTCGGTAGAACCATTCATTATATTTTGTATTTTATTTAGTCAAGTTTTTGATGTCGGACTCATATTCTTCAACACGCTCCCTCACCAGGGACCACCACATAATAGGCCACACGTGGAGCCAAGTCCACATCAGAGTCAAACATTCGAGCCCAACACGTGAGCACCACGCATTAGGTAAAGGCAAACATTCAAGCCCAACATGTGAACAACACATGTTAGGTAAGGGGTAAGGGTAAAGGCTCAGTAATTCAGGCCTAATCAATCAACCTGCTCTGCGACCATCTCAAACAAAGCAGGGCAAATTTTCAGTTATGCTCATATATTCTCATATCTTTATTCTTCTCAAATATGGAGATATTTATAAAGAAGTATGACCCTAAATAAAATAGGAAATAAATCCAAATTACAATAGAAAATAAATATAAATTACAATAGGAAATAAATCTCTATTATAATAGGACTAGATAAATGGGTAAGTAACCAAAATCCTAACATAGTAAGGACTTGCCAACACTCCCCCTCAAGTTTGGGCAAAGATATTTCGCATGCCCAACTTGACATGTGAGTCATAGAACACCATACTTGACGTTGACTAATCGAACAACTGTAGAGAAGGCCTTGTCATAAACCACGAGTGAAACAACTGACAAACCCTAACAAATAGGGTACATAGAAGAACACATAAAACCATAACACAGAAACCCTATGAGCATGGCAGTAGGTAAGGTAGAACACAGAAACCCTGTGAGCACGTCAATAGGTAAGGCAGAACACAGAAGTCCTATGAGCACGTCAGTAGATAATGTAGAACACATAAACCTTGTAAGCACGACAGTAGATAAGGTAAAATCATCAACTTTTCGCAGTAGCATCATCAATTTTTCACTTTCCAAATTGTGGATCTTTGGAATCTAGGGCATCAAAGTCACGAGTTAGGTAACCCAACTTTCCTTGTGAAGTAGCATAGAGTTCGATCATTGAAGCCCAAATCGCATAGCTGGATCCATTCAATTTGAATCACAAGAGTAGGTTGGTGGACGATTCAGTATGAACTATCACAATAGGGGTAAGAGAAGCAATAGGTGAAGTAGAACCAGAAGCAAGTGAAGAAATAAAGGCATCAACATTCAGCATGGTAATGGATGGCGTGGTAGTGGCATCGGCGGCAATAGCAAGGTAGGCGGCGGCAACGGTAGCAAGGTAGACTGCAGCGGTGGGTTAGGATTATAGGCTAGGTGTATAGTGCAGTGGAAATAGGAAGTGTTTAGGGTTAGGGTTTTTTTATGTTGTAGAGACGTATTAAAACATAGCAACATCATCGGCAATGACCATAGCAACGGAAAGGGAAGCAAACAAAGGCAACATTAACGGTGGCAGCAGCGGCAATGGCAACAACAACGAAAAACGACAACAACAAATTCTTTCATTTCAATTTTAGCTAATTCACGCAGACACAACTTCTCTTCACTCCCCCCCTTTTTCCTCTTGAAGAGAAGAGGTCGTCAGAGTCAAGAAATAGACAATATCTTCATGGGAAAGAGAAATATATATTTTTCACTCCCTCAAAGGGGGGGAGAGCACTTAAATTGCAAGGAGAACTCAAGCACAAATCACAAGAAAACCTGGCTCTGATATCATGTTAAATTCAGAGAGACGGGCCAGCGGCCCACTACTAGCAACACCGATATTATCCCCAACTTAACCAACTACAAAACCCAGTAGGTGTGGGGTTTTATCACAAAAGGCATCTGTGTTATTAGTAGTAGAACCATTCATTATATTTTGTATTTTATTTAGTCAAATTTCTGATGTGGGACTCATATTCTTCAACAGTTTTGCCCAGAGACAGAGATTAGAGAGAGATGAACATATTTTTTTTAGTTTTTTCTTCTTTTAGATGGTTTGCCCAAAAAGGACAGTTTTGCCACTTGATTTCACAGAATAATTAACAGACTTTGACGGTAGGACGGTTTTGATACTAAATGGAGAGTTGAAGGACTATTGAAATGAAAATTTTAGTTCGTAAACCAAAATGTAACTCGAGCAATAGTTGGGGGATCATTTCGGTCAATAACCCTTCTTTTTGAATATGCTAAGGGGTTATTTGATAACCATTTCTTTTTCATTTTTCATTTTTTTTACTTTTTTCTCATTCATTAAATTTACATCACCATAAATGCACTTCAATTACCAAAATTCAGTATTTGGGACATCCCGGCTTGGACCTGGCCACTCAATTCTTGTGTTCGGCCACGGACCCAGTCCAGCCTTAAGACCTCCATATCCAAAATTCATAAAAGAATATCATTCTAATTCCAAAAAATTCACCGAAAAATACTATGAAGTCTTCGTAACATGCACTTTCATTCTATGATCTTAAATTCACAATTTGACCCCCAAAAAAAAACTCATTTCCAAGTACCACATAAAACTGAAAAACTGAAAACTAAAATCAGTTACCAAACAAGTTTTGTTCATTTTTCAGTTTTTTTAAATCTAAAATTGGTTACCAAACAAGTTTTTTATTTTCAATTTCTTAAAAATGAAAAATCAAAATTGAAATGCTTATCAAACAGCCCTAAATTGACCACATTATGTTGCCAACTGTATTTTTCTTTTTCTTTTTTTCAAATCAAGTAATTTATTTATTTTAACTTTTCTTCTTCTTCGTTGTACCCATTTTTTGGCTGTCCTAATCTCTCTAACACCTCTGCCTCCAAAAAGAAATGGGTCCACCTTCGAACCCTGTCTAGGTAGGGTTTTTAGAAAGTTTGAAGTACCTAGTTAGCCTAGCCCCAAAAAGGAGAAATGCCTACAAGAAATGGGGGATAACACTATTTTGCTATCCCCGACAATTCACGGTATGGCATGCATGATAACTTTTCCATGTGGCATACCGTGATTGGCCAAGGATAGCAAAATAGTGTTATCCCGTTTCATACAAGTTTTTCTTCCCAATAAGACCTGAAAAGTAGTTAAGTTCATAATAATCTCTTATCCAATCAGCTATAACACCCAAAAAAATCTAAAAAAGCTGCCGACATAATACCCTTTTACCCAATCACTATATTAAAAAAAGGGATATGAAAAATGGAAAGCGGATCCCATGCCCGTGAGGTTTCTTCATCACCTTCACACTACCAGAAAAACTTGTATGAAATGGGAATAACACTGTTTTCCTATTCCCAACCAATCATAGATTGCCACATGGAAAAATCCGTGCAAGTCCGTTGGTCTCCCTTGACTTGTTGACTTTATAATACAATTAAAGGTCAGCATGTCTTAATTTCGACGACCAAGAAAAATTGTACAATTCTTCTACAACAAAACCACCTGAAGAAGCATTCCACCAAAAAAAACCACCTGAAGAAGCACAAAATAAAAGCAGTCGGATCAAGTCGTATATGACCCAAAAGAGAGAGCAGAAACATTACCGCAAGAGAACCCACCACCATGAGATCAAGACTCGGCAGAGTTGCTTATACTACAACACTCTGTCTTGGCTGGTTAAGAACACATTAACATAATAATTATTGGGTTCGTTTCAAAATGCCCATGTTTCTGTTCATCACTCCTTTTTCTCAGCTTGAATTGTGCAATGGAACAACCCAGAAGAAAATAAAAGCAAAATATACCCTACACAAGGACTGAAAAATCGATATTATCGGCGATATTTCGCCGATAATATCGTTTTTTTGAAGGATATTTTAACACTTATCCAACTAGTTATCGTCAATATATCGATATTTTCGCGATAATATCGGAGGAGATATTATCATTCACGTGCATGTAATATTTGGGCAATTTATCGCGATAATATCGATAATATCGCCGATATCGTGATAATATCGATAATATCGCCGATATCGCGAGATGAAACCGAAAAGGAGTGAAAAATTATGAGAAAGCAGAAAGGCAAGCACTTCAACACTACAACATCGACCAAAGACAAACCCAGTAGAATGTTCAAATCAGAAAACAGAATCTAACAAATCTAAAAGCATTTTTAGAAAGAGAGATCTGATCTGATGCAAAAGCTAGGGTTTTGTAGACCGTACATTGAGAGCGATCCACAGAGAGTCTGAGGTGGCGAGGAGCAAGGGAGAGATATAAAGGGGGCTTCTGGGGTTTTTGGAAGCCTCTACGAAACGAATTTATGAACAAAGAAAGGAGGTTGCGAGCAGAAGAGAGGTACTTAACAAAGAGACCTAAGGGCTTTGTAGAATTTTCCCCTTTTATAATTTTCGATTTTTTTTTAATAGGATAATATTTTGGTGTGGGGAATTGGTGTTGGGTTTTATAAGGGAGAGTAATGAGGTGGTCAAGCTGTCCTAGGCGTGTCTAGAGAGATACTGGGTTCTTCTAGAAAGATCTTTGCACTTCCAAAAAGAGAGTGAAATTTTCCTTGCTTTCTTTTCTTTTTTAGGAGTGATTTGAACTTTGAAGAACTAGTGTTTGGTTTGGTTTCAGCTTTTGCGTTGTGAGCCTATTACTAGGGTTTGTTGTGCATTGGAGGCTTATGAATATGGATGAAACTTATCCAACACGCTGTGGATGAGTTTGTGATCATAAGTTACAACGTGTAATATTTATAACGTCTTTAAACTTTATGCAAATTAATTTTAATGGTACTTATTATTTTAATATTGTCTAGGATAAATTTCCCTAGGATAAATTTAATCAGTTTAATATTATTTATTATTTTATTATGGAGTTGTATTATTATTTACTATTAGAGTTTTAATATTGTTCAGTATATGTGATACTAAGTTTGAACCTTATAGTAATTTTTTCTATGTGATACTAAATTACTCACAATCTTATCTTTACTTTTCGGGTTGAGCTCATATATCTTATCATATGTATAAAGTGTAAAATATTATAGTAAAATATTATAACTAAAAAATTATGGTATCTTTAATTTTTTTTTTTCACTAATTACTATAGATTTTCTGGAGCCACAGTGTTTGTCAGCGCTCTATATAATCAACGTAAATCACTTAAACCCACCATGCAATGCATTTCTTTCCAATTTTTTGTGATAAAATAATAGATAATTGACTAAGTAAACATCCTCTAAAGTTTCAATAAAAATTTCCAAGTTTTTCTCATAATTTCTGCGGTTTTTATTCAATTTTTACCGATATCGATATTTCCTCGATATTTCCATCGATATATCCGTGTTTTTGGACCACCGATATTTCCAAAACTCTCGGTATTTTAGACTTTGACCCTACATCATCATACAATCACTACAGACTGAATTGCTTGGATCAATAACAATGCCACGAAATCTCCAAATCATTAAAACGCAACATTCAATATTAATTTACACCTAAGATGCCAAATGCTAAATCCTTTGAGGTCATATTGTTCTTCCAATGCTAACTCGAGAATGATTTCGGACTTGTGCTTCCCATTTTTCATATTTAAAGCTTCAGTGGTAAACCATCCTCAATATAACCTCCACCAGGACAAATGAAAACCACCCCTCATGTCCTCGTCACAGTAGAATTCCATGTTGCTCCAATCAATGTGCCAACCTTCTCTCCCATTATGGCTTTTGATATGTTACCAGGTTTGTTTAGATTGAACACAACAACTGCATCATACGAAAGAATCAATAAGAGCCTGTTGAACATGGTAATAAGTTTGGATATTACAAATAACAAGATCAATCTAAATGGCATTAGGTAAAAAAGATAAAAGGAAAAGAACTGAAAAGCAAAAATTATATATATTTTGGATACTTGTCTAAACATTCCAGTAATGTAATTAAAAAAATTATAAATAAATAAAACATACCAGGAATGTTGTTTTCCTGACATAAGGTAATGGCAGTTGTGGGACCGTAAAATTCTAGGTCAATTAATTTCCCTATTTTTTGGAGTTATTTGATTTGGGGACTCTAGACACAAATTAGGGGTTTATCCTAATCCCTAGTTTCTGATTTATCATAATCCCTAATTTCTGATTTATTCAAACCCTATTAATTATCTAAATCCCATTAATTATTTAAACCCTATTAATTATCCAAATCTCATTTATTGTGGAAGGATGAGTCTTATCTCTACAAGGGCTTATCTCTCCAGAAACCCTAGCCCCGAGGCTCTATAAATACGAGGCTACACAAGGCATAAGGTAACACATTCTAAGCTCTCAAAGTACTGCATAAATTCCCTCTCCTTGCCACCCCTCTCTCCCTCTCTTTCACAAGGCTCCGGCCTTCACACATGGCTCTGGCCACCCGGTTCTCTCCCTGTGAGAGAAAACTTTGTACCCTTTTTTAGCTATTGCAATCTCTTTATGAAGATCCAATTGAACTAACTTAGGCATCGGAGGGCCTTTGGCCAATACCCCCGGGTGTGATCCTTTTACTCCGATTGGTTTTGCAGGGAGAAAGAGTTCTGGAAGGAGAAAGGGGAATCTATCGATCGAATATTCTTTGGGGACGAAAATCACTCCCACAAATTGGTGCTTTCATTGAGAGTACGAGTTATACTCAACACATGCTCACAAATCAAGGAATCTATTCCTCCTATTTTTCCAATCCACCAAAGCCTTCCAAACAACCATGGTTGGAAGCAAACGCCTTAGGAGCCAAACCGCCACACGGGCGCGCTCCACAACGAATCCAAATCCATCCTCCCAAGGTTTAACGGCGGAAGCAGCCTTGCTGCCGCCATACACCACCTTGCGGCCACCAACGCATGGTGGTTGACCACTTGTTGCAGCACCAAGTCACGGCCCCGTGGCCTCCACCTTGTTGCTGCAATGACTAAACAACGGTGCCGTCTTGGAGCAAGTTCAACCGCTCCCTCCTTTGCCATCGCATTTGGTGCATGCCCCCGCGTATGCATCCAATGAAACCCTAACCCATACAGTTGAGAGCTACACCAAGTTCACCATCCCGATACACCAGATCCTAGCCCAAGTAAGGGACAAGCCCTGGTAGAAAAGACCACTACCTTTGAACGGAAACCCAGCCAAGAGGTCCACCAGCGAGTATTGCGCCTTCCATGGAACACACGGGCATACCACGAACAACTGCTTCGCTCGAGGATCTGGTTAAAGATGGCCACTGCACATAATTCGTGGCATAGAAGGCCATCCAACATATTGAGGATCGGGATGCAGCTGCACGGGAGCCACAACAAAAAGTCATTTGGATCAACACGATCCTAGCCGACTATCAAGAGTCTGAACTGACTAGCCGAGAGAAGAAGAGAAAGATCAGACAAGTGACTCTCGTCTCCCATGTCACAAGCTGCCCAGCCATTGCAAATGATCTTGTCATTGGTTTTTTGAAGAATGACCTGATCGGCTTGGACCTACCACACAATGACGCCCTCGTCATCTTCATACAAATTGACCAAGCTTTGATAGAGCAGGTTCATGTAGACGAGGGCAGTGCAACCAACATCCTACAATTGTTAGTAGTCCAGCAGATGAGACTGGAGCACAAGATCAATAATCTTGCCAGATCGCTCACCGGCTTCAATGGGGCCACATCAATCACTATCAGAACGATTAACCTTGACATCCACTTGCTCCCGCTGGTCTACTCGCAGACCTTCATGGTCATCGACGAGATCTCCCCCTACAATGGGATCTTGGACTGACCATGGATCAGCAAGATTGAAGCTGTCACATCAACTTCACATCAGAAGATCAGTTACCCCATCCCTAGGGGCGGAATCAGGCAAATCAACAGTGACCAAGCCATGGCAAGGAGATGCACAGCCCAAGGGCTCAAGAAGAGCAAGCAGTTGCAGTTCACACCGGTGATGCAGGCAGTCGACGAAGCAGGACGCGTTCCTAGTAGATAAGCAAACCTGAAAGGGAATGGAGTTGCTACCTCGCAAGAGCAATTAAGGAGCCAATATCAAGGCTAGGGAATCCACCCGGAAGACTCCCTTGAAAAGAGTTGGAAGCCTGAGGATGACGTTGAGTTAGTAACCCCTAATCCTAGCCCGCCAGACAGAGAAGCGCAGATTGGCTCGCGACTAAACCAAAATGAGAAGGATCAAGACGAGGGAATCCACCCGGAAGGCTCCCCTGAAGAAGGTTGGAAGCTTAAGGAAGACGTTGAGCTAGTACCCTTCGATCCTAACCAGCCAGACAGAAAAGCGCAGATCAGCTTGCGCCTAAGCCCAAACGAGAAGGTGAAGCTGACCACCTTCCTCCAAAACAACAAGGACATGTTCACATGGTCGCCATCTGACATGTCTGGCATCGACCCAAACATCATCTGCCACCGGCTCCATGTCAACCCTGCCAACAAGCCAGTGGCGTAGAAGAGACACAACTTCACTCTAGAGCAAGTTGCGATCATTGAAGCCGAGATCGACAAGCTCTTAGTTGCCGGCTTCATCGAAGAGGTCTCCTACTCAGAGGGGCTAGCCAATTTTGTTCTAGTGGCAAAACAAGAAAAAGGAAAATGGAGAGTTTGTGTCCATTATACCGACCTCAATAAAGCATGCCCTAAAGACAACTTCTCATTGTTGAGAATCGATCAGCCCGTGGATTCAACTTTCAGCAATTAACTGCTTAGCTTCATGAGCGCCTACTCCAGCTATAATCAAATCCTAATACACTAGGATGACAAGGCGAAGACCTCTTTCATCATCAAGGGAGGGACCTACTGCTACAAGGTCATGGCCTTTGAGCTTACGAACGCCGGAGCAACCTACCAAAGGCTCGTGAATAGAATTTTCAAGGAGCAAATCAGCAAAACCATGGAAGTCTACGTAGACGACATGCTGGTCAAAGCCCTTGAGCGTGCAGACCACATCAAGAACCTCACTTAGGCATTCAGCCTGCTCGGCCAATATCGCATGAAGCTGAATCCAAGTAAATGTATATTCGATGTATCATCCGACCGATTTTTGATACCTAGTCACTCAACGAGGTATCAAAGCACACCCACACCAAATCAAGGCCATTCTCGAGATGAAGTCACCTTCAACAGTGAAGGAAATACAGAATATAACAGGCAGAGCAGTGATCCTCAACCGATTCCCTTCGAGATCTACCGACAAGTGCATACCATTCTTCAAAGGGTTGAAGAATGGGCAAAGAGACAAATGGGACGAGGAGTGCAAATTAGCTTTTCAGAATCTGAAAGCTTACCTTACTTCACCTCCCCTGCTTTCGAAGCCTGTACCTAGTGAAGACTTGTTCGTGTACCTGGTAGTGTCCAGCTCAGCTCTCATCCGAGAAGAGCTGAAGGCCCAACATCCGGTATTCTTCAATTCAAAAGCTCTCCTTGATGCTGAGACTCGCTACACGAGAATGGATAAGCTCATTTTGGCACTCGTAGTTTCCGCGAGAAAACTACGACCCTACTACCAAGCTCATCGGATCATTGTTATGACCGAATATCCCCTGAGATCAATTCTGCACAGCTCTGACGCTTCTCAATGACTCATGAAGTGGGCTATTGAACTAAGTCAGTATGACCTCCTCTACTGGCTAAAGACTGCTATAAAACCCCAGGCTTTAACGGATTTCATGGTAAAATTCACTCCATTAGCCGAAGAAGAGAAGCTGGTCAACAAAAAGATTGGAAGTTCGAGAGCAGACAAGGCCTCCTCCGCCAAACCTCATCTCCCTACAGACACATGGCAATTGTGCTTAAACGGAGCTTCAAACCAGAAAGGAGCTGGAGCAGGTATCGTCATCATCACCGCAGATGGAACCCTGTTGGAGCAAGCTATCACGCTTGGCTTCCCAGCCTCAAACAATGAGGTAGAATATGAAGCATTGCTCGTCGGCATGCGCTTAGCAAAGGAGTTGTTAATCAAGAACCTGGCCGTCTACTCAGATTCCTACCTGATCACAAATCATGCCTCAAGGGAATTGACGTGAGAAATAACTAACGCACAAATTAAACCATATGAATTATGCAATCGTAGTACGAGTAAGTAGGGATCGTTCTATTCCGGGGATTAGGAGGGATGCTAATCAACACAAATTAAACTTATTAAACTGAAAACTAAGTTAAGGTAAACAATGATTGGGGGGAATTTGGACGATTTAGACTAAAGTAATAATGACAGCAGCAAACAACTAAGTTGTGAATAGAATATGGATGAAGGGATAGCTAAAGGATTCTTCTCCACACATGGAACATATGCATACAAATCGATCTCCAGTTATTCTTTCTACAAAGTATGAATGACAATGCCCCAAATTAATTGCGAATGCACTAATTAACTCTCAGATTTTCCTAAGTTCATTGAATTGGACTCAGCGACACAGTCAAATTATTCTTTTCAAGTTCCCTATATGAACAGCATGATAAAGATACGTATCAAAGATCATTAAGTTCTGTGAAAATCATAAGTATCGACAAAGCATTCGTAACTTTGAAAAGCATGATACTCCTGCCAAGAATTTACTTAACTCAATCATGACTAGTGACTTTTACCACTTGTGAATATAAGTTCGTAACTATTAGGTGAAATTCCCTTATATTCTAGCATCAAATCCCTGCATGCAAACTAAGTATGCATCCTTAATAAACATACAAGAATAAGTTCTCACTAAAATAGAAAAGTAAATCACATTCATACTTTATGAAACCATAACTGGAAGTAATCAATTCATATAAAACATATGTCCATGGCTTCGAATTCACCTCTAACTAACAAGAAATTTAGTTACACATGTTCATAACAATTGAAAAGCAATCTGAAATAAACATTGAAATTGATTAAGGGAAGAAAGAACTCAGAAAAATCCAATGGATGATGGTAGGTTGCAGCACACTTGGATCTGAAGGTAGGTAGGTTGCAACACTAGGTGGATCTGTTCTTCTTCTTCTTCCTTGGCATATGCAGGTCACGGCACACACCTCCCTATTCTTCTCTCATCTCTCCCTCTTTTATGCGGCAGATCTCTCCTTTATATATGCAATATACTTAGGGTAAAAAGGGCCAGCAGAAACCCTAAGGATTAGGGTTTTGTTTGGCAGGTTTCTAGAAGGAAAAATAAGGGTAATTCCCTTTTTTCTAGCTTCCAGGCCTCTTTAAACTCCAAAAACGTCCACCCCACTTGCTCTCCAAGCATACTATCCAATCCAAGCCCAAAACTGCTCCAAACTGCTCCATTAGGTCATTTATTGTCATATTTACCAATTGGGCCTACAAAAATCCGAAAATAACTTAAATTGACATAATAAATGGAAATTAACTAAGTAAATGCAAAGAAATAGGATAGCAAAGTAGCATAAATATGCTCCTATCAAATTTCCCCACACTTAGCTTTTGCTAGTCCCGGAGCAAAACAAAGGAAACAAAACAAAACCTAAACCTTCCAACAATTGCCTCAGGGATTTCCAATGAAACATGACAAGTTAAAAACCACTACTCACATAGATTTTAGACATCCTTACCCTCGAGCTCATACTTAATCACAGTAACCACTCACTAGCTCGCATTTGATCATTTAAAACACCATTTTAATGTAGTAACATGCCTTAGAGAATTCCCTCAATTCCTCACCAGATATACTCTATATTTTCACACAGATTTTCTGACTACACTCCCTACACTAAGTATATGTGAGAAGATTGATGTAAGCATGGAGACTAGCACTCACATATGTTATAACAAAGAAGGCACTTTCTGGAGTTATTAATACAACATGTATATGATCTCATGAACGGAATGTTACTACTTAGAAGCGAGAACCAGGGATTCCATATGCTTGTACCAATTTCAAACTCCACATACCGGAACACATAACAATCAAGATAAAAGTCTAAGGGTTATAACGGGGCTAAGGTATTGGCTAACAAAGAAGGGTTAAGGGTACACAAAGGTTTTTAAAGAAATAGTAAGCAAAGTAATGAAATCAACTCTTAGAATTCACTTTTGATTGCAGCATCAAACTTTAAACACAAGGGGAAGATTTATACTTTAGGGTCGATTCACATTTTCGGCCCTTCTTCAACACCCAAAGACTTATGAACTCATTCCTAGTTTTTTTCTTTCTTTTTTTTTCTTTTGAAACAACACATAAACTCCTCTTTTCACCAAACTCAAAAGAACAATTCCTTCCCCCACACTGGTTTTTCTGCAAATCGTAAACAAAAGGAATTCCCAACAAGTCATGCTTCACTATTCTTTAAGAACAAGGGTATGGATATTCCTATACTAGGCTGGGTAAGGATAATGCAGGCTTAACAAAGAAAATAGGCTAAATAAGGCTCAAAGGGGTTAAACCTACAATATATATGCAAAGGATATGGCTTTTTGGCTCTGGTGGTAACTACACAACTTCATCTTGTTATTTGTTATGCACTTCATATTACGCTTTGAATGAAACGGGCATGAGTTCTATTATTTGGAACTTAAAATGATGAAAACGCATTCTAAGTAGCAACCAAGCAAAGAAGTAATGAGATCATGCAACGACTTTAGAAAACAAGAATATCCAAAGTAATAACTCTCCAAACAAAGAATAGGCTCAAGTCTCACAGGGTTGTAGCGTTAGTTTGAGTTTCTTCCTTCAAGCATGTTACAAAAATTGATTTTTTTTTTCTTTGTGATTACATGTGAGTTTGTAAATGATTACTATAACTAAGTATTAACCAAAGAGCATATCAAACTTCCACCCATGTTTGCAACTTTCTTTAACAGTCATGCAATTAAAACCAAATCCTCATCATTGTGTTGGAAGGTACCCTAAGACACAAACAAGTAACAAAAACGACTCTTTTTGGTATATATAGTAGTAGTGATAGGTGGTGAATAACACACTTTAAAACAGTGAATAACAACATTAGTAGTGATAGGTGGTGAAATTCGAAAATAAGTCATGAAAAGCACATTGTTTACCTCCCCACACTTCCAAACATTGTCCTCAATGTTTCAAAAGTAAACTTAAACAAGAAAGCAATAAAAGATAGCTAGCAAACAAGACAAGCATGGAAAAGTAAAAACAATAAAGAGAAGGGTAAAAGAGAGAAAATCTTGTTGTAGGAGCTGGATATTCCAAAGTCCCTTTATTCGAACACATGGGTTGCCTCCCAAGAAGCGCTTGCTTTAACGTCTTCCAGGCAGACGATACCTTCTTTTAAGCTCCATTAGGTCCTATGGCATGGAGGGGTACATCCTCCACAACATGCTCTTCAAAACACTTATAGTAAGGCTTCAAACGGTGTCCATTGACTTTGAATTCATGTCCTGTCTTTAAACTTTGAATTTGGACTCAATGGTTAGCAATTGTTCATCTGGGAATGCCTCTGGAATAGGTAGAAGGTCTTCTTCATGTACCAAACGGCTCAAGTTTGGTCAGCCACTACATTTTCACATCCTCTTTTGTCCCTAATTTCCATGTCAAACTCCTGAAGAAGAAGCATCCAGCAAATAAGCCTTGGTTTGGCTTCTTTCTTTGTGAGCAAGTACTTCAAAGCTGCATGGTCAGAGTAAATTATAACTTTAGTACCAAGTAAATAAGAACGAAACTTATCTAAAGCAAACACAACAGCAAGAAGTTCTTTTTCGGTGGTGGAGTAATTCAATTGAGCATCATTCAAGGTCCGGGATGCGTAGTAGATGACGTGTGGCTTCTTGTCCTTCCGTTGCCCCAAAACAGCCCCTAAAGCATAATCTGAAGCATCACACATAAGCTCGAACGGAAGGCTCCAATCTGGTGGAATAATGATAGGTGCCGAAGTTAACAATTCCTTGAGGTGATTGAACGCCTTCTCACATTTGTCATCAAACACAAACGGCACATCCTTTTGTAGAAGTCGGCACAAGGGTGTTGAAATCTTCGAGAAATCTTTGATAAAATGTCTATAGAATCCTGCATGTCCAAGGAAAGAACGAACCTCTCTCATCGAAGTGGGAGAGGGTAAGTGGCGTACAAGATCTATTTTTGATTTATCAACTTCAAGTCCCTTTTCTGAAACTATATGTCCTAAGACTATGCCTTGTTTTACCATGAAGTGACATTTTTCCCAATTTAAAACTAGGTTAGTTTCAATGCAACGTTTTAATATCAACGTGAGATTAGTTAAACAACCATCAAAAGAGTCACCAAAGACACTAAAATCACTAAAATCAATACTAGATACCTAGTTCAGACGCTCTATCCCAGTTGAGCACCTTGACCGACCAAGCATCGAAGAAATAGAGCCAATCAACACAATGCAGATTGGTGAAGACCCTAGCTGGCAAGACCCCATCATCGACTACTTGGCGAATGAAAGTTTGCCAAAGGATAAGTCCGAAGCTAGGAAGGTCTAGCAGAAAGCCGCGAGATACTACATTTGAGACAACAAACTCATTCGCAAATCATACTCCGACTCTTATCTCACCTGCATAAAATACCCTTAAACACTTGAGGCCCTTTGCAAAATACACGACAGCGAGTGTGGCAACCACTCTGGGGGTAAGTCACTCTCCTAGAAGGCTCTAAACATAGGCTATTTCTAGCCTACCATGTGCCATGACTCCAAAGAGTATGTCAGAAGATGTGATCGCTGCCAATAGTACAAACCAGTTCCTAACCTGCCTGCCGAATTCTCCCATCTGCCATTCATGATGATCGTCGCCGCCGACTACTTTACTAAATGGATCGAGGCCGAAGCTCTATCCTCTACTAAATAGGCTGATGTGGAACGATTTGTCTGGAGAAACATCATCTGCCGATTTGGCTGCCCACAATCGCTGGTTAGCGACAATGGCTCACAATTCATTGGTAAGCAGATCATCACCTTCTTTGCAAGCAACACCCAACCAGAACGTCATAAGGAAGATTACGGACCCCTGTCCAAAACTTCCTAAGGGAGACATGTCCAAAACGTCCTAAGGGAGACTACGGACCCCTGTCCAAAAAGTCCTAAGGGAGACTACGGACCACTGTCCAAAACGTCCTAAGGGAGACTACAGACCCATGTGCAAAACGTCTTAAGGGAGACTACGAACCCATGTTTAAAACTTCCCATGGGAGACTATGAACCCATGTCCAAAACGTCCTAAAGGAGACGACAGACCAAAAAGGAAGCATCCTAAGGGAGACGTAGGTCAAGCCAACCACTGCAAAGAAAGTGTCCTAAGGGAGACGCAAGTCAAGCCGACCACAAACGAAGCATCCTTTAGGAGACGCAGGCCGAGCAGGCCACTATTTAGAAACACTCAAGCAGTTCACAAGACACTATGCGAATTGAAGTTAGAAAAACTGAAAATTCCATAGCAAAGTGGCAAACTGGCCAAGTTCAACAAAAATAAGATGGTTAAGAAAGGCCAATTATTCTAAACAAGAAAGCAGACTACGAAAGCTGAAAAGAAATAAAAGAGTCTTCATCTACTCCCAGATGTCAGCAGGAGACAACTGATTTGCAACCTCTTAAGCATCCACTTGATCAGCCACGCTTTCAGCAGTTCCACCTGCCTATTCCGCGACATCTACCACCATCTCATCAACGGCATCCTCCTCTGCTCCATCCTCTTCAATTACCGCCTCCTCAGCCGCCTGCTCTTCAGCTCCTTCCATGTTCGCAGCATCAACCTGCTCACTTTGCACAGGGAACAAGTCAGGGCATAGCGTCTCAATGTCTTCATCTCCAATGGCATAGAAGGGAGCAGACCCATTTGTGCAGTCCAAGTAGCTCAGCTTGTACGCATCTGTCATAGCTTCAAACTTGGATGTTTCAGCAGACTTGTGATTGACTCCAAATCTAACTAGGAGCTTGTCATAACTGAGGGAGATGTTAGCATTCTCGCGCTCAAGACTGAAGTAGGCATCTTTTCGACTAACTAAGTCAGTAGCCCCAGCTGCCTGCTCCGCAACATCTGCGCCACCATCCTATTCAGCGACCTGCTCAACAACTCTAGTCACCCGCTCAGCAACCCAATCTGCTTGCTCCGCAACATCTGTGCCTCCATCCTATTCAGTTACTTGCTCAGCAGCCAGCACCATTCACGGAACTTGGCAGGAATGTTCAGAGCTTGATGAACCTTGGCCATGTCCGAGTCGAGGTTGAGCTTCTTGCTGATATCATCCTCTGCAAGTAGAAGACTGAAGTCAGTCAGCCACACATCAAAAAATTCAAATTGAAGCAAATCAGCAGACCATGACCTACCTTGGTGTGCACGGCAACTCCTCTCCTTGACAAGCAGTACAATCCTCCAAGATCTCTCACAAACAGAAAGTAGAGAAAGCAAGTTTGCAATTTAAAAAGGAGAGAAGAAAAGCCCTGCACTTATAGCAATTGAGGCTCCTTGACCTACATGAAGTCACAAGCCTCCTCCAAATAGGAGCCAAATCAAAGAAAGAATCCCAGACACAGTTGGACAGCCCAACAATCAATCCACATCTATTACATGCCACCACGCGCCATGCAGAAGCTAGGGGGCATTTGTGGAACCGTAAATTTCTAGGTCAATTAATTTCCCTATTTTTGGGAGTTATTTGATTTGGGAACTCTAGCCACAAATTAGGGGTTTATCATAATCCTTAATTTGTGATTTATCCTAATCCTTAATTTCTGATTTATTCAAACCCCATTAATTATCCAAATTCCATTAATTATCTCAACCCGATTAATTATCCAAATCTGATTTATTGTGGAAGGATGAGTCTTATCTCTACAAGGGCTTATCTCTCCATAAACCCTAGCCCCGAGGCTCTATAAATACGAGGTTACACAAGGCATAAGGTAACACATTATAAGCTCTCAAAATACTGCAAAAACTCCCTCTCCTTGCCACCCATCTCTCCCTCTCTTTCACAAGGCTCCGGCCTTCACACATGGCTTTGGCCACCCGGTTCTCTCCCCGTGAGAGAAAACTCTGTACCCTTTTTAGCTATTGTTGTCTCTTTACGAAAATCCAATTGAACTAACTTAGGCATCGGAGGGCCTTTGGCCAACACCCCCCGGGTGTGGTCCTTTTACTCCGATTGGTTTTGCAGTGAGAAAGAGTTCGAGGAAGGAGAAAGGGGAATCTATCGATCGAATATTCTTTGGGGACGAAAATCACTCCCACATAAAAGATCTTTTGACATCACCTCCTGATATGTTAGATTATCAAGAAGAAGGGCATTTGGGTTGCACCTTGGATTGTCGTTGTAAACCCCATCAACATTTGTAGCTTTCAATACAACCTCTGCATTGACTAGATCAATAAGAAAATGAAAAACAGTTTGAAACAAAGAATATAGTTCGTGAACTTACCAAGATTTCTAGTTTTGAACAAAACCTCTACATTGAATGAAATATAATAAAATTTGAAGCAAAGAAAATACACTACTACAAAAAGTGAAAAAGATGACCAGAAAACAACGACGCTATAAATAAATACCGACGTGGTATTTAGAAAGACGACCACTGTTACGAATCTACCGACGTAGAAAGTAAAAACGACGTTTTATAAAAACTACCAACGTGTTAAATTCCAGTTAAACACAACCAATTATTCTCAATCAGAGTCATATAATTTTAAAACGAATCCACGTCGGTAGATTAGTAATCAGCAACGTATTAAAATCACATACTGCGACTGTATAAATAAATTTTTTGACGTATTAATACGTCATGTACTATGACGGTACTTACTAAATTAATGACGTATAGATTACAAGTTTACACGACACTAGCCAGGTAGATAAGGACGTCTAAATTTATAAATATCCGCGTCGTATTTTTAATATATAATGACGTATTAATTAAGAAACTACGACGTACTCTATTAGTAAACGGTCATGGGTTTGAAATAACCACGGCTGTTTATTCTTAAATAGCATCGTGTTAAATTATATCCACGTCTGTTTATTTTAAAAACTTGACGTATTAACTCAAAATACCACGTCAGTTAAATAACCAAGTCAATTGACTTTATTATCTACCACGTTGGTTATTTAAAAACGCGTCGTATTAACTAAATAACCACATCAGTAAAAGTAAACTTTTGTCATGTAAAATTTTAAATAACCATGTCGGTTCCAGAATACTAAAAGTCGTTTGATTTTATTAAAAACAATGTCGGTTTCCACTAGTTTTACATCGTTTTAACGACATACTGGGCGGTTTATGTAAAACCCGTCGTGTTACTCAACTTAGCGATTGTATATAAACTTTTTCGTCGCCTGATCTAGATTTTTACGTTCTGTCTAACCGAGAAAATATTTCAATTTCCTCTCAGTTTTCTTGCCCAAAGCGACGTATCTGAATCTCGTCATCTTCCTCCCCACCTCGTCATCGTCTCCAAATCTCCAAAGGTTAGGTCGGAAGCAAACTTTCTTTTCCCGCCAAAGTTTTTTTCTCACTGTCTTTTTCTTTTTGTCAAAATAATTTTAATATTTTTTCGTCACAATCATTTTAAGTTATTTTTTGGAAAATAATTTTGAAATAAAGTGTCTGGAATCAAGACTCCGTTTCAAAATAACCAAGTCTTGTATGTTATTGAATAATATCAAGAGTCTCTCACTTTCACGACGTGTTAAGACAACGTTTTTGTCTTGTTCACGTCATATAAATTAACTCCGTTCTTTTGCAAATAATACAAAACCGAAGTAATAAATACATCACCGACGTGGTGTTTAAATTTAAACCACGTAAACAATACAAAACCGAAGTAATAAATCCACTGGTTTCTGAATTACTCTAAATAAGACGACTTTTTTCTTGTTTACGTCGTTTTATTAGTCATACCACGACGGTAGCTTCTTACGTCATTTATTTACCAGACCACGTCGGTAGTAGTTATATACCGACGTGCGAAATATAATATTACGTCTTGTTTTTCAAATAACCGTCGTTGTTTTCACTTGCAGGTTTTATTTCTCTCTAAACATGGTTTCCAAATCTCAAACCAAGGAGGCTAAAGATTCTAAAGTTCAAAGTAAGGACCTTGCAGTTTCAAGGGCTCAAAGTAAGGACCAAGCAGCTCAAAGCAAACCCTCGAAGAAGATGAGATTTACTTCAACTGCCGAGAATGACCCTACCTCAATGAGCCGTGTTGTGAAGAGGAATATGCATAAGGTTAAACCCGTAGATGAGTACAATAGAAGGGGCAATCGTATATTAGTATTTTGGCACGCACCAGAGTCCCTCTTGTGGACTTGAACTTTAATAAATTGCCCAAGGATATAAGGGATCGGCTCTAGGAAGTTGTTGATAAGGCTTATGTTGTTGGGCAAGGGGGCAAGAAAATGGTGCTATCGTCTGCCGCCAAAAAATGGAAGGATTTCAAGTCTTCCTTAACGAGGAATTTTATCCTTCCATTCAAAAATGACATGGAAAGGTTAAGATTACCCCATAAGCTATATAACTTCATAGAGAAATCGCAATGGGATGCCTTTGTAGCTTCAAGGCTAACCCTAGAATTTGTGGCGGTTCACAAAGAGCAAAAAGAGATAAGGGAAAAATGCAAGTACAATCATAGGTTGTCTCGACAAGGGTATGTTGGTTTGGAGGACAAATTGGAAGAAATCATGCCCATTGACGAAATTGATTGTTCTCTGCTATGGAGGAAAGCAAGAGAAGATAAACATGGAAACATCCCTGATCCAAAAGTTGCAAAGAAAGCAAAATTAATAGTAAGCCCCACTCACTCTGTTTTAAATTTGAAAAATAGAGCATTTTAATTTCATTAAAACGTCGTTATTTTTATAAATGACATTATAAATTACGTACAACGACGGTATTTATGTACCGTTGTTTGAAAAAATATACGACGTCGGTTTTATCAAGAAACCGTCGTCTTCAGAGAAAACCACGACGGTGTATATTTTTTTAAAATCTTTTTATTTTAAAATTTTTACTCTTTTTACTCTTTTCTCACACACACACACACACACACTCTCTCTCTCTCTCTCTCTCTCTCTCTCTCTCTTTTTCTCTGCAATTGGTTATTACTCGATTTCTGGTAAAGATTTCTTATTTACTCTTAATAATTTATTCTTCGCATTTGAATTATACGACGGTTTTTATTTAACTGCAGTCAGAATGTTTTTAAAACGATGGTATTTATTTACCGCCGTTTGAAACAGTATACGACGTCAGTTTTTTCAATAAACGGTCGTCTTAATTTGAATACCACGACGATTTATATTTTTGAGTTAGGCGTTTTATTTATTTGTTTTAAAATCTATCTTCACTCAATAACATTCTCTCTCTCTCTCTCTCTCTCTCTCTCTCTCTCTCTCTCTCTCTCTCTCTCTCTCTCTCTCTTTCTCTTTTAGGATGAATTAAAAAAGCAACTCTCCGAGGGCACTCTCTCTGTCTCTGGAAGTAATGATATTTTGACTTTGGCTTTGGGAACCCTAGAGCATGGTGGGAGAGTCAGAGGTATGGGAGCTGGGGTTTCCCCAAGGCAATTCTTCAATTTGCCGAAACAGAGCAGAGTAAAGTATGAAGACAAATTGAAGCAAAGTGTTTTGGAGGCAGTCAGAGAAGAGAACTTGAGGATGGAGGCTAGAACAAAAGAATTGCTACAAGAAGAGAGGGAATATATGTTGAAACAATTCAGCCAACTAATTCCCAATTTTGATCCAAGCATGCTCAAAACCCCAATTACCCCAATTCCTATACTACCTCAAGAGCAAAGCCCCAAAAATCCAATGTCCGACAAAGCAAGCTGCTCGAGTGCCACGAATTTGAGACCCCTTGTTTTGGAGGATGAAAATACCCATCTTGATGCTGATGCCATTGAACAATAGCACGATGAAACGGTAAATTCTCTAAAATTTGAGTTTTTTCTGCTTTTTGAATTTCAAATATACGTCGTTATTTTTCTTGTTCGACGTTGGAATTCTAAAACCACGACGGTATGTATTTACCGCCGTCTGAAATTCCATATTACGTCGGTTAGTAAAATAACCGACGTTGTGAACTAAATACCTCGTCGTTTTTTTTATTTATTTTACTTGTTTTACAAGCAATCTTCCCATCATTTTGAATTTTAGTTAGACGACTGTTTTCTTTGCGACATTAGAATGTTTAAAAAACGCCGGTTTTTGTTTACCGTCGTCTCCATTCTTTACTACGTCGGTTGTTTTAAGGAACCGTCGTTTGTATTTAAATACCATGACTATTTGTGTTTAGTTACTGTCTTTTATTTTACTTTTTTATTTGCCATTTATACATCTTTATTTATTTCTTGGATCAGGATTTCTCAAAACTAGACCTTCCACCTCTGTTAGCCCTTTGCCAATATTCTGACAAGACATTGAAGGCTTCGGACTGAACCTTGAGAATTTCAATGGTAGAAGAAGTGTTTGGCTTTGAGTATGATGCCTACATCTTGTATGAAGATATTTTGCAGTTTGGATCAATGGTTGAGATATGAGCCACTGTGATTGCAGTATACATGAGGTAAACCTCAAAATCCAATTTTTTTTTACAATTCTGTTTCTTTTAAATTAAAAAACTCAATTCATTTTTTATATTTAGGTACCTATTTGACTTTTTACAAATGGCAAATATGGTAAACCTTGTTGGCCTTGTCGACCCTGCACAAGTTAGTTCTCAATCTGGATCGTTGTCTCATAGATCAAGGAATCTAGCAAACCGACTGCAAAAGGCAGATGGGGAACAAATTTTCTTAGTGCCTTATAATACTAGGTTAGTACCATTCACAATATTTTCTTTGTAATTATGCAGCAGCTCTAAACTAGTTAACTTAACCTCATTTTGTGTAGGGTTCATTAGGTGTTGATGATTGTGAGACTAGAAAAGGAGTTGGTATATTATTTGGATTCATTGCCAAATCTCTCCATTGACGAGGAACTCAAAAATGTAGTGAATACGTAAGTTGATCTACTACATTGTAATGTGTGTTCGTAGTCTAAATTGTTGGCCTTGTCGACCCTGCACAAGTTAGCTCTCAATCTGGATCGTTGTCTCATAGATCAAGGAATCTAGCAAACCGACTGCAAAAGGCAGATGGGGAACAAATTTTCTTAGTGCCTTATAATACTAGGTTAGTACCATTCACAATATTTTCTTTGTAATTATGCAGCAGCTCTAAACTAGTTAACTTAACCTCATTTTGTGTAGGGTTCATTAGGTGTTGATGATTGTGAGACCAGAAAAGGAGTTGGTATATTATTTGGATTCATTGCCAAAGCTCTCCATTGACGAGGAACTCAAAAATGTAGTGAATACGTAAGTTGATCTACTACATTGTAATGTGTGTTCGTAGTCTAAAATATTTTTCATTAACACGTGTTGTCTTGAAACAGTGCAATCAAAATCTATAACGCACACGTAGGCAAACAAGGTCGTAAATCAGCCAAATGGAGAATTCTACAAGGCACTCCTCGAGAACCAACAAATGTAGAGTGTGGCTACTACGTCATGCGTTTTATGAGAGATATAATCTGGGATCCCACACTATCATTTGAGAAACAGGTAATAAACTAAGACCGATGTAATTTCTACTTTTTTAAAAACTAAGACGACTGTAATTTTAAAAACCGATGTTTGTATTCTTTAAAAACAACGGTTTCATACTCCTGTTTATTAATAACCGTCTTTTGTATTTATCTAACACGTCGGTTTTTGTCATTGTTTATATTTGCAGTTTGAGAAGAAAAAAGAACCTGTTAAGTATGCCCAAGCAGACATTGATGAAGTCAGGAAAGAATTGGCAGAATTCATCAACAAGCAAATAGAGGGTAACTAGTGAACAATGTAACAGTGTACATATTTTTTTTGTAATTATTGTACAATCAATGACAAAGACACAACAAACTAATACACCGACAGTAATTTTCATAAACCGCTGTCTAATCGTAGTGAAAAAGACACAACAAACTAATACATCGACGTCTTATGGTTGGAAACAAAATATCAGCTCAAATTTTTGGAAATGACATGTAGTTAATAAAAACACGATGGTTTATACGTAAAAAAAATGACATCTTAAAATTTTATGGAAATGACATGTAGTTAATAAAAACAAGTCGGTGATTGAAACATACGATTGTTGTAACTTTAAACAACGTCGGTTCTTAAAAATTTCACAATGTCTAAAATTTATAGGACGTCGTTTGGTATTATATAACGCCTTTGTAAAGCCATAAAACGACAAGAAATTTAAAAAACTGACGTTGTAACTTTAAACAACGTCGATAAAACGAAGAGAAATTTAAAAAAAACTGACATTGTAACTTTAAAAAACATCGGACTTTTATTTATTTCATTGCTAATATTCATAATAAATTCACAAATATCTGAAAATAAATTCGAAAAATAAACCTAGAACTACTATGCACTCATTGAGAGATTTTCTTCCAAGTACAAATTTGAAAAATGTAATTTTTAATAATATTTTTTTATTGTACTTAATTCATAATATTCATAATAAGTTTAAAATAACAATCCGACAAATACTATGCTCTTATTCCCCCTAAAGATTTCAAATTTGTATTCCCCCTAAAGCTTTCAAAATTGTAATTTTAGTTATAAAAATTAAAAATGATAACATAAGTCAAAATTGTTTGTAGACAAAGCCCAATAGTACTTACACTTTCACAACATAACCCTAAGGTTTATGTGATCAATTGATGGCCATAAATAAAAATATATGAAATCCTGATTTAAGCCTGCTATTATAGAAGGCATTGTCGTAAGGAGTCTGTAGCAATTTTGGATTTATTTTTCCCATACTTGTGTATTTTTTTTATAATTTTTGTTAAATTTAGGGTTTAGGGTTTAGGTTTTAGTGTTTAGGGTTTAGTGTTTAGGGTTTAGAGTGACACTCAATATTAAAACAATGCCGATTTCCTCTCCGTTGTTTTTGGTCAATTACGCCCTCGGTAACGCGCGTTCGAATCACAGGAAAAGACGAGGCATAGTATTTATTTCATATTTAAGACGTCGGTTTAATAGTGAGTGTCGTGAAAATAGGTTACAACGTCGTTTTCTGTAACTGACGGACGTAGTAATAATTTACAACGTCGGTGATTGAAACATACGAACTTAAACAACGTCGGTTCTTAAAAATTTCACGACGTCTAAAATTTTTAGGACGTCGCTTGGTATTATATAACGCCTTTGTAAAGCCATAAAACGACGAGAAATTTAAAAAAACTGATGTTGTAACTTTAAACAACGTCGATAAAACGATGAGAAATTTAAAAAAACTGACATTGTAACTTTAAACAACGTCGGACTTTTATTTATTTCAATTCTAATATTCATAATAAATTCAAAAATATTTGAAAATAAATCTGAAAAATAAACCTAGAACTACTAAGCACTCATTGAGAGATTTTCTTCCACATACAAATTTAGGAGTCTGTAGCAATTTTGGATTTATTATTCCCATACTTGTGTATTTTTTTTATAATTTTTGTGAAATTTAGGTTTTAGGGTTTAGGGTTTAGGGTTTAGGTTTTAGGGTTTAGGGTTTAGTGTTTATTGTGACGCTCAATATTAAAACGACGCCGGTTTCCTCTCCGCTATTTTTGGTCAATTATTCCCTTAGTAACGCGCGTTCGAATCATAGGAAAACACGAGGCATAATATTTATTTTATATTTAAGACGTTGGTTTAATTGGGAGCGCCGTCAAAATAGGTTACAACGTCGTTGTATGTAACTGACTGACGTAGTAATAATTTACAACGTCTCTAATATTTAAAAACCGACGTTTTTTTTGTAAAATTAGACGTCGTTTCTATTTTACTTTCCGTCGTCTTTAAAAAATGCGGTCCTTTGAAAAATTTGACCGCGATCTATAATTTTTAGAATTCGCCCTAAACCCTATAACATTTCGCTCTCTCTCTCTTCAACTCAAATTCTAAGCTTAAAGTTTTCGCTCTCCACCCTCGCTCGTATCGGATTGTGTTCTCCCTCCCAAAGAATTGGTGATATTCTCTGAGCTTAGTCTATTGTAAGTACAAACCCTAATCATGCTTGTTCTACTTTATTTAATGATATAGCGTTAAATTTGAAAAACCTAATCTGATGGCGCCGTTGCCGGGGATTGTTTCAATTAATTTGTTTTTAGCTTATTCTTAGTTAATTATCATCATTAAAAAAATTCATTTTTAATTTTAATTTTCATTGACGTCACGGTCGTTGCCTCATCCTTCTTTTATACGTTGATGACAACATTCTCACCGGGAATGATTCTTCTCTTTTATTTGATTTCATCAAGGTAGCTTGGCAACCAATTTGTCTCTTTCATCCGCTGCATTACTTTCTCGGCATGGAGGTATCTCGCTCCACCTCTGGACTCCCCCTTTGGAGCTGCTACTTCCCCGAGCTTTCATATTGCTGAAATCTGTGCATGGTTAGCACCTAATCACAACCTGCACAGTTTGTTCCGTTTGACCCAGAGCCTGAACGGATATTACAAAAACAGCGTAGAGAACAGTTTTTAGCATCTAATCCTTCACTACAGGACACATTTTTGCAGGATTTGTTTGCTGATTTTGTGGACAGCAAGGTTAAAATGGTGTTAGCAATACCTGCAGCAGGCAGACCACTCAGAGAGTCGTTGGCTGCCTGTGCAAATGATGTTCCTAATTGCATAGTTTATCCTGCCCAAGAAGAGGGAGACACATTCGAAATCAAGCACCACATGCTTGAAATTTTACCAACATTCCGTGGGCTGCCTAATGAAGATACAAACATACATATTGCAAAATTTACTGTGGGTTGCAAAAATATTTTGATTCAGGATTTTTCTGGCGAAGCTATTAAGTTATGGCTTTTCCCTTTCACTTTGAAGGACAAGGCAGAAACTTGGTTGTTCACTCTACCGACGGATAGCATTACTACTCGGCAATAATTACATACAAAATTCCTGAACAAGTATTATCCAGCATCCAAGACATTGAATTACAAGCGGGAAATCATGACATTACGATAGGACCCGACCCAAATTCCACCCCGGAACCGGGCTGGACCACTGTTGATGGGCCCAACACCAACCCATGCAGGGCCCACTAACTAAAACAGTTACCTATTTCCCGACAAACAACAAACTTTGGGCCGAGACTTACCGAAAATCGGACAGTCTCCCCTACAAAGTGAACAATCCCCAAAGTTAAAACCTGTTCAAACAAGCAACGAAAACAAAGCCCAAGCACCGGCATACTACGAGGATAAACTACCCAGGCCTCGGCCAACAAATTAACCCTACAGGCAATACAGAAGCAATCTAAGAGTTTAGGAATTCAGCAGCGGAAAAGAATAAACAGAATATGAGTTTAGGGTTCAGGGACAACAGATCCTACCCTTCGATCAAAGCTCGAGAAGAAGGCGCCTGGCCGAACGGTGTCGACGCAACTACGATGCAGGGGCGCAAAAGCGAGAGAAAGATGGTGGACAAAAACAAGTTTTACATACTTAAACAATATACTAACCCCACCTTTTAAAACCATGCAAACCATGCATATGAAATCCTTATATACGTGATTGATTTAGAAATCATATTATCTCAAATTACATGAGAGCAATCAGCTCAAAACCTTTCTTACCCGAATAAAACACCCTTTTTCTTTTTCCCGAGGCATAACCTCTCAAATCAACCCAAGCGGGTTTATAAAACATAAACAAAATGGCCTTTGTTATTGTAAAGCATAAAGATGGAATAAAATTCTCATAACGTAAAACAAACCTTTAAATGCCGAATAATTCGTATACGTCAAGAAAACCCAACTAATGACAA
Source organism: Prunus padus (assembly GCA_024362665.1). NCBI lineage: Eukaryota > Viridiplantae > Streptophyta > Magnoliopsida > Rosales > Rosaceae > Prunus > Prunus padus. The sequence goes on along the minus strand of JANFAM010000009.1, from coordinate 25,230,976 downwards.
TATAGACATTTATTGTAGTTCAAAGCATTTATATACATATATATAAATATCAAATCCGGATTCACAATCCACGAGTAAAACATAGCAATCTTTGAAATCCAATCAAATATCAAGTCAAAGTAAGTGTAAAGTTTCCCCAACTTCAACTCACAATCCCGTGCTGCAAACACGACAAGTAAGGAAGGGATCCTCACTAAAAGAAATAAGAATACGAATATAATAAGCACGCATATACATATATATACATATATATATATATATATATACAATAACAACTCAACACCGGATCAAGTGTAATGGAAACCATCCAACGAGGATAGTTTAGCCGGATACGAGGACTACACGCGGTGGCCCCGCACCCCAGGGTTAAGCCGTCCATAGTAATGGATTATGCTACCCGACCCGTATTGTGAGTACTCAATACCCATACGTCCGAACTAGTCCATGCGTGACTAAATACTCAATTAAGAGTCTACGACTACACCCCGGTTAAGGTATGCGGATCGAACCATATCTAAGAACCGTGTCGAGCAGGAGGGAGGTACATAACACGGTGTTTACAACACTCACAACCATTGCCCTGCAATAATGCATTTATACATATTCATATACTTTCACATTTCAACCCACAATCATGCACCCAAACCCAAATACAGCTTGGACCCAAGCGTCCAAAATTCAAGGTCAACATATATATATTCAAAATAAGGACATCACCGTCCCAAACATATATTTATATTCAAAATATCAATATAATTATATGAGGGACCTCACGCCCGACGGCCTTGGACATTCCAACCCAAAGATAAAGGAACTCGTCCCAGTAAATACATGCAGATTAAATCAGGACGTATAATCCAAAATATACATATGTATATATATATACATAAAACGTAAAGATCCTTTAAGTACGATTTCTCAAGCCCAATCCCATATACATATGACGGACCGGACCGAGATTCCCCCTCGGAACTCGTGTCCAACCACACTTCCCGTTAGACACTATCCCGACGCAGGAACTTACTTTACTAAAATGCCCCTTAACCCTTGTTTAAGGAAATAGAGTGAGTCGACTTACGAAAATTAAATGATCTCCCCTGAAAAGTGGGCTTTCCCAAAATGTCCACACGGTTAAAACAACAGAAAATTTCCCAGCAGTGACATGCACAAGCGGCATAATACAGTTAATAGGGAGGCCTCGGCCTCTACCTCAATCCTAGGTGAAAGACTACGAGCAATCTAAAGAAATTTAACCTTTACAACTGAGCAAGGATAGCAAAGTAAAAGTAGAAGAAAACTCCTACAGGAGCCATTAGCCGTGATGCCTCGGCGTGGTGGTCTCAACCTCGGGATCTAGTACACAGGGCGCAAAACGAGAAAATGTGAGTGGACGAAAAATCAAACTTTAAACATCGTTTTTCAATGAACATAATAACCCCTCCGTTTTCGAAATAATGACAAAGCACTTATGCAATAAAAATCCTTATGTATACATACATACTTATACGAACAGGTACTTGAAAACAATTCTATTAAATTTGTACCTTGAAATACCATAAAAGAAAGCTGTAGCTTTGCTACTTCCGTAAATTCTTGGAAACCACAAACTTAAACAGAATCCTTAAAATAAAAACCATGGATTGGAATCCATCCAAAATATCCCGTTTAAGTAAAACATAAATAACAACATTGAATAACTTCCCTTTTTCTAGAACCCAACTTTGTCAGTTTCAAACCTTAATTTAAAATGCACTGTGCACACTATCATTGTCACGGTGCATATCCAAATATAATAAATCTGGAAATAACATCCATAGAACACACCCACATATATACGTATAATAACATAAATGTAAAATCTCATAAAATCCCAACAAGGAAAATATAAAACTAAAAGCGACTAAAAATCAAGAAAACCAAATTCCCAACCAAGCTTTCCCGACGCAATGCCCGTAGAAACACGGCAAGTAAGGAAGGATCCTCACTTAAAAGAAAATAAGAATGGAAGTATAGTAATAGGTATATATACTATATATAAATAGTAAGACTCTCGAGACCAATACTCGCATGCAGGAAACAATCCAACAAGGGGATTGTTGGTTGACTACGTGGAGAAAAATTCCTTCACAACCACGTAGCCAGAGACCATAGCCGTCCCAGGCCGGGGACTAACTCCCAGGACACGCACAAAAGAAAATACCTCAATAATGTGCGTGAATAAAGTCTATGACGCACATGGCGTAGGCTGCTGCCCGCCAAGAGGTGAACCGGGTTCCTTTATATCCTGATCATTGATGTAACCGATCAGGGAGGTATAAGTGGGTGCTAATAGCACTCCATCTAATATACATAATCACGACATACCCTAAATACCGGTATTCGACCTGCATAACCGAACACAATAATATCCAGGACGTTACCCCGTCCATAATTGACACCCAAAATATTTGTACAATAAGAATATAGATACACATGTCTCAACATACATATATCCGAAACCCAAAGTATTCATAAACTTCAATATCAAATATAACCCAAATAATCCATATAAAACCAATTCCAAACTTGAAACAAATATATAACTCCATAATCGAAAAGTAGATATAATTTCTTAAAAATGAGAAATTCAAGACTCAAAACATTTAATCAACGTATAAATATAAAATATAGAATATAAATGATAAATTCCCAAAATCAATAAGTTTTCACTCACGACAATATAAATTTCAAATATTAAAGTTAATCGAAAATTCCTTAATTTAAAACAATATAAAAATTCCAAGATTAAATTAACCAAAATAAATAATTCTGAAAACCACATGACAATAACCCTCAATTTTTCAAATATAAGACTCAAGAATTTCCCGGGTATTTCACCATACCCAAACCGTATACAAAATTTACCGGACGATGGTCCCGTCCCAAATTCAATACTCCAAAATCTTTAATTAAAAATATAGCCACCAATGTCCCACAAATAAACCGGGACTCCAAAACATGCATACATTTCAAATATAATTCAAATTCCAATTATTCCATAAAAATCAAATCCAAGATTCAAAACCTCATTAAAACCCCATAGTCAAAGCGACTAATTTTATATGCATAAATTTCTCCAATAATTGCATCAAAAACAAATCCAAGACTTAAACAATATTTGAAATCCCAATCATCAAGATAAATCATTTAATATGCTTTGCAATTCATTCTTTAAAAATATGCTCGTTCAAAACAAATGTCCACTCACAACAAGTCCACTGCTCAATCCTTAGAGAGCTTTTCTTAAGAATGCCTTGTGAAGCGGAGTCTGTTGAGAGAATAAACGGGCTTAATTAATACGCGTACCCAACAACAAACTTTAACTCAAAAACTAGTTCTCGGGTCTCAAAGTAAGCTTGCACAACTACCGGGAGTTTCTAGAGTCAAACTACGCTCTTCAACGGGTGGGACCACCTCGGAAGACTCACGGTCAACCGATTGGTCAAACTTCCCGAATAGGTCAACCAGGGCCTCCGGGGCCCACGACCTCCGATATTCGATCAGAACATTCCTAAAGGTTCAACAAGGTTTACTAAACACATCCAGAGGCGGTTTGGTCTCGATCGAGCGGTCGGAACTACATGCCAATCGCACCCGGGTTACCTAACCTAGGGTTAATGATTCGGAGTATCAGGGACTCCGATTCTTAATCCGTTTGTTCCTACACGATCCTAGAAGGTACCAGGGAACAACATACTTGGAAATGGGGCCGATCCAACAGCCGAACATATCGAACCCGGATAGCAGCATAATAGGCGTAAATCCGTTCGGCCGTCAACGATAACCAAATTGGAATCGAGCACGCCTACATGCTTAGGACGACACGGGAACATTTTGGGACACAATGCACCACCACTACGATTGCCGGGAACCGCCGGAATTGGGTGTGCATAGTAATTCAGTGACGGAAAAACTTCAAACCAAGGGTCAACACTTCAGGTAAAGGTTGACTCAACTAGTGGAGCACTTTATTCAACTACGGCAACACCTAGTTTGTGGCCGGAAGTGGAAATTCAACTTAAAAACCGACAATATGGGTTTCAAATCGAACAACCTAGGCTTGAAACCAATCTACAATACATACATAAATGGATAGAGTATGAAGAGTAGATGAAGTTTCATACCTCGCTCGACCCAAGCGGTTGCCGGAGTCGCCGGAAAACTCGTCAGGAAAGTTCGGTATCTGCTTAACTTTCAGTCGCTCCAGTTAAAATCCATGGGTTTCTGAGCTGGGGGAATGGGCAGGAGCTTTGTAGAGGAGGAAGAGACGAAGGTTAGAATCTGGAATCACTCAAAACGGACACTTGTGGAGGGAGATATGCGCAGTCAAAGTGATGCCATGGGAGGAGAGAAAAAAAAATGAGAGGAGGAAGAATAATCGGGAAGAAGAAGAAAACGAGATCATGGCGTTTTTCTGTGAGTGCTTCTTGTAGCCTTCGGTAATCTGGCAGTCCGTTTTTTTTTTTTTTTCTTATAATCGCTTCTCGTCGTTCACAATAGAATTTGGTGCATATCCACGCGAACTCGTTTCGATGGTAGACACAACGGCAAAATTGCCTAAAATACCCTTAATCGAAGTGAAAATTGTAATTTCACCAAAATTATTTATTTGACTAAACGGTGGGATTGAATAGTGAAAATCGGATCAGGGATGTTACATATATATATATATATATATCAATATATAGTATACGTAATATCAAATCCCATTATTCCCAAGTATTTATTCAAATTAAATATATATATATATATATATGTATGAAAATATACATATATATAATCAAAGTATAGGTAATTATACTTCAAAAGGTTTTAAACGCCAAAACCGAAAACGTAACCAAATGGACTACGCTAACGTCCAAATACTCAATTATATAAATAATATATAATAAACCACCCTTATAAATATAATATCCCAAAAGGTCATAAATTCTCATTTTTGTAAAGTATACGACTCAAAAAATAAACAATTATATAAACCAATTTCAATACGAAAACCACGGGCGTGTAACCACGTCGTTAAATCTTACCCAAAGGTATAAATAGTAATAAAATAGCCATCGAGGCCCCACAATAAACCGTGACCCAAATCATACATATAACTCAATGCAAATCCTTTTAATACATTTCAATCAAAGTCAAACCAAGATTTTAAACCATTAACAAATTCAAGATTTAAACCATTAAATCTCATTTCACATTTAAATAGTCATTCAGTCATGCTCGTTTGAAAGCAAGTTCATTCCCTCTTGATTGGTCTGCCGTGACCCGAAAGGGTCCGCGCTACGTGCCAGGAAGCAGTGCATAAAGTGATGAATACGAAGATTGGATTAATGCGGTGAGCCGAGCGAGAATCGAAAGCTTAAACCCTAACAAAACCCCACTTAACGTGCACGTACGTCCCCACGAAGGATTCTAGGTCAAACTCTTTTGACTAACGAACCGCAGGACCGAAGACTCACGGCCGCGGTCAAACACCCCTTTTTGGTCCCAGCCGGCCGCGGAGCCCAAGACCTCCAAATCGATCCAGGACATTCCTAGAAGTCCAACAAAGTCAACTACACTGCATAGCAGGACCTCGGGAGACCCTCGGTCAACCACTGGTCAAACTTAGTCAAGCAGGCCCTAATAGGTCAAGCGACACGTGGGTCCCATGACCTCCAAACTTAGATCCAAAGTTCCTATGGGTTCACTACGGTTTAACTAACACGTCCTGAAAGTTTGGTCACGATCGGACGGTCGGATTGCTCACGATCGCGCGATCCGGACGACAGTTTAACTCAAACTTCAGTCGTTGATCCGGCATCTGGGGCCCGAATCCGCGATCCGTCAAACTCTACGCATCCTAAAATACGGGGAACAAGATACTGAAAGGACCAATCCAACGGCCCGAACATATCGAACCCGGATAACGCTAAGCGTAATCCAGATTCGCTTGTCATCCGACTCGAGTGAAATCAGAAGCGCACTGCAGCTCGAAGCGTGCGGATAATTTAGGAATGAAGATGGCATGATTACTAGTAGGCCCCCGCGCAGCCACCCACACTGGCAGCGCATTTGGGTGCCCAAAGCGATAAATTTGACTTCCGAACAAACTCAAACCAGAAGCTGCCCTTCCACCAGCCTATACTACTCGATGATTGGAACAACTTATTCAACTACGAGAACTTGCATAGAGCGGCAAGTGGCCGGAAATTCAATTGGAAAACCGGCCAAAACTTTGTGTTACAGACTCGATCCCCTACGCTACGAATTGATGAAAACCAACCATGCAGATAGCTAGAGCTCGAAGAGTAGTTAAGTTTTCATACCTTACTCGTCGAATTCCGTCGCCGGAGGAGGGAGAACGAACGCTCGAAAGATTACGTAAAATCCGGCCAGTTTCTTGCATTTTCCGGCGAACGGCGACCGTTCCAGAGGTGGAACCTGGCTGGGGTTGGAAGAGGAAGGCGCCACGGATCTTTGGGACTGGTATCACTCCCATTTGGTGGCCGGATGAATCCGTGGCCACCAAAAAACCCATCGGTGCTGTTTTGGGAGGGGGAGCTGCGCACGGGAGAGAAGAGACCGAGAGGAGAGAGAAGAGAAAGGGAGAAGAAGAAGGGAATTTTCGGTTTTACTTGTAGTGGTACTGTAGCTGCTACAGTAAAAATCAGAATTTTGTTTTTATTTTTATTTCTTTTCTTCTATCGACTTTCGATCGTTCTACAACACTAATGTCACAGCGTATGTCACGGCTTCGTTTCGATGAGCCGGAATAGCGGCGCAACAATTTCTCCAAAATCTTATGGAATTTTTAAAGTGCCTAAAATACCCTTAATTGTGGCAAAGCTTGTAATTTCCCCAAAATTATTTAAATTGAATAAATTCAATTAAATTGGGTCAGGGGATGTCACATTCACTCAGAAGCCTAATGAAGAGTTTCATGAAGCGTGGGAAAGATATACATAGATGTACATTAAGTGTCCATATGCTAATATTGATTCAGATACACAGATGAATATTTTCTTTGACGGGCTTAATCCGACATCTAAGAGCCATGTTAATGCTTCAGCTGGAGGATCGTTGTCAAATAAATCTGCAAGAGAGGCGTCTGAACTGTTTGATATGATGGCTACATAATCTCAACAATGGGCAGCAGAACATTCACAGAAAAGGGGCATTTTTGAGTTATTAGTAGGTTCTCCTAACATGTCTGCACAAATGGAAAAAATGGAGAAGAAAATTGATGCAAAGTTTGATATTCTTCTACAACAAATTGCAAATTCTACATAACAGCAACCACCTACACCAACAGTTTGCAGTATTTGCAACATGGCTACACACGACACAATGGGCTGCCCACATAAAGAATCCTACCAGGAGCTTGTTCAACAACATGTTAATATGATGAATAGCTATCAAAGGCCTAGGAATGATGCATATGCAACTCATTACAATCATGGATGGAGGCATCACCCTAATTTCAAATGGGGTGACAATCATAATAATGAAAAACCATTTCAGCATGCACAATTGTTCCATCCAAACCTCTTTGGAAGATCAACTTGCTAAATTGGCAGCAACAACTCAATCATTCATAGATGGCAATAATCAAAGATTCCAAAATGTTGAAGCATCAATTAAAAGTTTGGAGCAACAATTTGGACAGCTAGCTGCACAGATTTCAGAGAGAGAAAAGGGCAAATTTCCTAGTCAAACAGTGCCTAATCCAAGAGGACGTGAAGATTGTAACGTTGTTCAGAATTTACTGTGTGGAAAAAGTTATGAAGAAAGGGCCCTAACCCCAAGAAGAGCCTGGGTGGTTGATGATGGTGGTGGTTTTTGAAGTGGGTTTGGTATTATTGGAGAGAAGAGGAGGCTTGAGAAGCGATGGAGGTTGATAAGTGTTTGTCTGCCTATTTCCCTAATTCCCTTGTGGCTTCACCATTTTGTGGCCTTTTCGTATTAAAATTAGAGTGTACTTATTAAAATTACATTTGTTTCACAATTTAATATATCATTTGTGGTCATTTTATATTAGGGTAAATTAGTAATTCAATAAATAATTTGATAATATGGTGTACTCAGTTAATTTTAGGGTTCGTTTTGCAGCACTCTAAATAAATCTTGAAGATTTGTTCAAAGAGCATGTTGCCCGTCCAACACCACGAGGTCAAGCGCAGAGGGGCATGCCTCCATTTGCTGTCTTTATATCCATTTTGCCGATTTTGCACCAACTGTTGAAAAGTTCAAAGTCAACACCTAGAAAAGCTTATAACAACAACTCGTAAACGTTTGGGTTCAAATAGCAATATTGAGACATGGTCAATCTTTATCAAGGACAAGAACCCTATCAGATTTTATCATACCATGAAACTTTAACATAGATATTACCTTGGGAAACAAATATTACGGTATGAACGGCGGTCATGCCCGTTGAGTGCGCCTTCCAACTTGAAGAGCCAACTCCATATCAATCTTGGGCGATATGTCTAGAGCCCTTACAGAACGAGTCAGTGCACCACTGCAAACATAACAAAGTACTTTGTAAACATTCCAGGAATACTCCAAGTGCACACTACCTATTGCTCGTGAATGCAAGCCAATCAATAACAAGACTTAACTATCAGTAAACTATCATTCACTACATTATCTGCTGCAACCTATTGCACTGAGATGTACTTCTCACAACCTTGACTGATGAGATTATGAACTGCTGTCTTTTTAGGTCACATAGAAGCGAGGTGAGGATCTTGTCACACAGAAGATATGCAAGGATCCTCAAAGTGGAATTATTCAATTGCTAGATCCTAACTTTAAGTCGTCCATCCCCACTCAAAAGTAGTACATCTCCACAGTCAACGTATGTTTGCTACTCCTACTGTGTGGTAATATGACAAGGTTAAAAGTTTATCTGCCTCACAATACCTAGACAACATATTATGGCCAAGAAAAAGACAGCATATGATTTCTGTCCATTTAAAATAACTCCAGATTGCAGATTAAAAGGCAAAGGTCATGCCAAGCCACCAAAGAACTCTTCTCTATCTTTCAATTAAGCACAATTACATTGGTTATATACTTGTGTCACAGCCTAGGAGTTACAACGAAAATGTAACTGACAATTAATTACAAGGCATTAACAACATAACGGAAATACTCCTTAATTAGCTATAACAGTAATTTGAATCCTCATGAATGTGGTAACTCCTTAACACTCCTCGGCAAACTTGGCACCGGATTAGAGACAAGTTTGGAAACCAAGCGTGCAAAGCGATCGGTTGAGAGACCTTTGGTAAAGACATGAGCAAGTTGATCAACAGATCGAATAAATTGAACCTTGTGACTTCCGGAAGCAACACGTTCCCAAACAAAGTGATAATCAAGGGCAACATGTTTTGTACGAGTGTGGAAGACAGGGTTGGCAGCCATGTATGTCGCAGAAAGATTGTCACAGTTGAGAAGAACCGGACGAGAGAGTGGAAAGTGTAATTCACTAAGAAGGCCTTGTATCCAAATAGTATCTGCGCAGGCATAGGCAAGCGCTCGTATTCCACCTCGGCACTAGAACGAGAGACCGTACGTTGCTTCTTGGCACCCCATGAGATGAGATTGGGACCTAAGAACACACAATAACATGTTGTGAAGCGACGAGTATCATGGCATTCCTCCCAATCGGCATCTGAATAAGCAACAAGAATGGAAGACGTGGTAGAGCGTTGAAGAGATAAACCATGGCCAAGAATACCTTTAAGATAGCGAAAAATGCATTTTATAGCTTCCATGTGAAGATCTGTTGGAGAGCCCATGAATTGAGACACATATTGAACCGCAAAGGCAATGTCGGGACGAGTAAAAGTCAAGTATTGAAGAGTGCCAACTAGCTACCGATAAGGAGTAGGGTCAAGAAGAAGTTGTCCGGTGGTACGGGATAGAGAACATTTGGAAGCCATTGGAGTGGAGCATGGCTTACATTCCAACATATTGCTGCTTTTGAGTAAATCAATGGTATATTTGTTTTGTGTAAGGTGTACAGAACCAAACAAATATTCCACTTCCATGCCAAGGAAATAATTGAGTTGCCCAAGGTCTTTAAGTTCAAATGCAATACCTAAGGTGCGGATGAAATCCATCAGGAAAGAAGGACTGCTACCGGTGTGAAGAATGTCGTCGACATAAAGAGTAATATCATCATGTGGGACGAATTTCGGAAAATAAACATTGACGAGTCTGCGCGACTTTGGAGAAACCCATAATGAAGAAGGAAAGAACTGAAGCGCTAAAACCATGCGCAAGGGGCCTGTTTGAGACCATAAATGACCTTATGAAGTTTGCAAACATGTTGGGGCTGATTAGGATTAATAAAGCCAGGGGTTGCTGCATATAAACCTCTTCTGATAGTTTGCCATGGAGAAACGCATTTTTGACATCCAACTGACGAAGATTTCAGCCAGAGGAAATCGCTAGACTAATCACAGTGCGGATAGTAGTGGGTTTCACAATCGGACTATAGGTGTCAAAGTAATCAAGGCCGGGTTGTTGATGATAGCCTTGGGCCACTAGATGAGCTTTATAGCTCTCAACGGTACCATCGGAACGCCGTTTTATTTTGAAAACCCACTTGCAACCAATAGCATGAACAGAGGGATTCGAGGGGACCAATGACCAAGTTCCCTGCTTAATAAGAGCATTAAACTCATCAAACATTGCCTGTCTCCAATGAGGGATCCGAGAGGCCTGAGTATAGCATGTAGGTTCAAGATCAGAATCAATGAAAGTAGCAAAAGCAGAGGGGATAGGATGCCGAACCAAGAGACCAAGAAATTTGGGTTTGTAAATGCCAGATTTCGCCCGGGTGTGTACTGGACTGGTCAGAGTGGTGTGGGTGGTTGGTGGTGCGACGGGAGAAGGGTCTGCTAGCACAACTGGAGCAGGCAAAGTGGCGGTGACAGGAGGAGGCTGTGGCACCAGTGAACCAGGTGGGTTGTGTGCTGAGGAAGGAGAAGCAGACTGGAGCATGGGAGGGGGAGAAGGAGAAATGGACTCCGCTGTTTCTAATGAGGCAGAAGAAGGAAGTGGCGACACAGGGGCAAGGGCCCAATGTCTGGACTTGATACTGAAGACCCAATAGGCTGAATGAAGTGAGTGACCACATGAACACAGACAAAATCCGAGGCTGGAAGTGCCGCAGGTGCCAGAAGTGCGTCAGGTGCTGGAAGTGACTCAGGTGTTTGAAGTGCAGCAGGTTCTAGAAGAGCCGCAAGTGCGGGAAGTATCGAAAGTGTGGGAAGTGCCGCAGGTGCTGGAAGTGCCGCAGGTGCTGGAAGTGTCGCGGGGTTAGGAGCAGAATATAGAAATTCATGCTCATGAAAAACAACATGTCACGAGGTATAAAGACGAAAGCAAGGGAACAAGGTTGTAATTTGTTAGAAATATAGTCACCAAGAAATGGGTAGCAAGTGCAACCAAATGTCCAGAGAAAAGAATAATCCTGATTTTTGCGAAACAAACGTCGATAATGAGTGTCCCATTGGAGAAGTGGAGTAGGGAGACGATTAATTAAATAAACAGCGGTGCAAAAGGGTTCAACTCATAAGTGGTGAGGAAGATGAGCAGTAAGAAGCAAGGTTCGCCCCATATCTGCAATATGACGATGTTTTCGTTCCACTAAACCATTTTGTTGTGGGGTATATGGACAGGAGAACCGGTGCACAATGCCCTTAGAAGCACAAAAGTGTTTAAAACCCCCATTATCAAATTCCTTTCCCCCATCACTTTGAAACTGTTTAACAGATTTAGATAATTGAGTTTCAATATAAGAGACAAAAGTAGAAAAATGACCAAAGACTTCAGATTTAAGATGCATAGGAAAAATCCAGGAGAAACGTGTGAAATCATCAGTGAAGAGGACATAATATCGAAAACCATTAATGGAAGCTACATGAGACATCCAAACATCAAAATGTATTAAATGAAATGGTGCACTAGAACAATGTGCATGAGACGAAAAAGGAAGACGTACAGATTTTGCTAACACACAATGGCTACATGAATGAAAAGACAAAGGAAAATAAGGACCTAACAATGATTTAGAAACTAGTGTGCTAAGCACTTTATTGGAAGGATGACCCAAACGATGATGCCAAAGTGTGGACGGTGACACCACGGAAGTAAAAGCAAACTTGGAGCCATATACGAGCTTGGAAGCAAGGGATGGCATAACTGTGTAAAGACCATTGCTACAACGGCCCTGAAAAAGAAGAGCACCAGTTTTTAAATCACGAATAACATAACCCCAAGGGAAGAAAGTAATACTAACAAGGTGATCGCGAGTGAATTGAGCAACAGATAGAAGATTTTTGCGAAGCGACGAAACACCAAGGACATCAGACAAACAAAAAATAAATGAACCAGAGGAAAATGTGACGTTACCAGAGTGAGTGATGGGAAGAGAGGCACCGTTACCAACGAAAACTTGATCAGAAGCCCCAGCAACATTAGTCATAGGATGTGCGTCATGAGTCATATGATTGGTGGCATCGGAGTCCAGGTACCAATGCGGGTCAGAAGGGTGAGCAATATGCATGCCAGCAAAGGCGAAGGACAAGTTTGTGTCACGGGGAGGCAGAGGACACTTGGCAACAATATGTCCATATTGGTGACAGTTCCAACATTGCAGTGGAGGATGGGAGGATGGTGAAGGTCCCAAAATACCATTGGAGGGTTGGGAGAAACGAGTGGGCTGGCTGTGTGGCGGTCCTGGGCTAGAGAAAGGGGCACAGGAAGACCCACTAGAGGGAGGTCAGGATCCATAGGACGGCTGGCCATGGCGTGGCCCACGAGAACCACAATTAATGTTGGGGCGCGGCTGAGAGGACTGAGAAGAGTAGAAAGCTTGCGGCGGGGGCTGAGGAGCCAAAAGAGCTGTGAGATTTTGCTGGGCGTCGAAAGCAAGAAGGCGAGCACGAAGATCGGCAAAGGAGGGCATAGGAGGGAATTGCATGATGGCGGTGATGAGCATGGCGTACTCAGGTCCTAATCCGCGAAGCACGTAGCTGACCAAATCATCAGAAGAAACAGGGACACGGATGGCTGCCAACTGGTCAGCCAAACTCTTGGCGAAAGCGAGATACTCGGAGACTGTCTTTGTCCCTTTGGTGATGGAGAAAAGCTAAAACTTGAGTTGGGTGGCATTAGCAAGGGACTACTAGGAGAAATTTTGATGAAGGCAATCCCAGATTGCCATGGAAGTAGAGAGTCCAACAACTTGAGCGAGAACTGGTTCAGTGAGAGTAGAACGGAGAAGACTTATGAGAGTTTGATCGGTTTGGAACCAAGAAAGGTATTCCGGGTTGGATATGGGGGTAGAAGCAGCGGCATCGTCCTTTTCTTTGCCGGAGGGAGGAGCAGGGGAAGAAAGGCAGGAGGACAGGGGAAGGAACCATCAACAAAGCGCCAATAATTTTGCCCAAGTAGATAGGGCTTCACTTGACTCTCCCAGAGGAGATAATTGGTTTCTGAAAGCTTAGTGGAAACAAGGGTAGAGAAAGTTGGGAAGGAGAGAACTCCAGTGGAGGAGGAGGAAGAAGCCATGCTAGAAAGATGTTAAAGAAAGGTATGCTCTGATACCATGAAGAAATAATTCTCTATCTTTCAATTAAGCACAATTACATTGGTTATATACTTGTGTCACACCCTAAGAGTTACAACGAAAATGTAACTGACAATTAATTACAAGGCATTAACAACATAACAGAAATACTCCTTAATTAGCTATAACAGTAATGTGGTAACTCCTTAACACCCCACATATAAAATTTGTAGATTTACTGATTGAGATTAGAAGCTGCAAAATTACCTAGAAAAATAGTCAACCCCCGTTTGTCCAACTTTGTGTACTATTTCAAGAGTAACATTGCCGGATGCCTGTCAGTAAGCAGAACAGTAAGAAATTTAAAGAAATAAAAAGCGAAAATATCCAATCACTACAAAAATCAGTACTTTTTTTTAACGGCCATACAATCAGTAGTTATTTCCATATTAAAGCAGCATTGAAAACATCTGCTAACATGAAAGACTGCACTTGAATCTCCCAAAAAGAAGAAGGGTGGCAAGGAAGTGGTTAACCTAGATTTGAAGAAAGAGGCTTCAACATAAAAGAGTGAAGATACAATTTAAGATATTTATGGCAAAACGCAAACATCCAAATAATCACTATCTAAATCTAAATTCATATTTTTGAGAAACATAGTGTCAAAAATGAGGGTTGCCACATTGAAATTATGGCATGGCATGACAAATGTATAAAGCAAATCAGGTGTTTTGTAGCATATTATTAGGTTGCTAATTTTCTCACTCCCCTTTTGTGTACTTACACTCCTTTTTGTTTTTTAATACTTTTTACTATAACATACAAGGGTGTGTAAGTGGACAAAAGATGAATGGGAACATACAATTTCCAACAAAGGGAGTGTAAGTGGACAAAAGAAGAGTGGGAAAATCAGCTCTCTATTATTATTGCTAGAAGTGTGAATGGAAGGAACTTTAAGCTACTTCAAATTTTTAGGTCTAAAAGGAGAACAAACATTAGTGACAACGCCTTTTAGGTCTACAGATTAAAAAAAAAGAAAAAGAAGCCGGAAACCATAAGAAAACTGAATAAGTAACTTAGTACCTCAGTTTCAAATCTTCGACCAATCAAATTCACATCTCCTCAATTGTCCTGGTCTCAACTTGGGAATTAAATCCAAATGCCCATTTAATGATTTCAGTCACCAGGAAAGCTGATCCTGTCCATCTGTTTTATTGGTGAGCAATGATCATTCATGCACGTGTCCACATAAACACACACAAACATGAGAGAGAGAGAGAGAGAGAGAGAGAGAGAGAGTAAATGCAGAATGTAGGACATATTACCTTATATCAAATAGAATGTCTGTAAAAACTTAGAATTAACTAGGGATGTTTTTATCATGAATCATGTGATGAATTGCAAAAAATAGGTTTGACAGGATGTACAGCGTAGTTGCTGTTTACACCATAATCAACTGAGCATGTCCAGCCTCAAAACGACTAACACCAAGGCAGACATGCCTTCTCCCCTGCCGAAGGAAAACACTCTTCCAAGGTGCCAGACACCTGCCGAAGCTCCCGACTGCCGAAGCCCTTGATTGCCGAACCTAATCTCCAAGACACGTGTCACCACCAGGGCGACTTGCACAAAGTCCCACATCGAAACTTTGTACAAACCTCCCACTTTCACTTCCCTATAAATAGGGAACAGTACCCAAGGTAAAGGGGGGTAACTACTTTCTCACTTTTACTGTTACTCTGCCAAAATTACCACTCTTAGCTGACTTAAGCATCGGAGAGCCTTCGGCCGGCACCACACCGGTGTCCAAAGCTTAATGACTGCTTCTTCCACTTTGTCTTCTGCAGGATACCTAGCTACTGAAGATCCTAGCCTTCTTCCTTGCTGAAGACCCAAGCCTTTCCTATCTAAGTTGACCTCCCAAAAAGGGCATCAACAGTTTGACGCCGTCTGTGGGAATCGACTTTTGAATCCCAACTACCTCTACCAACTCCGCTGGCTCCTTCCCCTATTAGGCCCCGCTACCTCTTCTTCACCCCACATTCCGCTATGCCAAGCGAGGCCAGCCATGATACCCAGCACCATACCCCCCGTGGGGACTCCTCTCGAAGGAAACCTTCTGCAGAAAGGGATCTCCAGGCAGAGGCAGAGGTCACCAAGATGTCGGAGAACTACGAACAAATTCGCACCAAAAATGTGGAATTGGAGCATGACTGCTTAGCCCTGAAGCGCACTCTGGAGGGAACTCACCACCAAATCACCCAGCAAGACCACACCCAGGACATTGGGCACACCCAACTGAACCAACCACTTACCTCCCGTCATAGCGCCCCCATTCAGTCCAGGCCTGACAAAGGCAAAGGTCATCTTCATCCGGAGACGACCAAGTCGCGGCTCCTCCACATCTCCCCACCCAAAGACCGGCCCCATGGCCCAACCAAAGTCTACAAAGATTGCCGAGACCGTATCTCGGAGAAGCGGAGGAAGCCTATCCAGATTAATGTCGACCTCGATGACCAAAGGGTGGCACACCTAGGCCCCCTACCGAAGCCTACTCGCTTATCTGACGTGGAGGGCACAGGGGATTCAGATGATTGGGAATCTTACCATCCTGAGGCCTAGGAGTCCTACCATTAGAAGATTTCGAGAAATGGGAAGATTACCCAAAGAAACCCCATCCCACACCCTGTGCCTTCAAAGACACGACACTCTCCCGCATGCCGACCCAGCCATGCGCCTCCTCTTTGAGAAGGTTCGACGCCTGGAGAGTGAACAACACCGAGGTCACCAGCCCCTCCGGGCGAAACCACGCCCTGGGCCCTTTACCGAACGTATCCTCAACTACCATCGGAGAAGGACATTCAGCCACTTCGCATTTCCTTCTACACGGCACGGAGGATCACGACCCACATCCATTCTTTCCGGTCAGCCCTGGGTTGCAAGGGTCTTAGTGATGAACGAATGTGTCTCCTTTTCCCTTCTACCCCAAAGGACGCAGACTCACGAATTGGTTCTACCGGTTGAACCCCGAGACTATCAACTCCTTTGATAGTTTGAAGCAGACCTTCCTGGACCATTTCATGATCCAAACCGATCGCCTTTACTCCGCGGACGATTTGTATATGCTTCGGCAAGGTGATGACGAACCCCTTCGGGAGTATGCAGCCCGCTTCAGCCACGAGTACTCTCGTTGCCCAGATACTGACGACCGAGCTGCCTTTGGCGCTTTCAAAAGGGGCCTTAGAGAATCCAACTTCCGCTACCTAGTCCACAGCAACCCATGGAACACATATGCAGAACTGATGAAGCAGGCAGCCATTCACGCTAAGGCCGAGTACTTTAACACCAAACGTGGCCCAGCCAACCAGCCAGGAGTTACCTTCGGTAATCCCTCCTCCTTTGGCAATCCCCCATCTGCTCCGGCACCCGCCCCAGCTAAACCTCAGTATTCCGCTCCCATTCCTGACAACCAGGGTACCCAGCACCCTAAGAGGAAGGATAGCTACCAGCACACCTTCAGCAATGGGAAACGTGGCAGACACGGTAACCACCACCAGTCTGGCGGAAGCAACCCTCCAAGGATAGCTGATCGTGCTCCCCTCCCTTTCGGGCCGAAGCCCAGGTTCGAGGTGTTCACCACCCTGAACACTACTTATGAAGATGTTCTGGTCCAGGAGGCTCCTATTATACCCAAACCTCCTCCCCGGAGACCGTCCAGTAAGCCTATGCCGAACACAGGCGTCCTCTGCCGTTTTCACCAATTCAATGGCCATGACACCGAATCCTGTGTTGCCTTGCGCAACATCATTGAGGGACTTATCTGTGAGGGAAAGCTAGATAAATATGTGCGTAATCTCCCACCCCCGCCTAACCCTCACCAACGGCAGATCAACATGATCTCCACCATCAGTGGTGGTCCTACATTAGCCGGTACCTCCAACAACTTCATCAAACACTATGTTCGCTCCACCTATGCGCACCAGGTCTTCAGCACTTAGTAGGGACGCATGTCGAACACGCAAAGGTCAGGCTGGGCCCCCATTACCTTCAGCGAGGAAGAAGAGCGTGGTGTCATTCTCCCTCATGACGACCCACTCATCATCCGTGCGGACATCTCTAACTTCGACGTTGGGCGTATCCTGGTGGACATTGGCAGCTCGGTCAGTGTGATGTTTGTTGATGCTTTCAACGAACTCCAGGTCCCTACTCACCTGCTGGATCGAAGCATCACCCCTCTTGTGAGCTTCTCTGGTGATGTTGTCCAGCCCATTGGAAGCATCCACCTCCCTATCTCCATTGGTTCGGCACCTCAGCGAGCAACGGTCACTACTCTCTTCCTCATCGTCGACTACCCCACAGCTTACAATGTCATCCTTGGGCGCCCCGCCTTGGCCAAAATGAAAGTTTTCATTTCAACACATATGCTGCTGCTTAAGTTCCCTACACCCCATGGCACGGGCACGGTGCGCAGCGACCAACTTGGCGCCCGAAGCTGTTACGCCTCAGCAGTGAAGTCCACCAATCGCCAATATAAGGGTGAGGCCCTAGCAGTAACCAAGGCACCAGCACCCCCTCGAGCTGGCACTGAATGCCCTGAAGATCCCAGGGAGGAATCTGCCACCCAACTGGCCGAACCTGTGGAAGACCTTGAGCTGGTTACTCTCCATGACGACATCCCAAATCGGCAAGTCCGAATCGGCACATCTCTTTCACCAGAGCATTACAGGATGCTGAGGTTTGATACCCAGACATTGAGAAGCTAGCTTTTGCCTTAGTAGTATCCGCCAGACGCCTGAGACCTTATTTCCAGGCACATACCATCCATGTCCTAACCAACCAGCATCTCAGGAAAGTTTTGCAGAAGCCAGAGACTTCTGGTAGGCTAGTCAAGTGGGCCATCGAGCTCGGTGAATTTGATATCCACTATAAACCTCGCCCAGCTACCAAGGGACAGGCGGTTGCAGACTTCATCTCTGAGTTCACAGAACCCCAAGTTTTGGCCAGGCCCCAGGTCATACCTGCTGAGCCCACTCCTCCCTCAAACCTCGTCCACATCGCTAGCAATGGCACCCTCGACCTTACCCAGCCATTGTGGACATTGTACGTAGATGGCTCCTCCAATGCCCAGGGATGTGGGGCTGGCCTTGTTCTTATCTCCCCGGATAAGGTTGTCCTTGAGTACGCCCTCCGCTTTCAATTTCATGCTTCCAACAATGCGGCCGAGTATGAGGCACTCCTGGCTGGCCTTCGACTAGCCAAGGAGCTGGGCACTAAACAAATCCAAATATTCAGTGACTCCAAGCTCGTTGTTCATCAAGTCAACCAGGACTTCACTGCCAAAGACATCTCTATGACAGCATATCTTCAGCATGCCCGCCACATGTTGACTACTTTTGATGCATATCTCATTAGCCAGGTACCACGTTCTGAGAACAGCCATGCCGATGCTTTGGCCAGACTAGCCTTGGCCGTAGACCAGGGCAGTGGCCGACAAATCCACATCGAATTCCTAGATCGTCCTAGCACACAAACCCCACTCATCTGTACCATTGATAACAGCCCTACTTGGATGGACCCCATCCTTCAATTCTTGCAAAACCATACACTACCTGCTGATCCTGTTGAAGCACGGCGTGTTCGCTATCACTCCGCTTGATACCTGATCATCAATGGCTCTCTATACAAGCGTGGCTTCAGCCTTCCCTACCTTCGGTGTCTTACTCCAGAGGAAGGTAATTATGTTCTTCGGAGATTCATGAAGGCATCTGCGGCAATCATTCCGACGCCGCTCCCTAGCGCATAAGGCCATTAGGCAAGGATACTTCTGGCCCTCACTTCACACCAATGCCCAGGACTTCACCCGGAAGTGCGATAAATGTCGGCGATTTGCCAACATTCCACAACTTCCAATGAACCATTGACACCATGGTCGGGTCCTTGGCCATTTGCCCAATGGGGACTTGACCTCATTGGACCTATGCACGAGGGTAAGGGCCATGTCAAATACGCAGTTGTAGCTGTGGATTATTTCACCAAGTGGGCTAAGGCCGAGGCCCTAGCTACCATCACGGCAGCTCGCATTGAAACGTTAAATGCAGCGAGAATATCGTATGTCGCCCGGCATCCCCAACACCATCGTCACGCACAATGGCCGGCAATTTGACAATGCGAAGTTCAAGCAATTTTGTTCCAACCTCAAGATACGTCTTTGCTTTGCTTCCCCAGCCCATCCTCAGTCCAATGGCCAGGTTGAAGCCGTGAACAAAATCATCAAGAAGACCTTGAAGACCAAACTTGACAAAGCCAAGGGTTGCTGGCCAGAGCTCCTCCCAGAGGTGCTCTGGTCCTACCGCACCACGTTCCGTACCTCCACAGGAGAGACACCGTTCTCCCTTTCCTTTGGTACCGAAGCCGTGGCCCCAGTTAAGATTGGCCAGCCCACATACCGAACCTCCACTTATGATGCCAAAGCCAATGACGAGCAGTTAGCTTTGAACCTCGACTTCATTGACGAGCTTCGTGACCAATCCAACATGCGCAATATCGCGTACAAACAGCGTGTCGCCAAGTACTATGACTCCCGAGTCAAACCCTGTGCTTTCAAGACTGGGGACTGGGTCGTGCGTAAAGTTTCCTTGGCCACCAAAAAATCTACTGAAGGTACCTTAGGCCAAACATGGGAAGGCCCTTATGAGATTACCAAAGTCTGCCGTCCCGGCACTTATCAGCTTCGTGATCCCAAGGGCAAGACTTTGCCTCATCCTTGGAACGCTGATCACCTCAAGTACTATTATAAGTAAACACACCTAGACACTAGGACTATGTTTTCTTTTACTTCGATCTTGAGCCTTGCCTCGACCATCTCTTGTATCTTTTGCCTTTCGGCACCTATCTAATGAAATGCCGACTCTGGCTAATTCTATCAATCACATAATCATCATTTTGCTAGCACAATCGATATCAAATGACAACAAGTCAAAATATCATAGCAAATCAATATAACCTCGCCCCAAGCAAGGCAAAATGTTCATACATAGCAAAAACAAACATCAAGTTCCAACAAAAACCAAGTTCCAAAAATAGCAAAAGTACATAAGGAAGGTAACGCCTTCAAGACTAGGTAGAGGCGGCATCAGTGGCAGCCGGCTCTGGCTCTTGCTCTGGTGTGGCACTAGTGGCATTGATAGTGGGACTAGGAGAAGGAGGCTCGCCACTCGTATCAAAGTTGATCTCCACTGAAGGGTTGAACCTCGCCAACCTCTCCTCCCAACGAAGCTGCTCATCTACCAAACGGTCCATGATATAACTCCTCAGCTCCTCTGAGGTCCGGTACGACTCGACCGCCTCGACTCGGGCAGCAGCTACCTCCTCGGCCCTCTACCATTTCAGCTCCTCCACCTCTTCGGCCTTCGACCGTTTTAGCTCTTCCACCTCTTTGGCCAGCTCCGCCTTCTGCAACAGCAGCAGGTTCTTTTCTCTGATGGCCTCCTACGCCTCTGCCATCTTAGTCTTGGCCACTTCGTCGCGCCTCTTCAGCCTCTTTATTTCCTTATCTGCCTTAGCCATGTTGACGTACATCTCGCCAAAAGCCTACAAAATAAAGCATCATACAACACAAAGCATCATTAGTTAGAACAAACCAGAATGATATGAACATGTTCAAAAACAGACATAACTTACATAGGCAGACGTGAGGATCGTCTTCTGGGCTCGATCCGCAAAGGAAGAGGCCTGAGTCCTCGCCAGAGCCTCGGGATCACTCTTCACGCCTTCCAGGAAGACGTTCACCAAGGGAACTTCCTGCCGATGCATGGCCAAGTTCACCTCCTTCTTTTGCCGGCGCATCTTGGAGAAGTCCACCTTCTCCACCACCTCAGCAAACACATCATCAATACCGAAGGGTAGCTTCGGCGATGCCTGCAGATCAAAGGGAATGAGCCTAGGCCCTGCCCCCATCACACTCTGGTGGGCTTCCTCCAGCGCCTTCCTAGCTGCCTTTGGGGTACCCCCCTTCTCCGCCTTCTTAGCCCGAGACTCCCTAAGACGTCTCTGCATCTCGGCGTCATCAATATCCACAGCCACCTTCGTGCTTCCCTTTATAATACCTGCCACTGCACATCAAAAGCTAAGTTAGTCACAATTACAAAACAGAAATCAGAAAGCAAAGAACAAAGATCACCTGGGTACTTACTTCCTTGCAGCAGTCCGGACTCAAGCAGATTCTTATGGGTGACTAAGTTTCGGCACTCACGCTCGGTCTCTGACAATAATGACCTCACCCTCTCAACTTCGTCTTCTTGCTCCTTGGAGATCGGCCCCCACTTCACCGAACCTGCAGCAAAAGGACACATTACTCAGCCATTTACACTTGCACAAGCAAAAATGGAGAATCGCAAGAAACACAACAAAACAAAACTCAGTCTTAAAGGATGGGGCCAAAGACCTATAGACTGGAAATGGGTAGGAATATGTTTGGCCACTGTCTTCCCTGGTGGACACTCCCAATCCCCATAGGCCAGACACCACCTGTTCCTCCAGGACTTCTGAGTAGTAGGCAAGTGACTGATAAAATAACCTCTTTTGTCGCC
The DNA here is from genome assembly GCA_024362665.1 of Prunus padus. Classification (NCBI taxonomy): domain Eukaryota; kingdom Viridiplantae; phylum Streptophyta; class Magnoliopsida; order Rosales; family Rosaceae; genus Prunus; species Prunus padus. Next base: position 25,208,776 of record JANFAM010000009.1, on the reverse strand, counting down.
TTTCGGAGGATATCTAACCACATCTGTTGCACTAGGTAATCTCAGGCCTACGTAGGGTGGAACACAATAATTTGTCCAAACCAAAACCAACCCTTTTTCTCGTAAGATAATTCCGCGGCCATAGGGACACCAACCCGTATGTCCACTCCTCTCGAGGCCGAAGCCACGGCTACACCAGTGAACCTCGATGGTGATGCCCGATTACTCGAGCCCACTTCGATGTATGAGGCAAGGCTAGAACGTAAAAATCAACCGACTCGAGTCTATGGATGGCTCACCCCCACACCCTCAGCCACTACCATCCCACTCTCTATTAAACCTTCTACAACACCATCTGTTTGAACTCCCACCCTCGTAACACACATAAAGGCTTGGCTCGATCGGGAACTCTCACTCTCGGTATCTTCCCCACCAAAGGCAGGGGTCATGACTTTCTTTATCGAACTCTCGGACATCTACAACATGCGGAAACAAAGAAAAGGAACTAATGCACATGCAAGAAGGATCGAAACATACATTCAACAAGTTCATATCAAACGTTCAAGGTGTTCATCAAGTTCATACTCATATTCAAGTGTTCATCCTAATCTTCAACATGTTCATGCCAAAAAGGACATTTCAACCAAAGATTCGAAGGAAATGAGGTCTAACCTTGTTTGCACCACCACGGAGAGCTCGCCGGAAATCTTTCTGACCACCGCTCAACCACCAAGTCTCTTTTCGAAATTCACCCTCTCCTCTTCACTTCTCTCCAATTTTTTCTCAAAATCTCAAGTGTGATACCCTCTCCACCCCAAGTCCCTATTTATAGAGACTCAAGGGTACCAACGCCTCGGTTCACGAGAAAACCCTAGCACCCTTTCAGCTTCCCTCTCAAATTTCTTGTACCTGCACCACAATTTGAAAGTCAAATTTGAAATTCAAATTCAACAAAAATTCAGCTTCCCTCTCAAATTTCTTGTACCATGCAGAAATAATCTAAAGATTACAAAAATTCTCACCTTGCCTAGACCCACAGGCCGGATTTTGATGTCCCAAAAGACCCTTGATGACATGGCCGAAAGGCACAACCTTGCCAATTGCTACTTACGATTTCAAAAGCCTAGCCAAAAGACCCACCCTTGCCGAACGGCAAGGGATGCGCAGCCACAATTGGGAACTCACGCCCAAAGATACTTACGGAAGGACCAGCTCCCCTTGTTTCGGCTATATATATATAACTAATCAAGAACCCAGCGTCTCACCACTGCCCAGCTTTTGCCGAACGGCAATATCTGTCCAGAAGCTAGTTGTTCTATCGAAAAATAGCTGTGTAATAGTTGCCGAAGCTGAAGCCTCATCGGCCCCACGAAAATCTCCTCAAAATCAACCTTGCCGAGAGTATCGTCATCTACTATGGGGATCTCGCCTAGCTCACCACTCGATTTTCCCCTGCCAAAACTTTAAATGAACCCTCAAAATATTTTCAAACTACCCTTGCCGAACGGCAAGGGTTGGTCAAATAAAAATATGGACGGCAAAGGCCGGTGCTGAAGCGGGAGCCGTGCAGAAGCTGGAGCCGTGCTCTTGAGGACCCTGCAGAATGGAGACTTGCCGAACGGCAGGTATTGTAAAACCAGTTTTATATCCCTCCTTCCACAATCCTAGCCCTTTTTTTTTGTTATTCTTGGACCCTTGTCGAAGCCCATGACAACTCCACAACTGCCCAGCCTAAGGATCTAACCTCCATCCAAAATTCAATAGCCCAGCCACTTTACTGAAGGCCACGATCAAGGGGACTAGCCAAAATGCTGCCCAGCCCACGAGTCTTTTCCTCTCAAACTCCCTTGCTGAACGGCAAGGGCCATGGGCCCACCCACGAGTCCTTCTCTCTCAATCTTCCAGGCCCTCCTCAAATCCTAGCTTACTTACCGAAGCCTTCAAGGCCCGGCTCTCTTGCCGAAGATTGAGCCCAATGCATCGCACCTAGCTTCCTTGCCGAAGCCTTCAAGGTCCAATCTTCTTGCCGAAATGCCTCAGCCCCCTCAACAGCTCCAATCTTGCCGAACGGCAAGGACCATGCAGAAGGTGAAGGAAGCTCACTTGCTGACCCAGCTTTAAAAATAAAATAAATATAATATAATATAATATAAAAAGGCCCCTTGCCGAACGGCAAGGACCATGCAGAAGGTGAGGGAAGACCTACTCTCCCTTGTTGACCCACTCAAAAAAAAAAAAAAAAAAAAAAAAAAAAAAAAAAGGCTGAACTTGCCTTGTTAGAATGGCAGACGCGATCTGCAAAAGTTTATCGGGGTTGAGCAAGAAAAAGGACGTAGTGGGAATTTACAAACTGGAAATTTGTAGATTTGGCATTTGAGCTCCAATTGAGACGCAAAATACCTTTTCGGAAAGGGAACGGCGCCACGAATCAAACTCATTGCTATGCCATGATGTACGATGGTTTTTGGGCTTCCGAGGTCGTTTGGCCTCCCAAATTCGCATTTAAAAAAAATTATGGTTATGTTTTTCAATTTTTATTAATTTCCCCTTTTCATGTCAGTAACTCTCTACCCCTATGCTTAGCCCAGCCTCAGCCCTTTACTACAAAAATATTCTCTTGCAGAAGCTCAGGGCCTAGACGGCTCTTGCCCAAAGGCACGACACTTGCCTAGCCTAGCACCTAGGCCACATATTCTTGAAGCTTGACACAACTTCTAGATTGCCAACTTGGGGGACTAGGGAATGCCCTACAGGACCTACTAAATTGGGAATGCTCGGTCACGATTATGCAAAATCTTACAAGTTCCCAACCCAGAAGTTACTTCTTGACCGCGAACTTGGGGGACTACTATTTACACCATAATCAACTGAGCATGTCCAGCCTCAAAACGACTAACACCAAGGCAGACATGCCTTCTCCCCTGCCGAAGGAAAACACTCTTCCAAGGTGCCAGACACCTGCCAAAGCTCCCGACTGCCGAAGCCCTTGATTGCCGAACCTAATCTCCAAGACACGTGTCACCACCAGGGCGACTTGCACAAAGTCCCACATCGAAACTTTGTACAAACCTCCCACTTTCACTTCCCTATAAATAGGGAACAATACCCAAGGTAAAGGGGGGTAACTACTTTCTCACTTTTACTGTTACTCTGCCAAAATTACCACTCTTAGCTGACTTAAGCATCGGAGAGCCTTCGGCCGGCACCACACCGGTGTCCAAAGCTTAACGACTGCTTCTTCCACTTTCTCTTCTGCAGGATACCTACACTACTACAAAAATCGAGATAGACGATGGTAATTTACCGTCGTGTATTCTATTTTTCAACCGACGTGGAATCGACCGACATCTTCTGATGCAAAAACCACGACGGTAAATCACCGCCGTCTATTCATATAAAGACGTCACATTTTATAAAATAGGACGTTGTTATAAATTAAAAACGACGGTTTATTTTAAAATCCTGACGTTGTTCAAATATACAACGTCGTAGTCAAATAAAAACCGACGTCTACTCGATAAAAAATAAACAACATGGATAACTTTAGACGTCAGCTTTAGAAAATAAACGACGTTTTAAACAGGAACAATGTCATTATTTACAAAAATACAGACGTAAAATTAAGTAACCACGACACAAATTATAAACTTCAAGACGTTGAAAAGTCGTTTTACGTCAGTAATTTAACTGTAGATCGACGTAGTTAATAATATTAGATGGCCATTTTATTTTTAAAACTGACGTCTATATTTGTATTACCACGTCATTAATAATTTCCAAAACAACGTGATTTTAACTATCCACGTCATGAATAAAACCATAACCGACGTTATTTCATTTTTCTACGACGTATTTATTTCTAAAGAAGACGTTGTTAATACTTCAAATGTCCTATTTCATAGAAATTCAAACGTGGCTACTACTTTATACTTCGATTATGTAATTAATTCCGCCGTTATTATGCTTTTAGACGTCTGTTTCTTAACGTCACGATACCGACGTGCAAAATAAATTTCAAAACTGAAAAGACGACATCTTTAATCAAAACCAACGTTGTTAAAGAAAAAACGCGTCAGTTTTTACAAATATGACGTTGTTAGCATTGACAACGTCTTATTCGGATAAAAACGGACGTCTATTTAATGAAAAATTTAATTTTAAATATACTCTTTGATAACCTTAGACGACCCTTTTCAGAAAACCTACGTCGTTTAAAGTAGAAACAATGTCGTAAGTTACTAAAATATAAACTTAATATGATGGAACCACGACGGAAACTATAAATTGATCTTGTTTGAATGACGCCTAACTAAACATTACCACGACTGTCCGTACATTACCGCCGTTGTTCTATTGTTTTCTACGTTCTTTGAATGAATTGACCGGTTATGATAGTTATTATTTAGATGTCGGTACATATATTATGGATGTAAACGTCGTTAAATATCATTGAGACGTCTTATTTTGCAATTTTTCAGATTACCGTCGTGTTTTGCATCTGAATCCAGCTTTTTTATTACTGAAAGTTATGTTGCGAAACTCGCATAATGAAAGTGAAAGAAATACATTACAATTTCTTGCAAAATTAATGTCGTACACAGCCATTTAGGGCATAAATAATTTCATAAATCACAATAGCATCATTCAATCCATATATCTTCACACCCATCTCGAATATTTTCACTCCCAAACTCACGGGCTAGTTCATCAAATGTGTCAACATTTGGCATCCCTCTAGTAAATGGCTCACACTCAATTCTAACATCACCTAAGTCATCATCACCAATAACATCATTATATTCTCTATTAGGCATTGATAACACTACCGACCAACTATGATGCATTGGGTCGTCAACAAAAAAACTTGTTTGACTTGAGAAGCCAAAACAAATTGGTCATTCCTATGTCCAATTTTACTCATATCTACAAGGGTAAATCCGAGTTCGTCGACTACAAGGCCAGAAGTGCTATCTATCCAATCACACCTAAAGACTGTGATTGTAAACTTTTGGTAGTCAAGATCCCAAATATCTTGAATGACACCATAAAAACCCATATTTGAGACAATAGGGTTTTTATCCTTGGCACTAGCAACTTGCATAGTATTTGCAAGTAAATAAACTCCACTATTTTGAACTGCTCGCACATCATCTTGTGCCTTGGTGTTAAATTTAACACCTTTAATAAGATAGCTCTTATATGATGGCACTGTCATGCTTGGACCACTTGCTAGCCACCTCAAATTTTCTGATACGCCATTATTTTCTTTCTCATTGATTTCCCTTTGAACCTGCAAATTAATCATATGTTAATTCAATGCAACATAGATATGACAATAAATCAAACTCCAATGTTTTATTCAATAACATATACCTTAAAGCGTAACCATTGAATGAAAGTGCTGTTGTGCTTATCTTGTAGCCACTTTGTTCTCTTTTTATATTTTGGATAAGTGGTTTTGAGGTGGATCATATGTTCCCTACATGACACAGAAAATTCTAGTATTACTGTCCCTTGTATTTAAGAGAAACATAAGGAATGATTTAAAACATAATGATTAAAAGTCATACTCGATATATGGTTGGACTTCCTCTGTATTCTCCAACACATATAGATGTGCCTGGTTCAAAAGGTCCCAATCAACTAAAGTCACTGAGCAACCTGATAGTGGCTTTGAAAGTCCCATCTTCTGGTTTAATGGCACTCCAATTGTTCTAATATTAGATAAATGCTCGATTGCAAAACTCCACGACTTCTTCACTATATAGCACTCAGCAATGCAACCTTCAGGATGATTACGGTTATGAACATACCCCTTTAGCACTTTCATATATCTTTCGAACGGATACATCCATCTAAAATAAACAGGCCCACATAGACGAACTTCTCGACAAGATGTACTACTAGATGAACCATGATATCGAAGAATGAAGGGGAAAGTATTTCTCAAGCAAACATAAAGTAACTACTACATCTTCTTCCAACTTATCTAGAGAGGAAACATCCACGGTCTTTGCACATATAGAATTGAAGAAGAAGCACAATCGAGTTATTGCATACCTTGCGAGGCTTTTCCAAAATGTAACGAATTGCCACAGGGAGCAATTGTTGCATCAAGGTATGACAATCATGTGATTTTAGGCCAAGAAGTCTTGAATCTTGTAAAGATACAAGATTTTTTATGTTTGAAGAATAACCTTCAGGGACCTTCATACCATAGAAAGAATTGCAAACCGTTCTCTTCTCTGCTCTTGACAAATTCCAAGGCCCTGGAGGCAAGCGAGTACGTCTTTCTCCATACTCGGGTTGCAAATCAGTCTTGACCCCCATGTTCAATAAATCTAAACGAGCAGCAATCCCATCTTTATTTTTTCCAGGGATCTCCAACAACGTACCAATGATACTATCGCAAATATTCTTCTCAATGTGCATCACATCGAGGGAATGCCTCACAGGAATGTATTTCCAATACTCGAGATCAAAGAATTTTGACTTCTTCTTCCAACAAACTCTGTCACCGTCATTTTCACCTCCACCTCCCCTTTTTTCGACCCCCATTTGTAATTAATACATTCAACCCTTTGTAGCACTTCTTCTCCGGTTAATGGCTTTGGAGGCATGTCATATTCAGGTTCCCCATTAAAAGTTGCACGCTGCCTCCGATATGGATGATTTGTTGATAGCCATTTTCTATGCCCGATGTAACAGATTTTGTGGCCATTTTTCAACTTTGTGACTAGGCGTATCATCGCCGCATATTGGACAAGCTTTATATCTTTTAACGACACAACCAGATAAGTTTCCATAGGTGGGAAAATCATTTATTGTCCACAGTAGTGCAGCTACGAGTGTAAAGTATTCTCCTATGTGTGCATCATACACTCCTCTAATCTCATCCCACAAAGATTTTAAATCATCAATCAAAGGCTCTAAGTAGACGTCTATATCATTTCCGGTTGTTTAGGACCGGAAATCAATAAAGTCAACATCATGAACTTTCGTTTCATGCATAACCATGGTGGGAGATTATATGTAACTAAGATAACTGGCCAAAGAATCGTATTCGCTACTTAGAGAACTGTGGGGATTGAATCCATCAGATGAGAGAGCCAGTCTCAAGTTTCTCGGCTCTTTACCAAACTCGGGCCATTTATCATCAACGAGTTTCCAAGACGGGAATCCGCCGGATGAGACATCTGACCGTCAATTGATTTTCTATCGGCATGCCAAGTCAAACTCTTAGATGTCTTACTTGATTGAAACATCCTTTTAAACCTTGGAATTGGTGGAAAATACCACACCACCTTTGCCGAGACACCCTCTTTCAAAACCGAATCTTTGCCTTCCTTCCACCTTGAGATACCACAAGTAGGACAATTAGTTGAATCTTCATAATCCTTCCTATACAAGATGCAGTCATTGGGGCATGCATGGATTTTCTCATAACTCAGCCCCAATGCACACAAAGTCTTCTTTGCCTCATACATAGAGGAATGTATTGTATTTTCTTCTCGAAGCAAATCTCCTTGAAGTATCAACAATTTCAGAAAGCAGACATCACTCATCCCATGTTTTGCTTTCAAATTGTATAACTTCACTAATGCCGACAACTTTGTGTACTTACTACAACCAGGGTACAAGGGTTGATCTCCATCCCCAATCACATTGGCAAACTCATAAGGATCGGATCCAACATCACCTAAATCATTATCATCCATATCTATTTCTTCGTAATCAAAACTATCCCTACTATGGTTATCATCTTCATCCACATTTCTACTAGCATTAGTAGTTGACTGCCAAGGTTCTCCGTGAAATGTCCAATTCTTATAGCTTTGGTCAACTCCATTAAAGTACAAGTGGTCCCTTATAATTCCAACCCCAAACAATCGAAAATTCCCACATTTAACACATGGACAATGAATATGTGTTGTAGTTAGAAGATTTCCTACAAAAAATCCAAAAATGCTTCCACCCCTAACTCATATGCCTTCGATCTTCTATCCGCATGCATCCATGACTTATCCATCACTGACACTATAACCTATAATATATAATAAAGTAAAAGGACAAGCAATGAATATCACTACAGAATATTATGTACATTTTAAAAGCAAGTAATATGAGTTACTGCATTTACGGTTTTTTCCAAAAACGACGTATTTTATAAAAATGCATTTACGGTTTTTTTGTAAAAACAATGCCTTAGGCTACTAAAAGAAAAAGGTGAACAAAGAAGATTATATAAATTTAAATAAGTATAAGATACAAACGACGGTTTTTATATAAAACGACGTATTTTATAAAACAGACGACGGTTTTTTGTAATAACAGTCGTCTTAGGCTACTAAAAGAAAAAATGAACAAAGCAGATTATATACATTTAAATATAACAAGTATAAAATACAGACGACGGTATTTTACATAAAACGACGTATTTTATACAAAAGATGACATTTTTTTAATAACAGTCGTCTTAGGCTACTAAAAGAAAAGAGTGAACAAAGCAGATTATATAAATTTAAATAACACGTATAAGATACAGAAGACGGTATTTTACATAAAACGACGTATTTTATAAAACATACGACGGTTTTTTTACATAAAACGACGTATTTTAAGATTATAGACGACGTTTTTTTACATAAAACAACGTATGCTAGAAAAAAAAAATTAAATCTCCTTTGCCATTCCACATCCAAGAACAAATTGAGAACCAAATAAATATAACACGTATATGAAATATTGATTAAGACCCATAGCAAATGAATTTTTATGAATAGCATGCAAGTATTAAGACCCATCACGACAGAGAGTGATTAAGAAAACCTATCTCAAGAACCATTCCTATGAGGACGCATAGCAAATGAAGAACATCATTCAATGAATAAAAAAGCAAAGTCATATTACGTTTGTACTTAAGAACCTGAACAGAATATCATTAAATGAATAAAAATTAGAGCTAAAGAGATTAGGGTTCGAACTTACAGTAAGCGCAGAGTGATAGGATAAGAATTAGAGCAGGAGAATTAGGGTTCGAACTTATTGCATTCGACAGAGGCCGAGAGCACAACTAAAAATTAGAGTTGAAGCGAGAAAGCGAATTATTTAACACTTAGAGCGGAAAATGAAAATTTTAGGTCACGCGTGAATTTTCAGATTGCGCGCTTCTTTAAACATCGACGAAACAAAATAAAACCGTCGTTAAAGTTTTAATTTTAAACGACAGTTATTATTTTTTACCGACGTTATTTAAACTTTCTACGCCGCTATATAATAAAGATGGACGTCTAATTCATAAAATAAATGTAATTTAAATCGACGGTAAATATATAAAATATGACGTTTTAAATACAATATAACGTCATTAAAATAAGAATACCGTCGTCAAAAATATTAAGTATCCAGGATTGGTGTTGCTGGGATTCGAAATTGTGTCACTTGGGTGGAATTGAAAGAAAACAAAAGAGAAAACCGGCGTTGTTTCAATAAAACCTAAACCCTAAACCCTAAACCCTAAACCCTAAACCCTGAACACTGAACCCTAATCCCTAAACCCTAAACCCTAAATTATTTTAAATTAAAAAATAATAAAATAATAAAAAGGTTAAGGGTGGTTTTGTCTAAACCCAAAAATAAAAAGAAAACCGTTTTCTTTAAAAGAAAACCGTTTTCTTTTCAATAAAACCGAAACCCTAAACCCTAAACCCTAAACCCTAAACCCTAAACCCTAAATTATATAAATTTTAAAATATTATAAAAAAATTATAAAGCATAAGAAAAATTAACCAAAAATTGCTACGGACTTCTTATTACAATGCCTTGTGTACTAGGATGATAAAAACATATTTTTAATATATTTGAATTTATCACAAGAATGGATCACACAAGCCCCATAAGAATATGTTATGAAACTATAAGTGTTGTAGTGATTTATCAATAAATTTTTTGTCACGAATTAAATTTAAAATTTTTACTCAAAAACATTTTTTAAGCATTAGAAGTAATAAAATATATCAATGAGAGCATTATAATTTCTGTTTTTTTTTTTGGAATTTTTACAATTTATTACAAATATTATAAATAATTTCAATAAAAATCAAATAAAACCACGTCGTTATAAATTCATAACGGACGTTGTAATATAATTAGACGTCGGTGTAAAGTAAAATATAGACGTTGTATGTACCGACGTTTTAAATATAACTTTTAACGTCGTTATTTTTATAGACGACGTATTAATAACTTTACACGTCGGTGTGAAGGAAAATATGGCCGTTGTATTTACCGACGTTTTAAGTACAACTTTATACGGCATTATTTTTCTATATATCGCCGTTTTAATAGATTTCGGCGTCGGTAATATGTTTATTACCGACGCTTTAAGTGAAACTTTATACGGCATTATTTTTTAATATATCGCCGTTTTAATAGCTATAGACGTCGGGAATAAAATATCGCCGTTGTATTTACCAACGTTTTAAGTAAAACTTTATACGGCATTATTTTTCTATATATCGCCGTTTTAATATCTTTAGACGTCGTTATTGTTGAATATATCGACGTATTAATATTTGTTGACGGCAATTTGAATGAAAATAATAACCTTTTTTTAATATAACGCGAGTTATATTTGTATACATGTCATTTCAGATACATACCGACGTGGTTTGGTTGTATACATTTCATTTTGGTTATGTACCGTCGTGTTCTTGTAAAAAATTCTTGTGATTTGATAATTTTATACAAAATTTTAATTCATACTAAAAGAAATTGTAAATTATAACCAAAATATTTACAAAAATTTTCAATTCTTGTGATTAATGTTTGTCTAATTCCCTAATCCATATGAAGGCTTACAAATTCTGCCCATTCCTTCCTGATTTCATCAATGGCTTCTTGGGGGTATGGTGATTGATCTTTTCCTCAAAGATACCGCAAGCCATAAAAAAATAAAAATAAAATGTTAAATAAAAAAATAAAAAAATAAAATGTTAAATGTTAAAATATATAATTTTCCTTTTACCTTCTTCTCAAATTCAGTGCAGGATCCTCGATGATGTCTTTCATAAAGCGCATTACATAGTACCCACACTCTACATTGCTTGGTTGCTTTGGAGTGCCTTTTAGAGTTTTCCAAATGGGTGATTTCTGCCGTGCTGCCTATGTGGGCATTATAGGTTCTGATAGCACTTGTTTCAAGGCAACAAAGTGTTATTGAAAATACAGAAACATAGTTGATAAAAATAAACACTGAACAAACAAAACCGTCGTGGTAATTATATACAGGCGTCGGTTCTTAAAATAAAATGACGTTATATGATAATTAAGACGATGGGAACTTAGAACCGACGTGGTATGTTATAATTACGACGTAAAATAACAAATTCAGATTATCCTTAAGCTTAGAAGAAATACAGATAAAATCAATTGCAGAGAAAATTAGAGTACGAGAGAGAGAGAGAGAGAGAGAGAGAGAGAGAGATAGTGGGATCACTTAAGTGAAGAAAGCTTGCTATACAAACACATATGAGTAAATCAACTTACGTGTTCACCATGTTTTTGCACTCTTCATCAATCATTCGGTTTGGCGGTGGATCCAGAAAATAAACAGTCTCTCTCTTTGCTCTCACAATGAACAAGACCCAATGAAAGCTACACACACAAAAAAACATAAAGGTTAAACACTTTAATGTACAATGCATCATACAAAGAAAATCTTGGTAAGGTGACTAACCCTGGATTGTAAGGCATCAAGAAAATCTGTTCCCCATCTGTCCTTTTAAGTCTAGTAGCTAACGCACGTGATCTTTGAGTTAATGAGCCGAGTTAGCACTAACTTGAGCGGGGTCCACAAGGCCAACCATGTTCAACATATTTGAAGTTTTCAATTTTTCAAATAGGCACCTAAATATATGAAATGATCCAATGAGTTATTCCTTTTTAAAGAAAGAAAAGTTTAAAATGAAAATTTGATAAGGACAATTACCTCATGTATACAAAGAATGACAGTGGCTCCAACTTCTTCCATTGCTGCAATTTGACTAATATCCGTTGCCTAAAGTCTATAAATTCCGTGGTATTGGTAGTTTGTTGCCTATTGTTAGAGCAATAGGCAACGGATATTATCCGTCTATACATAGTTAAGACATCGCATATTTATAAACTCCGATGCTAAAAGATTTCCGAATGCCAAAAAAAAGGTTGACTTGATGCCTAAACCTGAAATTGCATCGAATTACAAAACGTAGGATGCTAAATGTGTATTACAGCAACATTGAGTTATCCTATACCGATGCATATTATCGATTTAAATCGCAGCAACCAATAATTCCGATGCAAATTATGTTATATGTCATCGCTTAGATTTTTCAGACGTGAAAAGCCTCCAATAGCATTGATTGTTATATAATGTTGACGATATTTCTACTTTTAGGCATCGATTGTTATATAAATGCTTATGCTACTTTCGGTTTTAGACATGATTATAATCTTTTAACTTGATTGATTCGAAAATCAAGTCGTATGAACAATGTAATGTAATGTTGTCCATTGCACATCAAAAACCTAAATAAATTTAAATATATCCATACATCAAATATATATCCAACACTACAATAAATCACAAATTTTCCAACCCCACATATGATCCATACTTGTCTATAAGCAAAAATACTATAGCAACAAAAATACATGTAAAATGAAGGGAGAATGCTTCTTCCTAAGTTGTTGCCCATGGCTTTTCCACTTGTAGTTGATATATGCTTCCTCCAACATCTTGGACCTTTGATGGTACTAATGGAGATTTGTCTCCTATGAAAGATTATCATAGGATTTATTACAAGCTAGAACATAGGGGCACAAAACACAAGGTAACAAATTGATGTGACAAAAAAATGACAGCAGAAAACGAAAAATAATGCAAAAACATAAAATGCATAACGTTTCATTGATTACCGAGTAACCAGTTACCAAGAATTTGTAGCTAGGGGTAGACATACAGACCTTGAATTTGTAGCTCCCATCCACATAGACTTCACAATGATAGATGTATGTTTTTCCAGAATCCCAATCAAAAGTCTGTTGCACACCGTCAACATAAGGGTCATCCACAAGCTCAAGGAAGTACCAAAAATGAGGAGAATCTAAGAGTCATGACTTAGTAAATTCGAGGAAAGCAAAAGATGACATTTAATCATAATGCTGCAGTTAATACCTACCATAAAGATAGATGACCACTAACAGCTCACTATGATTACCTACGCTACATAGGCTAGCACATCATTGTGTGTGATTACATGTATACTAGGGGGTAGAATTGATGATAAACATTACCAGTATAGCCCCCAGTCGAGAAAAACACTGCTGGTACATCATGTTGGACATCACACTGATGGTACATACCTAGAGTGTCTTTATGTGTATGTATATATGCCTTTTAAATATGGCTTTCGTCCAAAAAAATGAAATAAAATCCTGGCTTAAAGCTAGGAACAACCTATAGTAGTTGTATTTGAAGTAGATAAGGTATGATATCTGTATAGATAGTGTATCGATAACAAAAGTATGTGGACATATAACTAACAAGCAGGATGCATCATCCAAACCCTAGTGATTACGCAGGGTTGAGATACAGCCAAAGAAAAACTGAAAACATAAGCATCATGCTGATCAAGTAATTCAGTTTCGAAACCCTTTTTGGTCATTTACTTGTCTCTTAAAACAAGTAATTCAGTTTTCGAAATCCTTTTGGTCATTTACAGAGGACTGAGTATGCTTCACGTTTGTCCCTTAAAACAAGCAGCTACCCATGCCGTGTTATAAGATACAAACTTAAGATATAGTATAGAAACGAACTTATTAGACAAACTTCCGAACACCGATTGATGTGACAATTCTTATTTACTCTAAATAAATAAGATTTAAAATGGACTTACACATCAATTGGTGTGTGATAGTTAATGTAATAATAAGTTGACTTCTCTAGCATTAATGTTTCAACCCGTCACAACAAACTTCAAAGCCAATCCAATTGTCAACTGTGCATGCCAAGTTGCATATATTTCAATAAAAACGTTCTTAATTGTAATTAAAATTTCAGTTATTTGCTTGAGTTAACTAGCACAATTTGGCAGGACAATAAATGTGTTTCAAACATTTTTTTGGTCAAAACGATATGGGATTTCATTCATCAACAAAGAAACATCTTTCTCTTTGATATCATATTCTATGCATAGCTTAGCTTATATGGGATTTCATTCATCAACAAAGAAACTCTATACATAATAATGAGGATAATCTCATATATGTGTACTGCAGAAAAGTGAATGAATACAGATGTTAAATTGTAGTATTACCTCCCACATAATAGGAGGAAACAAATAACCCTTATCATCGTACTAATGTGAAGCCCAGTTTTACCATCAGAGTTATTGCATTGACAATCTATTTTCCTTCTAGTGTATTCAGGTGAAACATATATAGCATATTTGCAAATGACAAACGAAAGGTATAATCTTAGTTTGGCGCCCGCTTAAGTAAATAGTATGAAAGGCTTACACAACAAAGATGTGGCCTCCCCAACCACTCAGACAGTCTCGATCTACTGATGAAATCAATGCTTGAGAGACAATCTCAAACAGCTCCTCTGCTTCCCGAGTGACAATTAGTAGATACACTGTTGTTAGAGTTGCTCCCATAATGTAAGAAAATAAAATAGGAGATCGCAAGTTTAGCAGGTACTAGAAGCAAACAATGTCACAGAGATTTTTAACTTATTAGCAAGTAATAAATTCTACCATGAGTTAAACCCCACAAAATCCTATGATCTGTTAATGAAGTTCAGTTGACTCTCAGCTTGTTTTTCCTTGACTTGTATTTCCCCATATGCTATTACTTTCAGTAGCAGCAACAAACTCATTTATACTACATTTTGTTGAATTTAACCCCATTCTCTATTACTTTCAGTAGAAACAACGCATTTATAAAATTAATATATGAATCACAATGCGCTCGAACATTGTCTAGTAGTCAAGCGCTTGAGTGTTAATTATACATTGGAGACATGCATGATTTGCCAGAATATCTAAAGAACCAAAAACTGCAAATCTCATATTTGAAAAAAAAAAAATAAGGGCATATGAAATAACAAATCTTGACTGTGCATGGGAAAAGGGAGTGCAAGTTGAATAGAGAAACAAACCATATCAGGCTTGAACATTGCCTCAAGCACCATAAAGGGACTCTGATGCAGTACCAGCAACAACAAAACCTTTTGCTAGTTCCCTGCATATATACATACAAACATTACCCTAAGAAGCAAAATACACATAAACATATATGTAAAAACATATAATCAAAAGGAGTAAGAAGGCAAGCATATTTATCCTATTTAGGAAGGTGAAGAAACAATTTTGAAGTCCTAAGCATCTAGGCAACTCTAAAATTGTGAGAAAGTCAGAAAAATATAGAAGAAAACTAACTTACTTGGCCCCAATTGAATCCATGGTGCAGATGAATGGTCTGTCTTCATCACTTAACCCAGCAATTACAGGTTGACAGAAGTATGGGCCAAACCTAAATCACAAAAATGAAGAAAACCCTTATACTGTAGTTCATCAAATGTTATTAATGCGAAATAATTGTACAGAACTTAACATTCAGATTAAGCTAACATATTTAATACCCATCAAACACAGAGGCAAAATTGGAGAAAAGAAGGAAAGCCCCACCCACTGTGTATCTCTGTCAGAGAAGCTCTCCTTATATACTTCAAAAGCAATTAACTTGCAGGTAGAAAATTAATAACATTACTTCAAGAAAGCTCAATTCAACCTGCAGGTAGAAAATTAATCAAGAAAGCAAAAAACAATAACATTACTTCAAAAGCAAATTTCTGGTTACGATCGAGAGGTTTGATTGAACATTTTCAAAACAAGAAAACACAAACGAAACCAAGATGTGAATGAGTTCAAGATTTGAAAAGCCTGCGATGAGAGAAGATGAGAGGGGAGAGAGCATAGATTCCTACCCTTCTTCGCTTTTGAGAGAGGAGAGAGGGCAAAGCCTTCAATTTCGTCGTGATCTCACACTTTCCAGCACCAATAGTTGACGCAGAGATTGGGGGTTTTGATTCCATGAAGGTATGGAGGAAAGAGAAGAAAGAGATGGAGGAGAGAGAAGAAGGCAAAACTAGTTGTCAAACTAATTACATAACAAACTAAACAGTCAGAGGGAGATGAGTTTTGGGGGAGAGTTTGAGAGAGAGATGAAATATTTGGAGGAGAGCCGAGAGGGAGATGAAAGTTTCGGCGGAGAGTTCGAGAGGAGAGTGAAAATTTTGGCTTAGGTTTGACTCCACTTTAGGCATCGGAGGAATGTTGCAAACAACATTCCTTTTTTAAAAAAAGCGCTAATCACTTTAGGCATCTGTGGTTTCGACGGATAATGCTAAAGGGGAATAAAGGCAACGTCATTAAAAACCAAAAATTCTAGGCTGATGTCTTTATACTTATTTAGTATCGTTATTTAAGAAAGCGATGCCTAATTTACTAATAGCATCGATTTTACTATTTACCGATGCCTATGTAGTGTTGCGTAAAGTGAAATTTGGCATAGTGTAATCCTATCATGAACCCTCAATGTCGTCTCAAAGATAAGAACAAAGGGCTTGTAGAGAAGAAGGCAAGTCTTCCACTTGTTGTTCCTTCTCGGGAACATCTATGACCTTGGCCTTCTGTTTTAAAAATACAAAAAGAAACATGTTCAAAAAAATTACATGAATACAAAAACCGACGTGGTATTTATATACGAGGCGTCGGTTCTTAAAATAATACGACGTTATATTACATTTACGACGACGGTAAATTAAAACCGACGTGGGATATTATAATTACGACGCAAAATACTTTCCTTTTTCAAATTCACAGATTAACAAATTTCAGGTTTATCAACTTTCTTAGCAGAAATACGTAAAAATAAATTCCAGAGAAAATTAGAATCACAGAGAGAGAGAGAGATGGTGGGATAACCTATGTGAAGAAAGCTTGTGATACAAGTAAACTAAATAGGTCACCCTCTATACCGTCGTGGAATGTCTATCTCAACGACGGTTTTTTCAAAATTGTGACGTGGTGTGTTATTTAAAACGTCGGGAACTAATAACCGTCGTTGTATTACATTTATAACGACTCTAATGATAAATAACGACGTCTAAAAATTAAGAAACAGTGAATTTAAATCAAATTAACTTACCATTTTTTCTTCCCGACTTGTTACGCATTGTTATTTTCTTCCTCAAAATTGATGGCTTTCACACCAATTGCCCTGCAGCAGCTTGCTTTGTCGGACATTGGATTTTTGGGACTTTGCTCTTGAGCTTGGATTTGAAATGGAGGAGTTGACTGTTTGATCATGGTGGCATCAAAATTTGGAAGCAGTTGGCGCACTTGATTCAAGATATTCTCCCTCTCACTGCTACCAATTGTTGTGTTCTAGCCTCAAATTTCAGTTGCTCTTCTTGCACAATAGTTACGAGACGTTCTTGAATTTATCTTCAAACTTTACCCTCCGTTGTCTAGTTAAATTGAAGTATTTCAGAGTGGAAACCCCAGTCCTGCAGCTCTAACTCTCCTGGATGCTCGGGACCCAAAGCCAAGGTCAACACATCATTGCTTCCCGATACGGTGAGAGTGCCTTGAGAGACTTTTGTTGCAATTCATCCTAACACAAAGACACATTAAAGTCAACAAAAACAGGAAGTCAGATCCACATGCAAGTCTAATTAAAAATTAAATGCAGTCTATTACAAATTTAAAACAGAAATTGTCTAAATTTAGAAGCTTACAATTATTTTTGCTTTTTCTCGCAACTTTTGGATCGGGAAAGTTACCTGTTTGTCTTCTCTGGCTTTCTTCCATAAGTTAGATCGATCGATTTCTACCGGGCATGGTTTCCTCCAAACTCTCCTCCAAACCAACATATCCTCGTCGAGACAACCGATGATTGTACTCGCATTTCTCCCTCCTCTGCTTTTGTTCGGTATGCACTGACCTCAAATTCTTTGGATAACCTTGAAGCTACAAAGGCATCCCACTGTGCTTTCAATATGAATGGATATAGTTTAGGGGTTCATTTAACTTCTCCTTCTCATTGATGAATGGAAGGATATGCTGCCTAGTTAGTTTATTCTTGAAATTCTTCCATTTCTTTCCAGCAGAAGATAAGACCATGTTCTTGCCCCCTTGCCTACAACAAAAGCCATGTCAATGGCTTCCCAAATCTGCTCTTTTACATCGTTGTCCACTTGTTTCCATTTAAGGTCAGAAAGTGGGACTGGAGCGTGCCAAGACACCAATGTAGGACTGCATCTCCTTATTTGCAAGGCCATATGGTTGACCCTTTTTGTTGTACTCAATCACTGGCTTGATTTTCTGAAACTTTCTCTTCACAACACGAGGCATTGTGGTTATACCACGCCCTGACTTTGGTTCTTCAACAAAAGTAGTCGTCTTTGTCAAGCTTTATCAGCAGAAGATACAAACTTCATCTTCTTAGAGGATTTGGTTGTAGCTTGTGAAACTTCAAGATCTTTACATTGATTCTTTTCCAAGGTAGCTTTCTTTTTGCTCAAGCTAGAAGCCTTACTTTGAGATTGAGAAACCATGTTTACAGATAAAAATCAAACCTGCAAGTGAAATTATTTCAGATTATAAACTACTAAACACGACGGTAATTTTAATAATACGACGTAGTATTCAACATCAAACGACGCTATCTAATAAGTAATGACGTAATTTAAATTTATCACGTCGGTAGTTATTTACCGAAGTGGATAAATACATAAAACGTCGTAGTATTTAGTTTCACACGACGCTATATACTAACCACCGACGTTATTATTGTTTTATTACGTCGTTGTTAATTACAGACGTGGTTTAATTAATACAACGGCGTAAAGAATCGATTACCGTCGTCTTATTCACATGAACGTCAAAAAGCGAGATAGTTATTTTTCTTTATATTATATCAAATTGGAAAAGATTAAATGAATTACAAAACTAACACTTATAATGATTTTCATCTATTGCTTCCGACGTTATTTAAATACCGTCGTCATTATTTACTTCCGACGTCTCAAATAAGACGGCACCGTCGTCGTATTAACAAGATACAAAAAATAGTGTATTGGTACGATACCCTTTCCTTCTTTGTACGTAAAGTGAAAAACGAAAATGATTTTCAAAAGAAAAAAACATATAAACATTTCAAAAGATAAAACATATAATTAAAGTTTAAAAAAGTACGAAGCAATGGTTACCTTTTTCTTGCAACGAAAGTTTTCTCGGGTTTTCTCGTCTTTGAAGTGGTATGTTCTGGTCAGTGACGCAGGCGAAGTGTGGGAAGACGATTAGTTTCAAACAGGGACGAAGACGAAGAGTGGGGACTTGGGAAGGATAAACGAGAGGAGTGTGAAATTTTTTCTCGGGAATCGAAACAATGCAACTTTAGAAGCAAAATATTTAAATAATGTCGAATTGTTATATAAGACGACGCTATTTATAAAAAATGACGTGGTATAATTAAAATAAAACGACCTCATTTATAAGATACCGACGTAGATACCAATGGAAAAAAAAATCTTTTAAAAAAATTAAAACGACGGTTCACAAATAGGCACCGATGTATAAAAATTAATACGACGCTCATTTAAGGGAAACGACGTGGTTACTGCAACTCTATACGACAGTAGTATTACATTATTCGCCGTTGATTGTTTACAATTAAACGTCATGATTTATAATAGAACCGACGTGGTTAATAATAATAATTTCTAACGTGCGATACGTCTGTTAATAATACATTACCGTCGTGTTTATTTGATGCTTAACACGTCGGTATTATATGTAAAATGTCGTCTATAATTACTACGTCGGTATATTTACACATACCGACGTTGTTTATTTGTCTTCTGCTTTCTCACCTGATTGACATGTTTCATAAGGCGACGCTTTTAAAGTTTCATGCGTCGTGTTTTAAAAATACCCAAATGAATTTCCAATTTTTAGGTGTTTTAGTATCTAATCGACGTCGGTTTTTATATTACCGTCGTCGTTTAAAATTTAACGACGGTATTTATTTGGTCCGTCGTCGTTTTACCGACATCTATTTCGATTTTTGTAGTAGTGCTAGCTACTGAAGATCCTAGCCTTCTTCCTTGCTGAAGACCCAAGTCTTTCCTATCTAAGTTGACCTCCCAAAAAGGGCATCAACAGTTGCAAAATTACCTCAACCTCCATCTGAAGATTCCTTTGCTCTAAATACAGGTCTACAGATTTGAGGGCATTTGTGATGCCTCCAGCTATTGATATATGATTATCTTTATCATTACCATATCAAATAAACCCATCATGTGACTTCGACCTCCGCCAATGAGTACCTATGACAAGAGGTTTTCATTAAGATTGAGCAAAAACTAATATATATCACTAACCAAAACGTGTGAGTGTGTGTGTTGGTGTGTAGTAGAAGCAAGGATCTACACCGCCCACTTGTCCACCAAACGTAAACCTGGAGCAGTTTTTCTTGTCTCTAAAATACGTGCAGGGCTTGCAAGATCTGCCATTGCCTGCATGCACACACAAAAATTGGAAATATGTTCTTTACACAGCCAAAAAAGATGGAATATTTATACACATTCAATAGACATAACACGAGTCAAGTTATTTTTCGCTCATCCACCACCCACTTTTGAGTTTTATCATTAATTTCATTTTTTTACAATCTCTCAAAGCGTCATGCTCAGTGTGGCTCTGCACACAGCATTAAATATCGGTCATGGTGTTATTAGTAAAAGTTGTGAGCGTTCTGCTATTATCAAAATATAGTATAAGTTTGAGACATATATCGGTAACAACTGACAAAAAGGAAAACAAGGTTAATCTCATTTAAGGATATAGACAAGGCTAAGTAGTTGGTTTATAAATACAAATGATCCTAAATCCTTCTGATCAAATGGTACTCAGAACTTCATAACAAGGAAGCCCTAGTCCACTCTGAATTCTTTCCCTCTCACATGGTAAATTCCAGACCTCTTTCAAAGAAGAAGAGGAACTACAACAACTGCTGGTTTGTGCTAAATATTTTAATCAACATTTAAATAATAAATGTGATAACAATCTCTTCATATTTTTAAACCGTCATGATCCACATTGCAACGGCATGCCCCCAATTATGTTCTCTAACGAAATTGATTAATGTTTAGGATAGCCTATTCATTGATTATTTTTTTTACAGAAGGCATAGAGGGAAACAAGAATACCTTAGTTAAAGTTGCTACGCCACTCATCCTCTGCATAAAATTCAGTGCTACCCTCTCAACTACAGCAATGCTGTGTGCTCGTCCTGCATATCAATTTGTAAAATTCTCACGGAATTTTCAAAAACTCCTAAAATTTCTACACATTCTAATTTACCATAAACTTTTCCAAAATCTGGGCCTTTATGTACAGACTACAGAGTCTCCATCCTTTTGCGCCCACTCAACCTGTATTGAAATGTAAACCACTATGATTGGACACAAAGAACAAAAACATTCCAAGCACACAAAGTCAGGATCCACTTCATGAAATACCATTGTCCTTTGCCAAAAAATGGGCTTCTAGTTCCATATCAGATGGAATGGTAGCCAGACATGTCACATCACCTACAATTGAAGCAACAATCTTGCTGAATAATATTTTTTGAACATTTAGCAGTTTTTAAACTGCCCATTCATATATCCTGGCTTTCGTAGCATTTCATATGAAAAACAATATATAGGAATCAGATATCAAAATTAAAACCACTTGAAATTGGTGCTTTGGGAAAATCAGAAGAACAATATAAAACAAGAAATAATCCAAACCTCGATCCCCAGCATCTTCAGAAAGCGCCGACTTTATAACACCCCACAAATCATACGTGGGATGTGAAGGAGGCTTTATTGGCAAGGATTCAAATGATATTCTGGGATTTTCAGTTTGAGTTGCAGACATTCTAACAATCTTCCTGCAAGGGTTCAGACAAGTCAAATGATTGCAAATCAGCTGTCTAATATGCGATTAACTATGAAAACAAAAATATTCAATCTGCATTAAAGAAGAACAATAAAAATATTGGAAGAAAAATATTTAAGATGTCTAAATCTCTTAAGTATTGGTGACCCCTTAAATTCAAATAACAAAGTTCATTCATCAATTCACAAAATGTGATGAGCAAAGTTACTCTTTCCCTCGTCCCTGAGCTTGACAAAAGTTTTAGGCAGTGCATTATTCAACATCATCACAGTTAACCTGTCTCGTCATGATGCTAATAACCATTAGATAAAGTAGTTGTGTAGTCGATATCACTATAGGAAAACTTGTCATAAGCATTAGGCTAACAAGAACAAACCACACAACCTATAGAACAAACCACACAACCTATATCATGTTGAATTATGACTTAGTTAGGCAACTAAGTTGTAATTGTTGACTTGTGACTTAGTTGTAATTATGGACTTGAATAATTAGGTAACTAGTTAGGTAGTTACAAATATTGACTTATGACTAGTTAGGTAACTAGTTAGGCCAAACACATACCTTGTTTCATGGAAGACATTCTCTCCTTGTCTTGTTCCCACTTATAGTTATGTAATGCACTACTTGTATAAATATGCTAGTTGTAATACAAAGAAGTTTAAGTTGAAGAAATCAGAAAATGTTTGAGTTGCTCTCATTCTCTCTACATTTCCCACTTGTTCTATCTATATTTTCCAAGTTTTGACATGGTATCAGAGCAGCGATCTTGCTAGCTCTAACCGTGAATTTTTGCTGCTGTCATGGGGGAAGATGATTTTACTCCTCCTGAAAGTAGCACCACCGAACCTTCTACTCCTTCTCAACCTTCCTACATCGAATTTGCTGCTCAGATGGCTGAGTTTCTGAAGACACAAATACCGACCCCGACCCCGACCCCGACCATTACTTACGAAACTTCCGCTGCACAAATTGGCATTAAGCTGGATGGCTCCAACTATGCCTTATGGTCTCAAGTTATTGAGATGTATGTTGCTGGCAAAGATAAGCTGGGATATCTCACTGGCGATATCCCATCACCTCCTCAGACAGACCCGACTTTCAATCGATGGCGAACAGAAAATGCGATTGTGAAAGGATGGCTAATCAATTCCCTGGAGCCAAGATTGATTGGTAACTTCATTCGATTTCCAACGGCAAAAGCAGTATGGGATGCAATTGCCATAACTTACTTTGATGGCACTGACACCTCTCATGTGTATGATCTTAAAAGGCGAGTCTCCCGTATGCGACAAGCGAGGGGTTCAATTGAAACCTACTATAATGATCTCCAAGGCTTGTGGCGAGAAATTGATTTTCGTCGTCCTAATATGATGGAGTGTGAATCTGATATCAAGAGATACAATGATATCATCCAGGAAGATCGAGTTTACATCTTTTTGGATGGCTTGGATGATCGACTTGACAAAGCTCGAAGTGATGTGCTCCAAATGAAGCCATTTCCCACGGTGGAGCAAGCTTATGCACATGTCCGACGAGAAGATATCCGACAGACTATGATGACAGGAACCTCGGTACCAATTGGAGCAGGGTTGACAACAAAAGGAACACACCAACCAGTACGCCCAGTACAGACTTTCAATGTCCCAGCTGCTGCCCACTTCAGATGTAGTCATCTGCCATGGCGGTTAGCTCACCTGCCAACAAAGCTGCTCCACCTCAACGACCCAAGGCCTTCACAGATGGAACTGGTTGTACTCACGGTGGGACCCGAAACATACCCGAGAAACCTGTTTCAAGTTACATGGCTATCCAGATTGGTGGGAGGGCCTCAAGGCTCGTAAATTTGCTGGAGGAACAGGACGTGCTACCCTTGTTACTACGAATCCTTCTCTGACTTTAGCTCCTCATCAAGGATCTACCGAAGCACCTGAAAATTGCTTCCAAACTCTCAGTGACTCAGGTAACTGTGGATATGTGTTTCATACATCTTGTACAAGTGACTCTACTGGTTGGATTATTGATTCAAGAGCTACTGACCATATGACATTTGATCCAATCAATTTTCTGAGTACAACCACACCACAACGAACAAGTATTGCCAACGCAAATGGTGTCACCTCCCCTGTGATTGGAGCTGGAACTATTTCCCTTTCTCCATCTCTTTCTATTCCAAATACTTTGCTTGTTCCATCATTGTCTAATAAATTGATGTTTGTTGGTCAAGCTACTGAGCAACTAAATTGTTGTGTACTCATGTATCCCAACTTTTGTTTGTTCCAGGATATTCTCACCAAGGAGATCATTGGTCGTGGTACTAAGAAGGGGGGGTTGTACTATGTGGATGATTTCAGCGTAGGAAAGGCACATAGTGTGAAGCACTCATCAACTCAGAAGGATCAACAACTTTGGCTATGGCACCGACGTTTGGGGCATCCATCTTTTGGCTATATGCGACATCTATTTCCATATTTGTTTTCCAGTTCTCGTACTACTGATTTACAATGTGATACTTGTATCCTAGGAAAGAGCCACAGAGTCTCTTACCCATTAAGTAAGAATACAAGTGTTACTCTATTTCAATTAATCCATTCAGATGTTTGGGGTCCTTCGCCTATCTCTACTACTTCTGGATTCTGTTGGTTTATCACGTTTGTAGATGACTGTACCCGCATGACCTGGCTCTTCATGATGAAAAATAAAGCTGATGTGTTTCCTATATTCCAGTCATTTCACAAGCAAATTGAAACTCAATTCTCTTCTAAGATTCAGATCCTTCGTTCCGACAATGGGGGAGAATATGTCAACCATGACTTTCAGACTTACTTCCAAATACATGGCATTATCCATGAAACCACTTGTCCACAAACTCCACAACAGAATGGTGTTGCGGAACGAAAAAATCGACATCTTCTTGAAACAACACGTGCCCTTCTGATTGGAGCTCATTTTCCTCGCCACCATTGGGATGATGTTATAGTCACAGCAGTCTACCTCATCAACCGAATGCCTTCTAAAGTTTTGGACTTCCGGACTCCATTGCAGGCACTTGCCCACCATGGGCCCTTGCCCTCCATTCAGATGCTTCCACCACGAGTCTTCGACTGCGTAGCATTTGTTCACCTCCATAAAAATCAACAGAGCAAACTTGATCCGTGTGCGCTTCAATGTGTTTTTATAGGATATGCTGCTCATCAAAAGGGGTATCGGTGCTATCATCCACCTACTCGTCGTACCTATGTCACTTTGGATGTCACTTTTATGGAGTCTGAGTTATTCTTCCATTCCCCAATGCCCAATTCACCGCTTCAGGGGGAGACACAGAAAGAAGCGCAGATTTGGAGTACCGTTGAGAAACCAGAATTTCAAGTCTAGAGCAAAACGACCGGTCGCGAAGAACCCAGCGACCGATCGCCACGACAAGTTGGGGCAAATGGTAGAATCGGCTTCAAAACGACCGGTCGCGAGGAGCCCAGCGACCGGTCGCTTCAAGACGTTGAGCAAAATGGTACAATCTGCTTCAAAACGACCGGTCGCGAGCAACCCAGCAACCGGTCGCTTCAAGGCAGTGAACACGACAATTTTTCAGGCTGTATTGACGACCAAGCAACCAACCCCCCTCACTTCACTGTACCTACTGACCAACCTCCTGAGAATATTCCTGAGGTAAATGCTCCTTCTACATCTACGAATTTAGTTGATAACTCTGTTAAATATCAATTACCTTTCAGGCAGAACCGTGGAAAACCACCAACTTGGTATTCCCCGGATAACGGCAAAGTATCAAAGTATCCAATTGCAAACTATGTGTCCACTCAGAACTTGTCTGAACCTCTCAAGGGTTTTGTGCACCAGTTGTCCGCCATTCACATTCCAACAAATGTGACTGAAGCACTGAAAGATCCGAAATGGGTTCAAGCAATGAAAGAAGAGATGAAGGCCTTGGAGAAGAATCAGACATGGACACTGGAAAAATTACCTCAAGGAAAGAAAACCGTTGGATGCAGATGGGTGTTTACTGTAAAACATAACGCCGATGGATCTATTGAACGCTACAAAGCAAGACTTGTGGCAAAGGGGTATACACAAACTTATGGTATTGACTATGAAGAAACCTTTGCTCCGGTTGCAAAGCTTAACACCGTTAGAGTGCTATTGTCTATTGCAGCCAACCTTGACTGGCCTCTCCACCAGTTTGATGTGAAGAATGCATTTTTACATGGAGAACTCACCAAAGAAGTGTACATGGACATTCCACCTGGGTATGCTACATCTACTCAATCTAGTGTGGTATGCAAATTGCGAAAGGCATTGTATGGATTGAAGCAGTCTCCCAGTGCATGGTTCGGACGATTCATCTTGGCAATGAAGAATCGTGGGTTTAAACAGAGTAACTCCGACCATACTCTGTTCTTGAAACACCATAAGGGAAAGGTAATGACTTTAATAATTTATGTTGATGACATGATTATTATGGAAATGATAAGCAGGAAATTTCTCAACTACAAGAGTACTTAGCAACAGAGTTTGAAATGAAAAACCTAGGTGGACTCAAATACTTTTTGGGCATTGAGGTGGCTCGGTCAAAACAAGGCATATTTCTCTCTCAAAGGAAGTATGTTCTGGATTTGTTGGCGTAAACGGGAATGCTAGGCGTAAACTGTGGACACTCCAATCATACAAAATCACCATCTTGGCGAGTATCCGGATCAAGTACCAGCTAACAAAGAGAGATATCAGAGATTAGTTGGGAGATTAATATACTTGTCTCACACCCGACCTGATATTGCATATGTTGTGAGTGTTGTTAGTCAATTTATGCATTGTCCGAGTGAAGATCATATGAATGCAGTTCTTCGGATCCTTAAATATTTGAAGTCAGCACCAGGAAAAGGACTTATGTTTTCTAAAAATAATCATCTAAATATCAATGGTTATACAGATGCAGATTGGGCAGGGAACATCACTGATAGACAGTCAACATCAGGGTACTTCACATTTGTGGGGGGTAACCTGGTTACTTGGAGAAGCAAGAAACAGAATGTAGTTGCTTTGTCTAGTGCAGAAGCTGAATTCAGAGGTATGACCAAAGGAATTTGCAAACTCCTTTGGTTAAAGAAATTGCTTACCGAGATGGGATATGGACCTACATCAGGAATGCACCTACAGTGTGACAACAAGGCTACAATATCCATCGCACACAATCTAGTTCAACATAATCGCACTAAACATGTTGAAGTGGATCGACATTTCATTAAACAGAAACTTGAGGCCAGAGAAATTCAGCTTCCATTTGTCAAGTCAGAAGACCAGCTAGCTGACATATTAACAAAAGCAGTTTCCAGCAAAGTATTCCATAACTCACTGGTCAAGTTGGACATTGGCGATATCTATGCACCAACTTAAGGGGGAGTGTTGAATTATGACTTAGTTAGGCAACTAAGTTGTAATTGTTGACTTGTGACTTAGTTGTAATTATGGACTTGAATAATTAGGTAACTAGTTAGGTAGTTACAAATATTGACTTATGACTAGTTAGGTAACTAGTTAGGCCAAACACATACCTTGTTTCATGGAAGACATTCTCTCCTTGTCTTGTTCCCACTTATAGTTATGTAATGCACTACTTGTATAAATATGCTAGTTGTAATACAAAGAAGTTTAAGTTGAAGAAATCAGAAAATGTTTGAGTTGCTCTCATTCTCTCTACATTTCCCACTTGTTCTACCTATATTTTCCAAGATTTGACATATCATTCCCACGAACTGAAATGGGCAGAGCAATACCAACTGAAAGAGATAAACGGGATGTTATCGAAACCTGCCATCCTTAGGTACTCTTTCTATAACCAATAAACTATAAAACAAGTATTGTTTGGTTTTTGTGATAGTGTGAAATACTAAAAATGAACATGCAATTGAGTTCCTTGGGTCCATTCCCAGGTAGTCTACTGAAATTGGATGGTGCCAGGCAAAATTTTAAACAGCATACAGCATAATTCCATAGTGAACCATGAATTACAGTTAGTAGTTCAAAAAATGGTCACAGAGAATCCTGGTTGGCAATCGAAAGCGGAAGTCGGCTTGTAGAGAATCCTGGTTGCAGAGGAAGCGTTGCACGAGTTTTGCAGAGCCCATCTCCTTAAAGTAGGGCTCGTCAATGGGCTTGGGCAGGGCCGGGCCGGGCTTTAAGGAGGAGAGAGAAAATAACGGGCCGGGTTTTTTTAGAAAATTCAAAGTCCATGGGCTACCCATGGCCTGAGCCTGAGAAAGCCCATCGGGCCGGGCCGGGCTAAGCCCAATGGGCCTGGCCGAAATGGGCCTACTTCATTCAAAAAGAAGAAGAAGAAGAGGAGAAAGAAACATAATTAAATATTTTTCAAAAACGGATGGTATGAATAAATATGAAAATACTTGGTGACGGATTCAAAAAAAGCTTGATTATATTTGGTGATATGATATGATGTTCGTCTTATTCTTGATATATATAATTGTTGTATTAATAATTAACACAAATTAATGTGCTAAACATTCAATTATAAACTAGGAATGAGTAAAGAGAAGTAAAAGAAATGAAACAAAACAAAAAACCCAAAATAAACACAAACAGCCATTTTTATCACCCTTTTATCACCATTGTATCGCCACTCTATCACCAGTTTATCATGTTTTAGGCAGAATTTTTCAGTTTCGACATCTGTTCAGTTTTTGACCTATAACTTTTCAACCGTTTATCCAAATTTGGTGTTCTTTATATGGTTGGATTCAGCACGGAAAAATGAAGAACACTACGCAGACGAAATGTCAAAAATGGATACAAAAATGAGTAGAATTCAATGGAAACAAACACTACGTTTTCAAACAAGTAATATAATTCTAACGCTTGAATGTAACCAAATGCTAATTATCAATAGGGGGTATGTTTTCATCTTCCAAAGCTACTTAACTTTGATGCACAAGCTTTTGTTTTTTTTCCAGAGACAAAATTCACATCAAACCACAAATCCTAAACCCTTATTTATAAATAATTATATATATATATGCGGGCCTAACGGGCTGGGCTTTTGTGGGCGGGCCGGGCCGGGCTTCTTGGGCTTAATCGGGCCGGGCTGGGCTTCAGACACCCAAGCCCAAGCCCAGCCCAGCCGATTGCAGGCCGGGCCATCCCAAAGCCCATAACGGGCCGGGCCAGACTTTTTCTCGATGGGCCGGGCGGGCCCCCATCGGCCCATGAGCCCGCGGGCCAAATGATGAGCCCTACCTTAAAGTTCCTATCAATTAAAACGAACTCATCACTCAAACTTAATATTAAATATTTTTTAATTAATAAAACTGACGAAATTGAGATACTTGACTTGATTTTTAAACTACTGCAAATGTGGTGACAAAATTAGCAAAAGTTGAATCACTGTGACTAAAATCATTTTCGACCCTCACTCTAGTGAACAAAATAAATTTTTTACCACTTCTTTTATTATGCCTTTGGCCCATTCCCACTGTACCCAAAATCAAAGTTATGGCTATTGTGTAGAGCCCATTAGGTCCTTTCTACTGGGCAATGGCCTAACTCGAATCCAACCCACCAAATGGGCTTCTTAAACCCTAATTGGAAAGGGCATGTCCGCCTCAGCTTTGCCTTACAAGAGAAGTTCGCCTAGCTGGTTAAAGGTCACTACTCCAGATGTAACCCAAGATTTAATATTGAAGTATGTAATTGTCCATGTTAATTTGAGTGGGTTATATCTGTGATTCAGGTTGAAGAGAACATCTGCAAGTTTGCAAAGAAGGGTATGACTCCATCTCAGATCGGTGTGATTCTTCGTGACTCTCATGGTATTGCTCAGGTCAAGAGCGTTACTGGAAGCAAGATCTTGCGTGTTCTTAAAGCTCATGGTATGCCTTTTAACTTGTAACTTTAATATTTTTCTGTATGAGTTTTGTTGCACTGTTACTCCGAAAATTATGTTAGAAGGTTTGGATGTGTAGTGGAACTTGTGGAATTGAAACCCACTTCTCCACTGAGCCCGGTTACATAGGTGAAGATAAAGGAATAAGCACTAATTGATTGCTTACACTATTTTTCTGGATTTTAACATGGGGTTTGGTCGTAAGATTAGGCTAGCGCGATAAGATGACCTTTCTGTCTTCATTTGG
This sequence comes from Prunus padus, assembly GCA_024362665.1. NCBI lineage: Eukaryota > Viridiplantae > Streptophyta > Magnoliopsida > Rosales > Rosaceae > Prunus > Prunus padus. The sequence continues at coordinate 25,178,589 of JANFAM010000009.1, read as the reverse complement.
TATGTTTCATGTTCTCTCAACGTAAAGGAGTGTGTTTTTTGTTCTCAAACAAGTCTGTGGAGCTGTCCTTTCTATGTTCTTTCGTACTACCCAAATGACAGCCTACTTTTTTGTTTTTTTATAAATAAATATATATTAAAAAAAACATAATTTCCTTTTGTTGTTGGCGGGTAGGTCTTGCTTCTGAAATTCCTGAGGATCTGTACCATCTTATCGAGAAGGCAGTGTCAATTAGGAAGCATTTGGAGAGGAATAGGAAGGATAAGGATTCAAAGTTTCGGTTGATTTTGGTTGAGAGCAGGATTCACAGGCTTTCTCGTTACTACAAAAAAAGGAAAAAGCTTCCTCCTGTCTGGAAATAGTAAGCATTCTTTATCGTTTTTTTTCCATCTTCATTTTTATGGTTCTGGAAATACTAAGCATTCTTTATCTAGTTACTATATTACTATATTGCTTGCCTTCGTCCTTTTCAAAAAAGAAAAATTATTGCTTGCCTTGTTGCTTTGCATATGTAAGGAAGTAGAACAAATAGGGTTCTTTGCTTATCAACTGCCGAGTTGTATCTGAATCTGATGGGGCAATATACCCTTCTAATTTGTTTTGGGGCCTAGTTAGTAAAATACGGAATGGGATAATTACGAATAAAATACGTATATGTTTTATTCAGCAAAATTTTGACAAGATACAATTGAAAAGTTCGGCCACTATATAATTTATTTAAATTTTTTAATATATATTATTTTTATTCAATAATATGTGAAAAATAAGTGAATTTTGTCTGTATTATTTAAAATTTTGTAAAAAAACGTGAAAAATATGTACGTACGTGTATAATTGTATGTTTGTTTTTTGAAAAAACATGTATTTTATCGATTCTTTAAGATATGCATGAAAAACAGAAATATTATTGAAATATTTGTACTTACGTGTATAATACGAATATTAAACGGGAAAATGTTAGCTGAAATCGGTATATCACACAACAGCATAAGCATGAGTATTCACAGTTTGTATATTTGGTCAGAACATATGTGAGAGCCCCACAATTGAAAAAGTGCTTCATCTTAATGTTGTAGAGCATCTAATTATGCAGATGTTTTGTCTCATTTATGTGTGTGCGCCGCCGATGTTTAGATTCATTGCTGACATATTTGTTCTCTGTTTCTGTACAATAATGCTGTGAACCCTGTTTTGTTTTACAGAGCGAGTCAACCACTGCCAGCACTCTGGTTGCTTAGGTTGGGAAAGCAAGACGGAAGGTTTTGGTATTCTTTATACATGGAAGGACAGAGAAACCTAGATATTGTAGTTTGCTTTTGTGCTCTTCGGATTTTGTATCAACTTTTGCATTTTTATCTCACATTTCTATATCACATGATGCGTTTGATTGTTGTGTTCCTTAAAAATAGGACTACTTATTTTGGTTTGAGTAATGCTACACATACCACATTTTTATCCCACATTTTTATACCACATGATGCGTCATGTCTGTATCATATGTCACATCAATTAAATCAATGAAGTGTATTTTAATAAAGAAAGTTTAATTAACAGTTTTTTTTAAGTGTTAATAAATTATAAAAGAAAAAAAAATGTTAAATAATTTTAATTGATGTGGATGTCCACTGTGGTATACAAATGTTGTGAGAGTAATATTATATTTCTGGTTTTAATTTTAAAAAAATTTAATATGAAAAAATGTTAATTTAATGAAATGTTTCAATTCTTAAACTTTAAAAAAAATGTAATATTTTTTTAGCAATTGTTGTTATTATGGATTAGAGGTTCAAAATTGTAGAGTTCTTCTCCAAATTCTATGGTAAGAATGCCGAGATATGAATATATGATTCAAATGCTTACTCTACCTGAAACGCCATTGGACGAAGGCAATGACAGCTGTGGATGAGTTCCAAGATTTTGTGAATAAATCAATGAAAATATTAGGGGTGGGCATTCAAACTGGAAAATCGAAAAATTGAGTTGAATTGGGTCGAAAAAAATCGGATTGGACTAGTTTGGTCTGGTTTCAGTTTCGATTCTTGTAGTGAAAAAATCGGACCATGGCAAACCAGGGCAGGTGTGTATTTTTTAAATTTTTTAAATAAAATATTAGCTTATTTACAGTTTCACCTCATAAAACTCGAGCTCGCTCTCACTTAACCACCAAGAACTCAAACCCCCATTCTCCCACTTCGTCTCAAATGTGACCCCCTCCCCTCAACGCCGTCTCATTTTCTTGTTAAATGACCTCTCTCTCTCTCTCCCCTCTCCAACCTAACCCCCATCGCACCCCACTCCCTCCCCATATTCTCCCTTCTATCTGCTCTGCCTCTCTCTCTCTCTCTCTCTCTCTCTCTCTCTCTCTCTCATCCCCTTCCCGGACTCAACCCCTAGCGCACCTCCATCGCACCCCACCCCTTCCCTCCCTCTGCCTCTCCCTATATCTCTCTCTATCTCTCTCACTCTCACTCTCTATGCCTCTCTCTTCTCTCCTCTCACCTCCCCAAACCCAACCCCCACCCTAGACTCAGCACTTTATGGAATTACTCAACACACCCAAAACACCACAACTCAAAAAAATTTTACAAAAAATCTTCAACAGCCACTTCCTATCTTCTATCTCAGAAGAGATAGTGAGAGTGAGAGTGAGAGAAAGAGGCACAAAGGAGAAAGAACATGGGAGGGGGTGGGGTGCGATGGGGGTTGGGGAGGGGAGAGAAGAGAGAAGAGGAGAGATAGGGGAGAAGAGAGTGGTAGAGGGAGAGGTGGGGTGGGGTGTGATGGATGAGCATTGGGGGTAAGGTCTGAGGATAGGATGGGAGAGAAAAGAGAGAGAGAGAGAGAGAGAGAGAGAGAGAAGATAGATGGACTAAAATTACTAGAATGCCCATGCCACCTCAGCACACTTAACGGTTTTGTGGATGGAAATGGACGGACGTGTTAAAGTGACAGAATTTTAGCAATTTTTAGAGATTCAAGGGGTAAAGTGAGGAAATTTGAGTTTCGGGTGGTTCAGTGAGAGCGAGCTCGAGTTCCAAAGGGTGAAACAATAAATCAGCCAAAAATATTTAACCCAAATGCTAAATTTATAAACCCATAGCTACGCGTTCCCCAAGCCCAACTCCAAATCACCTCTATTTTCTATGGCCAATCACCTCCATTTGCATGAAATTTGGACATTTGTGAATTTTTAAGCCCCAAAAATAAAATTTTAGTTGGGGTTTGTACAAAAATTTATTCAAATTTTCAAAAAAAAAGAAAAATCTGGTCCAAAATCGAAAATCTAACTGACTAATAGGCAAAACATGTCGGATAACTTTTTCTTCAAAACTGCATCGGATCGGATAAATAGTACCAGTTCCGATTTGAGTGAGAACCGGACCAAACCATACCATACCCACCCCTAGAAAATATACACATGAAAAGATGAACAAATGAAACCGATTTGTGAATAAATCGATTATAAAATATAAAAATAAAAGAAGATAAACAAAACCCGAGTAATTCTATGTCCGCCTCCAACAAAACCATCAAGATCCCAAACAAAATTTGTTTCAACAAAAGCCAAATCCCAACAATAGGGGACAAGATATGACTTTATTTTATGAGTGGATAAGGAGTCTGGTTGGAGTTATGTTTTTTTAATCTTCCTTTTGTTTAAGTAGGTGGTTTAAGGAGATCATTGTAGATACTCTAAGAGCAATTTGGTTAGTTTTTTTTTATTGAAATCCAACCACTAAAACCATCCTATTTTTTATTTAAAATACTGCTAAAAAGACTAGACAATTATTTTATAGGAACTCTCTACAAAATTTCAACTCCAACCACAATCTCTAATTTAGGGAATTATAAAAGCTTCAAGTCTTTTTTGATTGGGTATAAATGTTCTGTCTCTATGAGCTGATTTTCCCACTCACATTTTCTCCACTTACACTCCCTTTTGCTTTTTAATACTTTTTAATCAATTTTGTTCTTTTTTGTCCTTTCAATTTTCTATTTTACCTTTACCCTACACTAATGTTTTGATAACTAAAATTAAGAAAAGTTAACATAAAATAAAACAAAAAGGGAAGAAAAAAAAAAGAAATGAGAGCGTCTTCTACTCCTTCAATGAACAGTAAATAGGTATCATAAGAGCTTCTTTTTTTTTTGGCCTAAATATTTTCAGGAAAATATTAATTTATATGTGGACGACATTTCCAGATTGATTGTCTGGCTTGAGTTTAGGGATTAATTCCTGAAGGTTTCCTTCATTATGTCAAAAGTGGTTTTATGGATTGCATGTTTTGTTGCAAAAGAATAGTCTGCAAAGACTTTGCTTTTTTCCAATTAGGAGGCATGATTAATTGTTACCGTATAAGTTCATGTTAGAACCCCTATTCAACCTTTAATTTTTTAAAACGAACACATCCAAAATTGAATAAGAAGCCTTCAATTTTAAATTATTGTGTATTTTCTTGTGGGTTCTTACATAAATGGGGAAAGCATGATTCATAAAAGAGCGAGAAAATAATTTCATGTAGATTCATATGCCATAATTTGGGTATTCCCTGGAAACAACTCAAGTTTGTCGGAGATGGTGGCTGAGTTCCGTCGTTAGAGGTCATGGGGGAGTGGGAAAGACACAATGAAGGAGCAGAAGTGTAACATTCCTGACCCAATTTAATCGATTTAATTCAAATTAATCATTTTTATGAAATTTACAATTTTGCCCTTGGGGATAGAGTCACTTTACTCACTTTTTAATCAAAAGGAATTTGGGGAAACGAGTTGCGTCGTTGTGTAGGGCTCGTCACAACGAGTCTGTAGACGGGCAGCACGCTCGATTATGAGTTGTAAAACTCAAAAAGGACATAACGGTCATTTCAAAATTTGTTTGAAAAACCCTAAAATACCCCAGCCAATCCCAGAGCGCGTCAGATTCCCTCTCCCCTTTCTCTCTCCTCCCCTGACACTCTCCCTCTCTCTCCTCCGTTTCGTGCCGAAATTTCGGACGACGACTACATCGCCATCCGACCACCAAATCCGACCAAATCATTTGCAAAAGAACCACCTCTCTCTCCTCTACCCAGCCCACCCATGTTCTCCGATAAAAAACGCGGCATATGGCGGCGGCGTCAACTGGAAATCCGACGAAGGTGCGCGACACTGATTGTGGGTGTCGCTGCCGTTGCGAAGCTGGGAAAATCCGGTCAAAACCCTCACGAGTTTGGCCATGATTTTCCAACTTCCGGCCAGTTTTTGGCCTTGATCCAAGAATAAAAAAGACTCCCCTTGGTGTGCTTGATTTGTGGATATGGTTATTGCAGGTTGTTTCGAGACGGAAATTTCTCTAGACACCCACGCTCTATCGGCCCGTGTGGGCCATGGTGTGGCCACCCATTCTACCATAGAATGATCTCCATGTCGTCCCGAGCACAACGGTATGCTCGGATTTGGAATTGGATGTCGTATGACAGTTGAACGGATATTGTGCTTATTATGCGATATCCGGGTTCGTTATGTTCAGACCGTTCGATTAGCCCCAATTTCATATATGTTGTTCTCTGTACCTCTAGGATCATGTAGGAACTAACGGATAAAGAATCGGAGTTTCGGATACTCCGAATCATTGAATCAAAAGTTAGGGGAAGATCCGACCGCTCGATCGAGACCAAACTTTCAGGACGTGCTTAGTAAACTCTGTTGAACCTATAGGAACTTTTGGATCCGAAATCGGTCATGGGCCTCACGGGCCCAGTTGATCATTTTGGGAAGTTTGACCACTCGGTTGACCATGAATCTTCCGATGTCGTTTCACCTTTCAAAGAGCGTTAGATTGGCCTTAGAAACTCTCCGGTAGTCGTGCACACACACTTAAGGGTTATTTTTAAAGTTCTCGTTCGAGGTGCTCTATCTAATTAAGCCGTTTATTCTCTTGAATAGGTACTCTTGCTTTGCATACTCCAGAGGAAAAGCCCTCTAAGGATTGAGCAGCATGGACTTGTTGTGAGTGGACATTGTTTTAAAAGAGCATTATTTTTCTAGTGTAGAATTGCATGCATAAATGAAACTTGATTTAAAACTTAGTTTAATTGGTTTATTGGGATTTGATATACGTTTTGATTATGATTATGATTTGAATTATCTTGGGTCTTGAGGGGAGTATGAGTTTTTGTTTTGGGGTTATCTATTTTTAATATAATATATGGGATAATTTGTTTTTCTTGACTTTTGAGACTTTAATATTGTTTTAATCTTGGATTATGGTATGTTATGGAGTTAGTATTGTATATATAAATATTTCGGGTTCCGGATTATATATATAATGGGTGTTGAGTTTTGGACACTATAATCGTCTGGATGCCTTTGTATATGGGATTGGGTACGTATGGATTATTGGGAAATTGGGAAGTGATATATGTATATTAGATGGGTTGTGGATTCATGTGAATTTGGAGTGCTTTTAGCACCACCCTATGTACTTCCCCGGATCTTGATAATTGATATTGGAAAATGTGATCATGGATTGGATATGACGGAACCCGAGCACCCTTGACGGGTGTTACCGTAGGCTCTTATCGGGTAGTCTGCAAGCGTAGAACTTTGTTTCAACCGCACGAGTATTGAGGATTCTGCTGTGCTAGTCTGTGTTATATTCTATATCGGGATTTTGGGATAATCTTGGTTTTAAAGTTGTTTATATTTTATATGTGTGGAGTTACTTTCCAGGTTTTGAGATTTATTGAGCATGTGCATTGATACAGCTTTGCACATGTATGAATATTTGAAATGATGCTTGGATTTGAGATCGAGTATTTGCAACTTAATTACATTTTATATTTGCAAGCATACACCTAAAAAGGGGTATGGTTGCGGGAGAAAAAGGATATTTTGGGTAATGTTTATATTTTATATTAACGAGAATATTTTTTTGGAAGTTTCGATTTTATGGTTTTACAGTGATGACTCAATGATTAAGTTTATGTTTCCCAAGAAAGTGAGAAGTATTATTTTCAATGGATTTCTTTATCGTGTATTTTGTTTTAAGTATACTTAATTGTACGATTTTCAAGTAGCAGAGTATATATATGTACGTATACAAAAGTATTTGTTGCATAGTGTTTTGACATTATTTTCTAAAACGAAGGGGGTTATTATGTTGATTAAAAACTTATGTTTAACGCTTGTTTTCGTCCACTCACACTTTTTGTTTTGCGCCCCCACGGTCCTAGATTCCGAGGTCGAGACCACCACGTCGAGGCATTGCGGCTATCTGCTCCTGTAGGAATTTTTCCTTTACTTTTCTCTACTCTCTTTCTCTTGGGTTGTAAACTACTTTTCTAATTGCTCTGCTTGCTCTCCTTGAGTTTGGATAGTGGGCGTGAAGCCCAGTTGTTTAGTCTTAACTGCTGTGTGTGTCTTTACCTTGTGCATGCTGAAAGTTGAAATTAGATTCGTACTTGTTGCAGGTATTGGAATTTTGGGAGACCATTTTTCAAGGGAGAGTCCGTCGAAATTTCAGCAGAAGTCGACTTGTTTATCCCTTCAAAGTAGGCTTAAAAGGGCTTTTTAGTAAAATGAGTCCGGCGTCGAATAGTTGTCAGACAGGAAGCAGGGTTCGTCACGGGTTCCGATGAGGAATTCAGGACGGGTCCTATCAAGAAGACACACTGACTTCTTTTTTTTGGTTAATTTTTCTTAATTTAAGTTATCAAAACATTAATGTACGGTAATGAAACAGGAAAGAGAAAGAACAAAAAAGAATAAAATTAATTAAAAAAGTATTAAAAAGTAAAATAGAGTATAAGTAGAGAAAATAGGAGTGAGAAAATCATCTCTCTAAAATAATAACAAAATTTAGTTAACATTAAATAAATACTTAAAATATTATTAAAGTAAAACGTCATTACATAAGTACCAATTTTCAACTCCGACGTTTCATATGAGATTGACAATGTGCCACCACCTCTCATGAGTGTGTGGGACCCTTCTAATATAAATTGGAAACAGCCTTGGTAAGCACGACTAATGATGATTAAAGTACTCAAATTAGCAAATTGTTAAAGAATGACAATAAAAGAAATGAATAATGAGGAAAGTCTGGTTGGAAAGCATGCCGAGCAATCTCTACTTTATTTTTAGGGCCCCGAAGCCAAAGACCTTTTCCCATGCGAATGACCATCCACCACCGGCATCAACCGTCCCAGAGAAACCCTCTCTGCCCACTCCACAGCCCCTTCGAATAATGTACCTGAATAAGAAAATAAAGGAGCAACTAAAATTTCAAAGCCAGACAGGAGTGACTGGTGGGTGGGCATAGATTTTTAAAGCGACACGCCTTGGCCCTGCTTGTTTGATTGCCATTCTAATAATAACTGTAGCCTAGGCCCCGGTTTGAATTTCAAAAGTTTAACCTTGACCTCTTTCTTTTACAGTAAGGTTCTCTAATTTTTCATTTGTGTTGTTATCTGCATTTGTATTGGCTCTTGTAAGTTGTAACTTAACTGCATTTGTATTTGAATTATAAATACAATCTATCGTCTTTATCTATAAAAAAATCTCACTATAGATATCTAATCTCAGAACATTAATGAATATTCGATTGATTGGACTAATTGACTAAAGTAATGCTCAGCGTGGTCCGATATGTTCACTCTATTAAAGCTGTTAATTTATGACAACAAACAACATAATCATTTAAAATAAATAATCAAGCAAGAGTTTTTTTCTTACATGAAGTGAGGGAAAGGGAGCGAACAGGGTGGCTACTCCACCTTTTGCTTTATGAGTTAAAACCGCTGGCATTTCCATTGCTTTTGATTTATTTATTTTTTCAACATTCTTTGTAACTACAAGGATTGCAATTCACCATCCTAACATTCTTTAAGAACACCACTAATCTCTCTCTCTCTCTGCAAACGATGTTCATCTATTTCTGCTCATCCCCATATTGAAATTTGGATCGCATAGATCCTGACAGATATGGTATAAGCTTCTTTTCTCACGATAGTACTAGCTAGTTTCTTCCTCAATGCATATTTCTGGCCTGTCATTTCATTTTCTTAGAAAATATTATCTTTCTTGTCATTGTTGGATGATCCAGGGAACGCCGGTAAACATCACAGTTGGATCACATGTTTGGGCAGAGGATTCAGAGGTTGCGTGGATTGATGGCGAAGTTAAAGAAATCCATGGCAGAGATGCCACCATTATTACCACAAATGGGAAGACTGTAAGCTACTATGACTTATCATCATTGGTACTTAAAAATTATGTCCGCAAGTTATTATCAAAGGCGGAATTATGAATTTTTTTTATTAGTGGGTTAGTTAAAATTTAATTATTATTTTATTAATACAGTTTCTATAATTTTTAATAAATAAAAATATAATTAATTCATATAAATCATAGTTTCATTGACTAATTTCTAATAAATTTTATCATAAAGAAAAAAATACATACTAAATGCAAAAAAAAAAATACATATTATCAAAATTAATATATGAATACGTTGTGCTCTTTTACTTGCTTTATTATGATGTAAAATTATAATATAATAACACATATACCAATAACAAAAGCAATTTACTTTATAAAGACTAAATATATGTGAATAATAAATTTAACCATTATCATAATAAGAATTAAATCTGATGTTTGCAGTTGGAAAATATATGTTTTTGTGTGCATCAATGGAATAAGCTTCACAAATACAAAGTGCAAAATATAAATAATTAGATTAAGATGTTGACCTTTTTTAAAACCCTCTTCCCACCAAAAGGTAGCAGAGAAAATAATATTAATAAACTGAAAACAAATAATATTTCTTTCTTGTGGAGGTCTAGTAGAAAAACAGAAAAAAGAAAAAAAAAAGTATTGTTGAAGGAAGCAAACAATCTAACTTGTAGCTTACACGTTTATAGATATGGGTTTTGATGATCTACTTGTGGAAGGAAGCAAACAATAATCAAACCAAGCAAACTGGACCATAAATATATAGGTTTTTTTGTCTTCAAAACTTACTGGGCTATAGTCCACTGTAGTCGTGGATGTAGTTCCGCCCTTGGTTATTAATGTCCGGACTCCATTGTAAACAGGATGGAAAGCATGGAGGATAGTAGTAAACATTGTATTTCAATGATCTGAATTGTTTAGTTTTTAGATATTCCATAAAAAAATAATCTATGCAAAAAATAAAAAGAAGGGTAAAGTGCGGTTTTGCCCCCTGAACTATATGGCAATTCGAACTTACCCCATGAACTATTTCGTTTGCCAATTTAGTCCCTCAATTCGTAATAAATAGTCAATTTCCCCCTTACCGTTAAGTTTATCTAATTTCATCCATTTTTATGTTAATAACAAGGGCAAATTTGTAATTCTAACTTAAAATTCATAAAATATTGTAAATAATTAACTTTTAGAAGCAAAAAAAAAATCTTTGGGGGAGAAGAAATCGGTGGGGGTGGGGGTTTTGTGGGGATAATATATTTTTTTTCTTCTAAAAGTTAATTATTTACAATATTTTTATGAATTTTAACTTAAAATTATAAATTTGCCCTTGTTATTAACAGAAAAGTTGATGGAATTAGATAAACTTAACGGTAAGGGGGAAATTGACTATTTATTACGAGTTGAGGGACTAAATCGGCAGATGAAATAATTCAGGGGGATAAGTTTGAATTGCCTAATAGTTCAGGGGGCAAAATGGCTAAAAATCCAAAAAAAAATTTACATGAATCCGAAACCATTTGACCACTCAATTAGATGGTTTTGATTAGTCTTTTCTTGAAGAATCATATTCATGTATTTTGTTGGTCCCAAATAGATGCTTTAATAATTTTCAATTTGCTTGATTTTTTGCAAGGATGGTATATCATTAGAGACTTGAAAAATAGACGGTTTGGATTGTTGAAATTTTTTTTCGTAGGAGACCCTGAACCCTAAACCCTCAAATAAAATTATTTGAGAGATCCCTTAATAGAAGAAGACTATACATATAGGAAAAAGTTTGGCTCCTCAAAACTAAGGAGGAGGAGCTACTCTTCAACTTTAAGGAGCCAATATATGAGTAGTGAGAAATCCTCTACTCTTATAGTTTTTTTCTTTTGATTGAACATCCCTTTAGTTACTATCGCTCGTATTAATTGTTTTTTCTATTCTAATAGTTTGAAGTATGAGTTCATTGAAAAATGACTAAGAAAATGATTTTAATAAAAAAATCTATATATGTAAAGCAAAATACAGAGAACACAGATGAAACATTCAAAAACTCTAAAAATATCCATAGTAAAGTGAAATATTAAATTACCAGATTTTAATTAAAACGGGACACAATTGTAAAAGAACAATTAGGCAGAACTTTAAAAAATTTGAAAAGAAAAGAAAAGGGTGATGTTAAACGAACCCTAAAATTAACTGAGTACACCCTATGATATAAGTACACCCTAATAATTGAATCAAAATATAAAATTAACTAAGTACACCCTATTTAACTACCAAAAATACCCCTGACACACCCTAATACTAAATACACCCTATTTTACACTCTAATACTAAGTACACCCTACTATGCTTGGTTATCTAGTAGGTTCTTAAACTTGGTAATTAAAAATTAAAGAAACAATTTAACAAAATAAAAAAAAAAAAAGTCCCACACTTTGCAGGAGGATGAGGTAAGGTAGTAGAGGAGGGTGATTAATAATTTGACAAGAAAACAATCACCACACTTTGTAGAACGCTACTTACAACAAAAGAGTCACCCTAATATCTTTAGGTTGTGGCTTATGAACCAAGAAATTTAAACAGCAAACAGTCAAATGTTTCGTGCAATTATGCAAAGGGTTTTAAGCCTGTAGGTGTTGCTGAGTGTGGCTCTTGCTACTGCTCCAATTGTGTGATAAGCATTGGACTGAGGCTTCTATATGGTCTTGACTTGAATAGTCTCTCGAAGTATGAAATCTTCAGTCCCCTTTGCCTTGCCATGTCTGCGCGAACCCAACGTGAACGATCTCCTAGTTCACCGATGACTATAACAGTAGTACTTTTTTCTGCAAAATTAGTTAAGGCCACCGCTGTTTCTGGTTCAATGGCAGATGAAGCATCCACCAGAAAATTAGTTAAGGCCACTGTAGTTATAAATTATTGGAATGCATTTTTTGTATCAAGTTGAGTTTCCTCTTCTGCTTTCATGTTGATGCATTTTCGAAGAATTTTCTGAGTTGCCTTGATCTTGATGCTATGTCACATTATTACTTTGTATATAACAACCTCTGTTCAACCTGGGAATATAAATGGGCGTAATAAATTTGTGCTCCGTATTCATATGGCCTACCCTACCAATAAAGAAATAAAGTTCTACTGTTCAAAGGGTTTAAAGTTCTTTAAATATGACAAATGCTATACCCGATGATGTTTGGAATCAAACTCTGAAATTCTAATTTAATTAGGGTTCAATAATGAGTTGGGTGTATTTATTAAAATTACTTTTGTTTCAATATTCAATATATCCTTTTTTGTCATTTTATATTAGGGTAAATTAGTAATTCAATAAATAGATTGATAGTAGGGTGTACTCAGTTAATTTTAGGGTTCGTTTAACAGCACCCAAAGAAAACGAGGAGTTTTATGTAGTAACCTAAAAATCGATTTTAATAAAAAATAATAAGAAAACGAGGAGGCCGCCAGCTTTCTCCCCGCACCCACATCAAACCCCGACGGTAGTGTCTGATGACGAATCCAACACAACCACGACGACGAAGTACGACGATGATAATTAACGAGACCTACGAGTTCTCTGCGGCGCGATTCCTCGACTTCATCAACGACGACGGCAAACGCAAAGCGTACCTCTGGTTCGACTATGCCCCATCTCGTACGTCTTCTCTATTCCCTTTTTCCTATCATTCTTCTCCTCTTGTCTCTGCGATCAGTAAGATTGATTTTTTCTTCCAATTCTTTGAGAAACCATTGGTGCCGGCATGCTTGCTCCGTTTTGTGGTGTTTGTTTGCTCGAAAAATTTGTTAGGTTGTAGTTGGTACCCGAGAAGATTAGGAAGTAGAAAAAATCAATCAGCCCAAATTGTTGAAAGCAATATTATTTTTTCCCAGCAATTAAACAATGTTATGGTTAAAGAAATTTTTGACTACAATTGATGAGAGTACTCTCCATCATCGGATGCCAAATTTTTAAGTAGTAATTATATTTTTGGTCACTAGGTTTATGGTGAAATTTAATTTTGGTCACCGAAATTTAAATTTTCTGATTTTGGTCGCCGTATTTGCATTTGTTAACAAATTAGGTTAAATGTTCAATTCCGTTCATTAATTAAAAAATATTTTTTTAATAGTAAATTAAAAATAAATAAAATTTAATTATTACTTTTTAATCCTCCTCTTTCTCTCTCTTTACCCAACCCCTGAAGTGGAGTAATTTTTGGGTGTTCCCGGTACACCACGTGGCTGGTGTACCATCCACTAGGTGCCCTATATTGCTTTAACACTTCCATTCTAATTGTAGCTTCATGACTTTTCAATGCGATCAATTTTCTTCCTTCTTATTTGCACAATAAAAACAAGTCGGCAAATTACCATTCTCCTCTCCTTTTCACGACCTCTTGTAAATGAAAACTAGTATTTAGTTTCACAAACAAAAAATAATAATTCACCTCCGCTCTCTCTCTTCTACTGGGTTTGTTCAAATCCAAAACCCACACCCACCTACCCTCCCCATCCCACTCCAACACAACCCAGAACCCACCCCCTCTCTCTCTCTCTTAGACTAGTTTTTTTTTTCTTTTTCTGCGTTTGTGATGGCTGTGAGGAGGCGGGGGAGAAGGTGTGCGTGGTTGTTGAGAAGGATGAGAGAGAGGAGAGAGAAGGTGGTGTGGCTTCTGGAAATTATCATGAAGCTCCTCCAATGGCTGTTTGAGTTTGAGAGGTTGGGTATAGAGATCGAGGTGAGGTTGTTATGGCTGCCAGGGGTTGGGGTAAAGAGAGAGAGAGAGGAGAATTAAAAAATTTTAAATTTTTTTAGAAAATTTAAAATTTATTTAGTTTTAATTAATGAAACTGACGGAATTGAACATTTGTCCTAATTTGCTAACAGATGCAAATACAATGACCAATCGGAAAATTGAAATTTCGGTAACAAATTAAATTCGACCCTAATTCTAGTGACAAAAAATGTAATTACTCCAATTTTTAATGGGATGAGAGTACTTTTAACGCTTAATTACACCAATGCCCCCCGAAACTTCTGTTAAATCCCACTTTGCCCCCCCAAACTCAAAATGACTCACTTTCATCCCTTGACCGAGGTTTGGTGATCCACCTTGCCCCTTCTGTCAACTCCATTTAAAAGTCTGTTAACTTTAATGACATGGCAGGGGTGTTTTTATAATTTCGTACACATAGATCACTACTTGTAGATTTATGGCATGTTTACTAATCCATAATTGGATTAGGAGGAATTAAATTGAGGAGGAGTTGGATTGAGGAGAATTAGATTCCGGATTTCCTATTGAAGTTGTTTACTAAACCATATGGATTGAGGAGAATTAGATTCCAGATTCCTATTGAAGTTGTTTATTAAACCATATGGAATTGGGGTAGGAGTGGTACTAATTACTTATACCAACGAGGGGTTAGTTAGAATGGTTAGGCCCATGGTTTGCTCCTATGTGGTCTGAGGTTCAAAACCCCAAAGGGTACCTACCTAGCTATTTGCTAGTGTTTCCTGCCACTTAAAGATTGTAGGGTTTGCCAAAAAAAAGCGTATTTAATCCATGCGGTGATATATCAGTGGATTTTGTGGGCGTGCAGCTAATGATTGCAATTGGTAGAAAATGAAAAATCCCATGTTGTACGTTTGAAGTCTTGCATTACAATACACCTTCCACCTTTCTACTATGTACCAATTAGTTTTTGGTTGGATTCTCTAATTCTATCATAATCTCTCCTTTGAATAAAAACGAACCTGATGTCATGTCATCATGTAACACAAACCTAATTGTGATTTATATTCAACACTTGCATAATAGGTAGGTATATAGGCTAATGCTAGCATTTACTTCAATTTCAGATAGTTGCAGACATTTCCAGTATGTACCCAAAAGACACAGAAGCACCACCAGCAGGGGTTGACGACATGACTAAGTTGGCTTACCTCCATGAGCCGGGAGTCCTGCATAACCTAGCCTGTCGGTTTGCTCTTAATGAGATATATGTGAGTCAAGTCACCTCATGAATACAACATATGCATTGAATTTATTTAGCAATGCCCTTGAAAGCGGATAACATAGATGTCAAAAAACTAGTTGCCTGACAGTCGGTGATATAATGTGAGCAGACTTACACTGGGAACATTCTAATAGCGGTGAATCCGTTCCAGAGACTGCCACACTTGTATGAAATCCACATGATGGAGCAGTACAAAGGAACTGCTTTTGGGGAGCTAAGTCCACACCTTTTCGCTGTTGCAGACACTTGTTACAGGTATATAAGCCGTGCAAACTGGCTAATTAGATCCCATCATGTCATCTCAGACACCATGCTTAGTTATTCCCTAGCTATTGGTAAGAAAATAAAGTTAAATGACTAGTACCATTCACCAGGGCAATGATAAACGAACAAGGAAGCCAGTCTATTCTGGTTAGTGGGGAGAGTGGTGCTGGTAAAACAGAGACAACAAAAATGCTCATGAGATATCTCGCGTTCATGGGGGGCAGATCAGGTACAGAAGGAAGAACAGTAGAACAACAGGTTTTAGAGGTCAGTTTCGTTTTTTTTCCTCTATTTGTATATTATAGGAAAATGCTTCATAACCCAACCTTCCATTTCTTTCTAACAATTTGGTTCCTTATTATATACTGTGAGTACATTGATTTATTTGGGATGAAGTGTAAATATTTCCACTTCTTCAGTCCAACCCAGTCTTGGAGGCATTTGGGAATGCCAAAACTGTGAAAAACAACAATTCGAGGTGAGATACTTGTTAGCTCTTTCCTCTACTAGATACATTTCTCTCATTTCCTTTTTAAGATTTTTTCTATATTTCTTTCCCCACTTTCTCTTCAAACTTATAAAATATGATGCTTGTACCAGTCGTTTTGGTAAATTTGTAGAGATCCAATTTGATAACAATTGGAAAATCTCTGGAGCTGCAATTCGTACATATCTTCTCGAAAGATCACGTGTTTGCCAAGTCTCTGACCCAGAGAGAAATTACCATTGTTTTTACATGCTTTGTGCGGCACCAGCGGAGGTTTGTGTGTGACATTATATTCTTTTGTTGTTAATCTAGATTACACATTTTTAAATAATAATTACTGTATCAATGGTTAAGAGTAATAGTGGTAACATGCCGATAATTTGGTCTAGTGGCATCCAGTCAACATTCTGTTGGAGGAGGTCCTGAGTTCAAATCTCATGGACTACAGTTGTTCAATGAATAAAAAACAGTATGGTTACATAAATGTTAGCCAACTAGGGAATCAATTAGCCATTTGATTATTATCGTGATTAAGTGTTCAAAAAAATATTGTGCTTGCTATTTGTTTGATCACCGTTTAAAAACTATGGCATCAAGGGAAGACCACACATGCGATCCCTTTATATGATACATCCCATTATTATTATTTTTTAAAAGAGGGATCCCTCTTAAGAAGCTCCCTCTCTATGTAGGTATGTTTGTCGTTATGGCTGACAAATGTTCTTTAACAGGATATCAACAGGTACAAGTTAGGGGACCCAAGAACATTTCACTATCTTAATCAATCCTCCTGTTATGAAGTAGCAAATGTAGATGATGCAAGAGAGTATTTGGAAACCAGAAATGCCATGGATGTTGTTGGGATCAGCCAGGAAGAGCAGGTAGTGACCCTCGCATCAATACAACTGCAGTGATGTAGTGATGATTTCCTCTAACCATATATATTATTAATGGAAAGGTTTCCTTCTTTAGGATGCCATATTCCGAGTGGTTTCTGCAATCCTCCATCTTGGGAACATTGACTTCATCAAAGGGGGCGAAGTTGATTCTTCCAAATTAAAAGATGATAAATCATTCTATCATCTCCAAACAGCCGCAGAGCTACTCATGTTAGAACTTTGATCGATTTTGAAATACCTAAATGAAGATTATCTACTCGTTTCTAATTCCTAATGTCTTCTAACATTTTTTTCTTCAGGTGTGATAAGAAGGCTTTAGAAGACTCGCTTTGCAAGCGTGTCATAGTGACTCCTGATGGTAACATTACAAAACCGCTGGATCCAGACTCAGCTACATTAAGTCGTGATGCCCTGGCAAAGACAGTTTACTCCAGACTGTTCGATTGGTAAGTAAAATAGACTTATCCATTGTACTTGTACCCAGCATTAGTTGTTAGTATTTCCTTCCTGGCTGGGAGGAACAAGTGCTCCATTATGGAAGTTAAGAGTCTTAACTTAGTCAACTTTTGACCTAGGCTTTTTTGCCCCAAAAATGTGATATCAGTGCAACAGATCAGGAATCACAGAATACTTGTAGTCTGCAAACTTCTTTAAAGCCAACCTATTACAGTTTCTATTAGAAAACGCCTCGCCTTGCAGGACCAAAAACGCCTTGCCTCTATGCCTCTCCTTTCAAAACATTGGTTTCTAATATCATATTCTTATAAACTTACCTAACTTTATAAGGATTAACTACAGCTGGTGGTTCCTAATCTGTGGCAGGATTGTGGATAAGATAAACAGTTCAATTGGTCAGGATCCAAATTCGTCAAGCTTAATAGGAGTCCTTGATATTTATGGCTTTGAAAGCTTCAAGATCAACAGGTACATGATGGTAGAAATGATACAGCTTAACAGAAGAATTAAATGTACTGAAACAATTTTGCATTTGGATGTAAGGACCTAATCTAATGCTTTATTTGGTAGTTTTGAGCAGCTATGTATCAACCTAACAAATGAAAAGCTGCAACAACATTTTAATCAGGTAAAGGGAATTTCTAGGTACAGTTTAAACATATTTGTACTATGATTATTTTATATAATAAGCATCCTCCACTGCAGCATGTGTTCAAGATGGAGCAAGAAGAGTACACAAAGGATGAAATTAACTGGAGCTACGTAGAATTTGTAGATAACCAGGATGTTTTAGATCTTATCGAGAAGGTATTAATTTTCACATAGCTCTTTGCATGTAAAAATAGCAAAATTTATATCTGTTATAACAAATGTCCTTACATGCAGAAACCTGGGGGCATAATTGCTCTTCTTGATGAAGCCTGGTATGTAACCTTGGTCCTCATGATACCATTGATATCTTATCTCTTACAACAGATAATCTAACTGATAATATGGTTACCTCAGTACTCAAGTCTCATCTGATTAATTATTAGGCAGTTAAGTTTGAAGCTTCATTCAGCACGGTGTATAATAATAATACTTGTTCCCTAATCCGAGAAAAAAACGTAGTCTCATATTGTTTCTTCTACCAGTGAAAATTAGAGAAAAGCTAAAATGTTTTTTTGAAAATGGGAGAAAAAAGATCATGACTGCTGAACCTATGCATATATGAACAAGTTCATTTTATCTACAGTATGTTCCCCAAGTCAACCCATGAGACATTTGCACAGAAGATGTATCAGACATATAAAGGACATAAGCGCTTCAAAAAGCCAAAACTTGCTCGAACGGACTTCACAGTTAACCACTATGCTGGAGATGTAAGAAAATTCTTGAACAAATAGCTATACTGAAAAAAAAAAACATAGTTTCCCTTCATTCATCCTTCTAGTGAACAGGTCACATACGAAGCAGACCATTTTCTTGATAAAAACAAGGACTACGTAGTGGCAGAACATCAAGCTCTTTTAAATGCCTCCACATGCTCATTTGTTGCAAATCTATTCCCTCCACTACCTGAGGAGACGTCAAAACAATCCAAGTTTTCTTCCCTAGGTACCCGTTTCAAGGTAATCCACATTTTCATAAAGGTCTATTTGACTCTGAAGATGCAACTTGCTCCTGAATCAAAATTCACATGCAGCAACAACTACAAGCTTTAATGGAGACACTTAGCACGACAGAACCACATTATATCAGATGTGTTAAGCCCAATACAGTTTTGAAGCCTGGAATTTTTGAGAATGTCAATGTATTAAACCAGCTGAGATGTGGGGTGAGTAAAGTCTTAACTTTTTTCACAGAATATCTTTACCCTTTCAAAAATATTTTTGAGGTTGTTTAAAAATTAAACAAAACAGAAAGAAAGAACCCCTAAAGGGAGATTTACAGGGGAGGGAGGGGTGGGGGTGGGGCTGAGGCAGCAACCATGACCTGTTTAGGTTGCTTAATTTAATGATGTTTTTCCAATGGCACTTGTACAGGGTGTGCTAGAGGCTATAAGGATTAGTTGTGCTGGATATCCAACAAAAAGAACATTTGATGAGTTCCTTGACCGCTTTGGCTTGTTGGCTCCTGATATTCTGGATGGGTATAAATTGACTGGAATTGATTTAATCTGATTGTCTATTTGTCAATTTTACCTTCATTACGTTGAAATGAAACTAGGACCTCTAGGTCAAGACTGAGATGACAGTGTTTGCATGAAGCTCATGCCTTAACTTTTACAAAGATATTCATGTTGGCTTGATATATATATATTTTGTCTCATTACTTAGTTGTTGTGTTTGGGGTCCATTGGGATTGGTTGCCGAATACGGCATTAGAGCTCTAGTTTCAGGAGGTTCTAGTTTGAAACATTTATTTCTCATTCCCAACTTTTTGTTAATTTGCAAGATGCAGAATGTGGTTGCACCTATATGTTTCACTATTTCTGCATACGTCTGCCTCTCCGACTGCAGGATGGGGCAGCATGTTGGGTTGCCATTCATTATTG
Source organism: Prunus padus (assembly GCA_024362665.1). Classification (NCBI taxonomy): domain Eukaryota; kingdom Viridiplantae; phylum Streptophyta; class Magnoliopsida; order Rosales; family Rosaceae; genus Prunus; species Prunus padus. Next base: position 25,158,728 of record JANFAM010000009.1, on the reverse strand, counting down.
GCCCATTCGATAACGGCTTTAAGCCTCTGAGGTTCAGTAGTTGTTTAACAAAACTCACATATCTGGATATAAGTGGCTGTTTATCTAGAGCGTATAGTAATGCCACAAGAGATGATCATCTAATGCATTCACCACCTTGATGGTTACTTGCTTTGCCTGTGCAGATCTGATGAAAAATCAGCATGTATTGCCATATGTGACAGGATGGGCCTGAAGGGATATCAGGTTTGTTTAGACATCAAACTAACGGTGTGAAAATAAGACGCATTAGTGTTCATTGTCCCCCAAACTTTGTTCGTGTTATGCACAAGTTCCCCACCAATGTTGTCTTGCAGATTGGAAAATCAAAGGTGTTTCTTAGAGCTGGTCAGATGGCTGAATTAGATGCACGCAGAACGAAAGTTTTGGCTGATTCTGTCAGATGTATTCAAAGGCAAATCCGAACACATCTAACCAGAAAGGAGTTCATTGCCTTGCGAAGGGCTGCTGTTCACTTGCAGAAACTTTGGAGAGGTAATAATGGAGTAACAATTTGAAAGTTGGAATGACATGGTTTTTATCTTACCACTTCCTCAAACAGGACAACTTGCACGTAAGATGTATGAACAGATAAGGAAGGAAGCTGCTTCAATACGTATACAAAAACATCTACGCGCTCACACAGCAAGGAAGTCCTACATAAAATTTCAGGCTGTATCATTAGTCATCCAAACTGGTTTACGAGCTATGGCAGCCCGAAATGATCATCGAAACAGGAAAAGAACCAAGGCTGCAAACATTATTCAGGTCATAAATGCTCTGGACTGGACAATATACAGAAACTTCAATTTTATCGATGCATACATAATTTTTTTTGTTATCTGTGGGATATTTAAAAATGTAAAAGTAAATCTTAGAGTGCATAAAGAAATGCAGTTTAAGAATACTAATGAAGAACTTGATTGATAACTTAGGAAAATATTTCCAGTATCAGGATTAGAGGAATAATACTATTGAATTGTGCAGAAAATAATCAGACCACTATTATTTATTTATTATAGAGTGAGCTAAAACCTATAAATTTTTTTATGAAAAATTATGAAAATGCCGCATTATAAAGGTGGAGTATGGTAGTACTTATGTCAGAGATTGGTTTATTTTCCGAGAAGAATCATTCAGTATTAAATAAGTTTAAGCTGATAAATTTTAAAATGCTGTCAATCTTTCTTCTGACAGACTAATTGGCGAAGATTTGAAGCTGTTTCTGAATATAAATGCCAGCGAAAGGCAACTCTAACTCTTCAATGTCTCTGGAGAGCAAGGGTAGCAAGGAAGGAGCTTAGAAAGCTTAGGATGGTGAGCTTCACTTCTCTATAAGAAGAATCTACTTACTGCCCACCTATTTTTAGCATTGAACTATGTCAAGAAAACCAGATTTATCAAAATTAAGGAATCAGGAAGATAAAAATAAATAAATACAATTCTCTGATGCAGGCTGCACGAGAAACAGGAGCTCTTAAGGCGGCTAAGGACATGCTGGAGAAGCGTGTTGAAGAGCTAACATGGCGACTGGACTTTGAAAAGCACTTGAGGGTATATTTCTCCACCAATTTGGTTAACAAATAGAAGTATCTGCCTCTTAGTTCTATTTAGCACTAAAATTTTGATGCATTAATATTTAGAAAATACTAATTGGTAAGATGAAGAACACCCATGGTATTGCAATTGTTTTGGTATGATTTATTTGGAATCAGTAACTTGGGTCATTTTTATAAAAGTATCTCTAGTCATGTTGAGTTTGAAATTTACCAGTCAAGGGAAGGGTTGGAGAAATGTCAAACCTTGACACTGAGGATATAAAGTTGATTGTACATAATTTACAAACAACTTGCAGATTGATCTTGAAGAAACTAAAGGGAAAGAAATTGCAAATTTGCAAAATACTTTGCATGAAATGCAAACACAAATTGATGAAGCCCATGCCGCAATTATCCATGAGAAAGAAGCAGCAAAATTAGCTATTGAACAAGCTCCACCAGTCATCAAAGAGGTGCCAGTGGTGGACAACACCAAGCTAGAAATTCTGAAAAATCACAATGAGGAACTAGAGGTAATGTGGTACAAATTAGCTTCCAAAGATGCATTTCACATCAACTGAATGATAAACTTTAGAATAAAATTATCAAACCATTGTATATGGTGGAATTAAGAATATATGAACTATTCCTGTGAAATATTCATACAGTAGAAACACCTAGGTTTGAAGGGACATCTTTTTTAGAAGCCCAAAATTAAGCCTGTGGGCTCATGTCTAACAATGTGGTTTTTCATAAAATGTCTAACAATGTCATCTTTTTTGGTCCAAAGAGTGGTGTACAATGAAAAGATAAATCAATAGATAGATAGATAGAGAGAGGCATTAAAAGAACAGAAAGCATATGTAGTGGGTGCATGTGCACGTGTTATATTGATTATTGGTATGAATGTTAGGGTGAGCTAAGTGAGCTGAAGAAGGAAATTGAGGGATTTGAAGAAAATTACTCTCAAGTTGAAAAAGAAAGTAAAGCAAGGCATGAAGAGGCAGAAGAAGCACAGCTGAAAGCAACACAGCTTCAAGAGACTATTGAAAGGTAGTCCCATATATTTGCTTTTTTATTTTTGTTATCAAAGCTAGGGAATTTCATGAATGTCTCTATCAATATAAACTGGGGTTGACTAACTCCTGTTTCTTAATCAGGTTAGAGTTGAACTTGTCCAGTCTCGAATCTGAAAATCAGGTGCTCCGCCAACAGGCTCTGGTTGCATCAGCAAATGAGGACTTCTCTGAAGAAATGAGAATGTAAGAATGTGCAATCTAGTAAAAGTTTTCACCTCATTGATAGGTGGAATCTTAGAAACCTGTTTTTGCTATCTTATGCTTGAACAACAGTTTTGGAGATGATGGAAGAAAAATACAAGTGGTTGCTCTCTCGTAGCAACTGAGTTCATTATGGTTGCTCAATCTAAATATGAACAATTTGACCTTTAAATGAATCATACTCATAAACAACTGCTTATTATGGTAGAAGCACCAAATAAATGGATATTCAACTGGAATATTACTTCATCAAAGTTACAAAGATATCCAACTACCCGTTGAGTACAATGCTAAGAATTCATGTTTGTCCAGCCTGAAGAGGAAGATCGCAGATTTGGAGTCACAGAATAAATTCCTCCTCAACAAGACTCTAGTCATGGAGCAGAAAGCTACTCCAGAGAGATTTCAGCCACAAGTAAAGGTATAGTGCTTTGCATAACCTTTTTCTTCCCATACCAAAAGATAAAAAAGAAACTTTTTCTTCTTTCATCTTCTTTTTCGGTAAAATTACTTCCTTTGACATTCTATGATGGTACAGCCTTTTGAGAATGGGAACGGGAAATGGGAAGAGCTTCGGACCAAAGTATTACCAACTTTCCAGAATAAATTATTGTCAGAAATAGTTCAAATAATCATAAGATACTTTAATTATCATCTGTTATAAACTTATAATCAACCTATAATGAAATTCTGTTTTCAGGAGCCAGATCCTGTAGTGTCTCACCTTAGTAGACAAAGATCACTCACAGATAGGCAGCAGGTATTTATAAAGTTGAGATTATTATTATTATTATTATTATTTTAAAAAGCTTCTTCCATAACTCACTACAACTATAAACAGGAAAGTGTTGACGTGCTTGTTAAGTGTCTTGTGGAAGATAGGCAATTTGACAAGAACAGGCCTGTCACTGCCTGTATTGTGTACAGAGCACTTCTTCAGTGGAGAACCTTTGAAGCAGAGAAAACAAACGTATTTGATAGGATCATTCACAAAATCCGGTCCATTATAGAGGTATTAGCCTTCAACCAACATGCATTAAGCTTGACCAGTTGGATGGGGTATTTATGCTTTTTGATTAACTCGATATGAAATGTGAAATGTTCTTGAAGACTCAAAACAATGTCAGTGATCTGGCATATTGGCTTTCAACAACTTCTACCCTTCTATTTCTTCTACAAAGTACGCTCAAGGCAGCCAGTGCATCTAATACAGCTTCATATCGTAACCGAACTCCTGCTACCATATTTGGTAGAATGGCACATGTAAGCTTTCTCGTACAAACTTTTTAGCATATTGAAAACCATGTGACACAGTAATGCGAGAAATACTATGCCAGGGTTTTCGTTCATCTTCTATGAGCACGGGAGTTTCAAGTGGCTACAGTGGAACGATGGGAAAGCCAAATGAGCAATTAAAAGTGGAGGCTAAGTACCCAGCGTTATTGTTCAAGCAGCATCTAACTGCATTTGTTGAGAAAATATATGGGACCATCCGTGATAGTCTAAAGAAAGAGATTAGCCCATTCTTGAATTTGTGCATTCAGGTGAGCATCTTGTATAACCGAGAATATGACATGACAGATTGAACTATGAAAAAGTTCTTATTTAACATCAACAGGCACCAAGATCTGCAAGGGGCAGGTCGATAAGAGGCTCATCTAAAACTATACATTCAAATAGAAGAGCAAGACAACAAGCATCAAATATGCACTGGCAAAGCACTGTCAACAAGTTAGATCAAACCTTGGGTATTTTGTCTGTGAACCATGTAAGCTTAAATTTAATTTAATTTTCAACATTCTTGTCCATCTATTATATAAATCAGTATAAAGAATTTCTAGAGTTAACTGCTGCAACTTCAGGTCTCTCCCATGATCGCAAGGAAAATCTTCAGTCAAGTTTTCTCATTCATCAATGTCCAGCTCTTTAACAGGTAAACAGAGTTTGATATCCACTCATTGCTTTAACCAATTGACTAGGATCAAAGTTTAGCTACAATGCATCATTAGTCCTAATGAATTTAATAAATCCTTGGTGGCAGCTTATTGCTTCGTCGTGAGTGCTGCTCATTTAGCAATGGAGAATTTCTGAAAGCAGGTTTGCTTGAATTGGAACAATGGTGTCTCAAAGTAACAGATCAGGCAAGAAAACTGTCTGTGGTCTAACAAATGCTGACAAAATAATATAAGGAGGAAATGAGGAAAAATTATTTACTTATTTACTTTTCTACTTTTACAGTTTGCTGGATCGTCCTTGGAAGAGCTTCAACACATAAGGCAGGCTGTAGGATTTTTGGTTTGTTTCTTGAGCTTACATCACCAAGCCAATAGTCCGTTGTTATTTTCTTAAATAATTACGTGAAGGAATTTACATTGCTTTATGAAAGTATTCTTCATTCATGCAGGTTTTGCACCAAAAAACTCAGAAATCAGTGGATGAAATCACAAATGAATTGTGTCCGGTAACTCCACCTGTCTTATATCATATGAAAGAAATTCTTTATTTTAGTTCTCCTCTTCACTTCTTTTAATCTTTTATTTTCATTTTGGAGATTGAATCCATTCTGCAAAAGTTCTTTTTTTTCTTTGGACAAACTTTTGTAACGTTATTTCAGAAAGAGAACAAGGAATATGATCAAAGAATTCCAGTAGAGTGAACCTAGGACTTCCTGTTAATTTAGTTTACACTTCATTAATCAGATACTGAGCATCCCTCAAATATATCGCATTGGAACAATGTTCTGGGACGACAAATACGGAGCACGGGGATTATCTGCAGAAGTGAGTGTTCAGTAAATTGATTTGTAATGAGCATGCTAGAATACGCAGTTAACTATGTATCCCGTTGTTTCTCTTTCCGGGGATTTGTTGCATTAGGTTATTGGCAAAATGAGAGTGTTGATGGCAGAGGATTCAATCAACATGCCCAATAATTCTTTCCTGCTTGACGTCGATTCCAGGTAATGTTCTAGTCATTAACTTATAAACTTGGTAATGTATTGAATTCAGCCCCGATTCTCTAGCATGGTAAAAATTAACTGAAGATAGCGTTGCAAAATTGATTTGCAGCATACCTTTCTCTATTGAAGAGATGTGCAGATCCTTTGATGATGTCAGCCTATCTGATATGAATCCGCCAGCCATCCTCCGACAAAGATCTGACTTCCACTTCCTGTTGCAACAAACAGATTGAGGCAACTTGATATCTTTCTAAATTCACACGGTCAAAGATTGGGAGCGGACAGTTATATTTCCATTTGTCTTTTGCTTCTGAGAGATGGAATGTTCAGATATATTTTTTCATCTATGATAGAAATTTAGATCATGGTCTTGCAGTTTTCTTTCGTTTTGATGCATGAATCTAAAGGAAAGAGCAATTGGAGTGCATTTTGTACCAAAGACGAGTTAACCCTCTATCCTCCAATTTGTGTGTAATGTGCAGGAGAAAAACAATATTGTTGTCATGTACTGTTACCAATACCAACTTTTACCCACACTGATATTGCACACGGGACAGCGTCTCCAATGGGAAGATCTAAATTTAGAAAGGTAAAACTAAGGTTAGGCACAGGTCGGATGGGTTGGTTTTTGGCCTAACCCACAAACCAAACTGCCATGTTCAGTTTTAAGATTTTTAAAACTGAAAGGAGCTTGTAACTCAACTGGTTAAGAGTAGTTTACACATGCACATGAAGTTCTCTATTTTTTTTTGGACAACATGAAGTTCAGTGTTCAAATAACCATTTTCCCAATATTACTTGTATAAAAAAAAAAAATCAAACCCCGGTTATATGTATTATATACATTAAAATGATTCTAAGAGGAACCAATCTCGACCAATTGTTGCATGACAATTGGAGGAGAGGAAAACAATTGCCTAAGGGTGTGGTGGGTTCCACATCCACACACAACTTGGTTTGATGGGCCCACGTTAAACCATGCACATGCCAGATGGGTTGGTTTTTGGCCTAACCCACAAACCGAACCGTCATGTTTAGTTTTAAGATTTTTAAAATTGTAAGGAGTTTATAGCTCAAGTGGTTAAGACTAGTTTATCTATGCACATAGCTCTGTGTTTTTTTTTGGACTACATGAAGTCTTGTGTTAAAATCACTATTTTCCCAATAGTGCTTGTATATATATATAAAAAAACATTTCAAACCCCAGACCAATTATCTATATATGGCAAAAGGCCTTAAATATATACATTATGAGAAAGAAGAAAAGAAAAGGAATAGAGAGAGAGAGAGAGAGGGAGAGTGATTCAAGTGAGAATAAGGAGAGATCAAGGTCTAAAATATTGATGGTTTAGGAAATATCGGTGGTCCAAAAACACGAAAATTTCGATGGAAATATCAGGAAATTATCGGTATTGATAAAAATTGAATAAAAACCATGGAAATTGTAAGAAAAACTTTGAAATTTTTAATGAAACTTTGGAGGATGTTTATTTAGTCAATTATCTATTACTTTATCACAAAAAATTGGAAGGAAATGCATTGCATAATGGGTTTAACTTGTTTAAGTTGATTATATAGCGAACTAACAAACGATGCGAGTGTCGAAAATATGTAGTAATTAATGAAAGAAGATTAAACACATCATAATAATTTATTTATAATGATATACTACAATATTTTACACTTTATACATTGTATGGTAAGATACATGAGTGACTTAGTACCATATAGAGTTCCTATTGAGTTATTAACACTAACACCCCCTGAGGTTCTCAGGTTTTTCACAAAAGTCCTTGAGATTTTAGAAATTACATGAAGACTCCCTCAGGTTTTAAATTGTTTTCACAAAACTCATTTTCATTTATTTTTCATCCAAAATTGATGATTTTTGTCACACCTCGAATCTCCAACAACAATAACCTGCTTAGTTATTACAAACAAATTGATTCAGGTACGAGAAGCTCGGAACCTTCAACAAATGTACAAGGAATTTTTTTTATTTTTCAATAATACAATACCACATGTTCCGAGCCCCAATGTCAATACAGACTCAACTCTTCTGAGTCAAATATTACATTCCAACAGTTACATAATAAATTGAAACTTCAACCTAATACATATTTGTTCTTTAGAGTTTATTACACACAACGGAAGTCTCAACTCACAAACACGCTCACACCACACCTTGTACACTACAAGTACACCTCTTTATTTATGTTCTTGATGAAGTCCTGGGTTTCCTAGTACCTGCAGGATTAGCCCCTACATCGTTGAATAGTGTACCAGGTTCATCACCAACAAACCCGATAAGCTTTCTATAGCTCGTATGAGTAAACCACAGCCACCGGTATAAATATGTCATTTCACACATAATATACAATCACATGCACTTTCATTAGCATACCACAATCCTTGTATAATCAAGGTACTCATACTCAACCAACTCACCACAATTACAATTCTTTTTTTTTATTTTTATAAGAACTGTCCAGTCATTAGCTGACCCAAACCTGTTTCAAAATTTAATAGAAACCCAACCATCAATGTCACTTTTGGACAACAGAACTGAGAATACGCTTGACTCTCTCAGCGCACAAACATCTATACCATAACCACCGAAATGGTATACCATAACCTCCGAAATGGTGCGATTTGCGTTTACAACTCCACGAAAATATAAAGTAACTATATGTTACCCTCATAAACACTACAATGGCGCCAACTAGAGCTCTAACTGGTTTGGGGCCTCGCACCCCAGGGTTACAATCCCTATTACTTGCCAAGGTCAAATCCTCGCAAAGATTATCTTCCCATTGAAGGAATCAGTGCATTCTCACATCTATCCTCCAATCACAACACCACCAACTCGAAAATAATATAAATGTCACCTTCACATTAAAAACTGTTTTCTACCAAGATACATGCATCACCACAATATATATTTAATTATATATATCTACATGGTCATTCACTTATGAACACCATAATACAATGATAAAATAACATGGATGTTCTCCACGAACACCATACATTTCTCAAAACCCTGCAAAAACTCATTTAAGATCAAAACATTTTTAATTGATTTTAAACCCACACCAAAATAGTTTCTCAAAACCACCACAGCATGTTAATTATATGCATTAACATTATCCAACCACAATATAATAATATAATAATTCGTGATTTTACTCACGATCCGGATGGTGTTACTCACAATCCATAAGGTTTTACTCACAACGATGTCCTTGTTGCACTTTACCAGCTCACGAGTCCACAACAACCACTCAAGCTCCAACTGTACCTAAGCAAAGTATGTAACTCAACTTAGCAAAAAATTTCAAAGTTCGGCTCCCAAATGACGAAATGCCCTTCAGACCAACTTGGGGTCCAAAGCGATCAAATCTCGTCCAAACAACTCTAAAACTGCGACGCACACACTGTCGACGTCAAAATAGGACCAATGACACCCATTGTGCAAAAAGTCACTATTTGGGTCCCACGGGTCCCAACCGTCCAACCGACACTCCAAAAATCCGTCTCGGGCCTACGACCTCAGATTTCGCATTCGGTCACACCAATGGACTCTAAATAGTCCCGACATCACCCTACATCAATTTGGCCCGACCCAACGGTCGGATCATCCTTGATCGCATGATCATGCACAATCAAACATCGATCGCTCACCTTAACTTCGAAACACCACAACTTAAGATCGGGACATCAGATCACCAAATCTGTCTGTACCTACAGACTCCTCACAACACCAGCTACAACATATATAAAATCTGACACGATCCAAAGTCCGATCTAATGGTCCAAAATTTGCGAGGCTCCGATCTTCAGTCAAACGATGAAATCTCGTAAAACAGAGCACACCATTGCACTCAGAACATCGAGGACATTAACATAACCTCGAATTATGAACTTGAAACTTAAATCATCAAAATCCACTATTTGAGCAATTTCAAAATTTGAGAAAGAGTCTTCAAAATTTACCTTAAATCGTAGGCCTCGTTCTCACGACCACATAGGCGAAAACGGTTTAGCAATCCGAGCTCTAGAACCTAAGATATGAATTTCCAAAGATTTTGTTTAATAAAATCTTTTTTTCTTCTCTTTCTTTTTGCAGAAGAAGAACAATGAAGAATGAAGAATGAAGAAGAAGAGAAGCACGGGAGGAGAAGAAGAGAAGCACGGGAGGAGAAGAAGAAGTCAGCAGCAGGCCCCTCCAACACGTGTGAACAGTACTATCGAATATTTAAATTTTTTTGTTTTGTCCAGCTTCAATAATTCCTTAAAAATACTTCCGAACTCCGAAAATTACCACAAGCTCGTAGCGATGTATACTATTTTTCCATCCAAGAATCATAATTTTCTCACTTCAATTTCTTGAACGTCCTTTGAAAAATCATTAAATTAAACATAAGGGCTTTTTAGTCCAAATTGAGATTAAACACTCTTAAATCCATTATTTCTACATCAAACCAACTTCATAAAATTGCCCACACATTTAATTAACCTTGTATGATTTTTTGGAATATTAATAACAACAAAATCCCAATTTTGAGGTTATTACAATTTTATACAAAACAATTCTCCAAATGACAAAGTTGGCCTTTGAGATTATATTGCATATACTTCATTGAGGTTAATTTTGTCATTTGCATAAGTTTTCTTTTCAATGAAAACATTAATTTTTGGACAAACAATCAACAAAAAGGGATTTTGTGAAAACAAACTAAAACGTCAGGTGGTGTTCGTGTAATTTTTGAGACTTGAGGGCGTTTTGTAAAACACAAGAAACCTTAGGGGGTGTTAGTGTAAATAACTCTTCAAATTTTTCATTGTCTCCGTCATCTCGTATTAACGATATCATAGCAATATTTTGGCCAAATGTTGTTGAACCGTGTGAGAAATTATTGACATCGATATTTCTCGATATTATCGATAATTATACCATATGTGTATGGATATGTTCCAAAATATCCTAGACTGAAAACCGATAATATCAATGATATTTCGTCGATATTATCGATATTTTAGTCCTTGGGAGCAAGGTCTTAAATATCGTGGGTTTCGGAAATATCGATGGTTCAGAAACACGGAAATATCAATGAAAATATTGGGAAAATATGGATATCGTTAAAAATTGGATAAAAATCACGGAAATTGTGATAAATACATGGAAATTTTTAATGAAACTTTAGAAGAAATTTATTTAGTGAATCATATGTTATTTTGACACCAAAAATTAGAAGGAAATGCATTGCATATTGGGTTTAAGTGATTTAAGTTGATTATATTGCGAGCTGACAAACTATTTGACTTAGAAAATCTGGAGTAATTAATGAAAGAAAATTAAACACCCCCTAGTAATTTATTTATCATTTTTTAGTACAATATTTTACACAATATAAATTACATGGTAAGATACATGAGTAACCTTATTTCACGTTATTTACTGGACATGGTACATGTTCTTATATTTATTATTTATCAAAAATTGAAAAATAATTAAAGATGTAAACCAACTTGATTTGTCATGAAAATTAGGCATTTTACCATGCTTAAAACATATACAAATTTAGTTATATACCTAATCTTAGACATAGTCTTATAAAGAAACCCTATACCATTTAAAAACTATAAACACATTCAATTTAATAGCTATTTTTTAGTTTATTTGTGTGTGTGTGTAAAATACCTATATTGCCCTTGTACTATGGATTTGAGAGAGAAAATCAGATTTGCCATCTGTTCATTTTGATATTAATATCAAATTGCCAAAAAACCAAATCAGACTCATTTTCTCCTTTCTCACTAGTGCTTTCTCGTTGTTGGAGCAAGAGGAGCTTCCATTGAAACTCAGTCTCAGGTCCAACTATATTCTTCATCTCTGATCTACAATTTTCAATATTTCACCTTCGATTTCTTGTTCCAAAATCATGCTTCTATTCTTCTTCTTTTTTCGGATTGTTCGAAACCTCGAACGAACCTCAATCAGATACTCCTAGCTCTACTCCTCATCTTCAAGCTCTACTCCTCTTTCGCCACGTCGTCATCGTTGTCGTCGTCGTCATCATCATCGTCGTCGTTTGGTTTTGTGTTTCTCTTCGGATTTTAGTTGTTTTTCGGATTATATTTTAAGCTTTGATGATCGATTTATCTTTTGTTACTATTTCAGTTATGGATCTCATTTTTGTTTAGCAATGTACTTCTATGACAGAGTATTAATAAGATAGTTTTATGACAGAGTATTAACAATGTACTTCTATGATAAAGTATTAACAATGTACTTTTATGACATAGTAATATTAACAAGATAGTTCTATGACATAGTATTAATAATGTACTTATATGACATAGTATTAACAATGTACTTCTATGAAGAGCCTCTGCTTGGTTTTCGTGAATTTTTTTTAAATAAATTGTTTGGGTTTTTTTAAAAAATATGGGCTCGGCTTGTTTTGAGTTGGTTTGGTTTGTTCTTTCTTCATCCTTTCTTTGGTAGACATGCATTAGAAATAGCAACATGACATGCATTAATCAACATGACAGTAAACTAGCAGTGTTATTACCTTAGACTGGAACATTACATGGGTAGACATGCATTAGAAATAGGATGTCATAGAAAACTAGCAGTATTATTACCCTAGACTGGAACATTACAGGGGTAGACATGCATTAGAAATAGGATGTCTTAGGAAACTAGCATGTTATTACCCTAGATTGGAACATTATAGCCATTAATCAACATGACAGTAAGCTAGCAGTGTTATTACCCTAGATTGGAAGATTACAGCCATTAATCAACATGACAGAAAACTAGCAATGTTTTATCCTATACTGGAACATTACAACCATTAATCAACATGACAGTAAAGGTGTGGAACATTACAGCCATTACTCAACATGACCCGTTAATGAAGCTACGGTTTTCGAGACGTTTTGTTTGTAATGAATTGTTTGGGATTTTTTATTTTATATAAAATTGGGCTAGGCTAGTTTTTGGTGCTTTTTAAGTTTTTTGTATTGGGCTTCTTTTAAGTTGATCTGTGGCAGTCACGTAATTTATATGAACTTCAACACAAATATCTTATGTAGTAAATGGATTTTGAGTGTGAATCTAAAGGGCATTCCATGTGGGGGTTTATTTTTTTATTTTTTTATTTTATAATTTCAGCCCCTATTTTGGGTATATTAGTGAAGCTCCCTAAAAAATAATAGTGAAGATTGAAAATTAACTAAGAACATAAATAAAGTTATCCAAGGAAGAATTAAATAGGACATAAAGAAAATGATTATAGAGATTTATAAGTAATTAAGTAACAAATTGAAGAGGAATTGAGTAATGTAAGTACTTATAATGAATAATAAAATAATCAATAACATTAAATGGATTAAATAGGAAAGAAATAAATGATATTAAGTAATTAAGTAATTAATCAACAATATAGAACAATAAGTAATTATGTTAATTTCTATTTTGAGAAACAGCTCGCAAGAGTTATAAATATGAGATTCAATAGGTAATAATTACAAAGTGATGACTAGCGTCGTGGGTAAGTGACTCCAGAACTTGGAAGGGGGAGGGGTTCGAACCACTGTATGCGTGAGTTTAAGTGACTTATTTCATTTTTGAAAGTTCATATCGAGATATATTGACTATTTGCATCTGCCACTTGAACAGGCTAGATCACTTAAACTCGATTGTGATATGGCTTATAGGGCTGGATCATTTATAAAAAATAAAAATAAAATTGGACTGGCCCAATCTAATTTTCTCGGGTGTAAAACCGGCACTGGAACCAGTTGGAATTAGTCCAGTTTGGTTTTTTGACTTTCTGTTAAGTTTTCTGTCGGTTTTGCTGTCTCGATGCCCACCCCCAGTAACGTGTACCATTTACTGGGAATTGAGATGTAAAAAATTAGAGAACTTATTAATGGAGAAAGTAATGAATTGGTATACGAACTCTAATAAGTAATTGAGCATCTCTAGTAGCAAATTAAAGTTTGTTGACCTATATGGCAATTTGAAAAGGTTTATTTATTTTAATAATTTATGCATCAACACAAAGGACTCACTAATGTAGTGGTTTGGAGCAATTGCTCTCCTAGAAAAAGGTCATGGGTTCGAGTCCTAGCATCCGTGCAGTGTATGTGAGTTTAGTATATTATCGCCCCTCTCATAAAAGAAAAGGTGCATGTTTTTAATAGACTGCTGCGAAATGAACCCTAAAATTAACTGAGTATATCCTATGATCTAAGTACACCATAATATTTAAATCAAAATGTAAAATTAACTAAGTACACCCTATTTAACTAGCAAAAAAATCTTTTGTACACCCTAATACACTCTATCACATAACACCAAACCCATTCTTTTTGGTGTTTGGCTAGCTCATCACCCTCATCTGGTAACGGTTGGACCAGGGTTACTGTTGAGAAACCCTTTGGTTGAGATTCATAATCCTCTGCTGCTTTGACCAAGGCCCTCAAGTAGTACCTAGAAAAGGATCAAATATTCAGGTAGATTTTTTTGAACCCAGTTGGTTTTGGTCATGTAATGAATATGGAATCTAATAATAAGGTTTTTTTTTGTTAACGAGACATACCACTATCTAGGCAAGGAGCTGGTGGAAAACCTATCGATTCTTCGCTTCTCCAACTTTATTTTCGAACCCTTATGGTCAATGCAGTTTATAAGAAATGTACAGTTAATATTCTCTGAAGAATTTGGCACAGACGTGAAGGGTACTTTTCTTTCCTTAGTAGGCATAACCCTTTTATGGGGTTGGAAGTTAGGCATGAATTTCTAATCTTTCCTAAACTCTGAATACGGTGAGTAAGGTGTACTTATTAAAATTATATTTGTTTCATAATTCAATATATCCTTTTTGGTAATTTTATATTAGGGTAAATTATTAATTCAATAAATAGTTGGTAATAGGATGTACTTAGTTAATTTTAGGGTTTAGCAGCACTCTTTTAATATTTTCAAGGTAGATTTTCTTTTCCAAAGTAAAATTAAATGTTTTGAAAAGCCAAAGTCTGAAGAGAGAGAAATAGGTCTCACCTTTGATGACTGAGTTTGACAAGGCTGTTAGAGAGAGTTTTGATGATATGGCTCACCTATTTTAGCATTCCAAAGTTGTTGGAAATGCTCTAAGAAAACTCTCAGGCAGTATTGTGGCCGAGAGATATTGCAAAAAGTATTCTTCTCAGCTTGGAACTTTTCTCTCGGCCACCATGCATGTATTCAAAACAAATAAAAGTTGCACGTGTTTTAAGAGAGAAGAAATTTGTTCACCTACTAGATATTTCATATGGCTGATGTGGTTGAATTATAGGTATGGTGGGCGAGATTATTTCAGAGGGCCATGAATACTGATACTGATGATGGTGAAGGTAATGATATATCAAAGATCATGATTTTGTTGATAGTGATTATGAACAAAGTGAAGCTGAGGAGTGCTTGTTGAAACATGATGACAAGTGGTTTGATGGCTATGTGGATTATGATACGGTTGACATTGATCATAATGCAGAGGAAGATGATGAGGAGTCAGACCATGGAGAAGACTCACCTAAATTTGCAAGCACAAGTAGCTCTTCTAACGAAGATGAAGCAATTGCTAATTTGAGGAGGAGGAGGAGGAGGAGAATGCCAAAGGGTGAGAATTTCAGGCCTAAAACTGATATGGCAAACCCACAATTCAGAAAAGGGATGAGGTTTGGCACTGCTGCAATGTTAAGGAAAGCAATTAGGATATACTCTGTGAATAAAGGGAGAGATCTACATTTTAAGAAGAATGACCCAGGTGCAATAAGAGTAGTTTGTGGAACACCATGTCCATTTGTGTTGCATGCAAGCTACGTCAATGGTAGCAAATATCTGCAAGTGAAGACATAAAATTCAAAGCATACTTGTAGTATAGGGAGCAAGAATAAACATGTCAATGCTAAGTGGTTAGCTGAAAGGTATGCTAGGCAATTAAGACTAAATCCTAACTGGACAGCTTCTTCATTTGCAGAGCAAGTGCACGAAGACTATGGCTATACTCCTTGTAAGTCATTGATGTATAGAGCAAGGGCTCTGGCAGTGGATATTGTTGAGGGAACTTATAGTCATCAATATGAAGCTTTGTGGGACTATTGTCATGAGTTGAAGAGAAGAAACCCTGGAACCACAGATATGCCAAGGTTTGAGAGGTTGTACATATGTTTAGCAGCACGCAAGAAGGGTTTTCTTGATGGTTGTAGGCCTGCTATCTGCTTAGATGACACTCAAGTAAAATGCCCTCACCCTGGGCAATTGCTTACTCCTATTGGTGTTGATGCCAACAATGACATATTTCCTATTGCTTATGCCTATGTAGAGATTGAGTGTCAGTTCATGGGTGTGGTTTTTGGAACTGTTGGTAGCTGATTTGGAAATTGCAAATAGCAATGGTTATGTATTCATGTCTGACAAGCAAAAAGGTCTTTTAGAAGCTGTAGCAACTTTATTCCCAAATGCAGAGCAAAGACACTGTTTAAAACACTTATATTCAAACTTCAATGTTCTATATAAAGGAATTGCTGGAATGCACTGCAAGGTCAACTACAGTTCCTTGGTATGATGTGGAGATGAGGAAGATGATGGAGTTGTCCTTAGTAGCCCATGAATGGCTAATAGAAAAAGAACTTAGCTATTGGAGCAGGGCCCATTTAAGGACTACATCAAAATGCGACATTCTTATGAATAACCTTTGTGAGGCCTTCAATAAGAGCATATTGGATGCAAGGGGACAAGCCAATATTAACTATGTTATAAAGAATTAGGCTTTATTTGATGTTGTTGATGGCATCACGAAGGGTTGAAGTTGATAAATGGCATGGGCAAGTTTGGCGAAGAATACAAATAATTTTGGAGAAAAACAAAGAAAATTCACAATGGTGCATTCCTAAGGCTGCTGGGCAGAATAAGTTCCAGGTATTGCATCACAGTGGGCATAGCTTTGTAGTTGATTTGAATGCCCACTCTTGTTTATGCAATGCTTAGGATCTTAATGGTCTACCTTGTGTGGATGCATGAGTTCCAATTAGTAGGTTTCATGGGAACCCTGAGGATTATGTTGATGATTAGTATAAGAAAGATGCTTATTTGAGAACCTAGGAGCCCATGATTATGCCAATGACTAGTGAGGATCAATGGATGAAGACTAATTTACCTCCATTGATGCCTCCCAAATACCACAAACAACCTGGCAGACCAAAGAAGTAAAGGAACAAAGCAGCAGATGAACCTAAAAAATTCACTCATTCTTACAAGCTTCCAAGATATGGAATCCCATTAAAATGTGTGAATTGTGGTGAAGAAGGACATAATCGGCTTGGTTGTAAGGTATAAACTGACCCTTAAAGCTCATTTATTTAGTTGATTTTGATTTTGAATTATTAACTGAATCATATGTTATTCTCAGGAGCTAAACTCTAAGCCTCCCAGGAAGAGGATTTCTAGACCAAAGCTTACAATTATGGCAATTTTGAACTGTATTTTTGGGTTAAAATTTCAATTATTTTATTTATGAACCAAACAATGACATTGTTTGTAGGTGAGAAGGAGAGATGCTACACAACACACGATGGCACTCAGGCCAAGAACCCAAAGTAGCAGTTCCCAAAAAGAAGTTAATGGAGAGGCATCACATTCCAAGAAATTAAGGCCAAGAAAAGAAGCATGTAGATCCCAACCTCCAATTGAAGTACATGCAAGTTAAGTAAGGCCAAGAACAGAAGCATGCAGCTCTCAACCTCCAATTCAAGCAAGGCCAAGTTCACATAATGCAAGTCAGGAGGGTCAAACTAGGAAGAGGAAGAATCAACAACAAAATGCACAGAGGAAGTACTTTGTGAAAAATCCCTTCTTCTACCCTTGAAGAATTGAAAATTGTTTGGGACAATGGCTTGTGTGTTTTGGAAAATGGAAGATGTGTTTTTGAAGGTGGAAAATATGTTTCTTAAGCTGCAGATTATGGATTAGGATCTTATTGCTGCAAATTGGGCTATTGTCATTTTGAAAATATTTTGGAACTTATGTGGATTAGGGTGTTATTGCTGCAGACCCTATGTTTAGGAACTTATGTTTGGAATTTATATTTTGGAACCTATTGGAATTTATGATTTCGAACTTATGTTTGGAACTTATGACAACATTTGGAAGTTATGCAATGACTATTTGGTATTTGATGGATAATTTCATTTGATTGCAATAGGATTAAACTTGCTGTTTTGTTTGTTTCAGCTGTTGTAGGTTTGTCATGGATTTCTTTGCCCTTGGCTTTGCTCTGTTTTGGCATGGGTTTCCTTACCTTTGGCTTTGTTGTGTTGTGGCCTTTGGTTTTGTTATGTTGTGGCCTGGGTTTTTTTGCCTTTGGCTTTGTTGTGTCAGGACTACACCAAAAAAGAAAAAAAAATTGCAACTTCCAATTTTGGTTCAGCCGATTCTTTTTTTTTTTTGGTGAAACATGAACTTTCATTGATGAATAGGGAAAAAACCTAGATACAACCTTCACTAAACAAGTTACATCGTTAACTTCACAAAACGCAGCTTCTTAAATACATTTCATAACATGAACCTTCAAACTAATTTGATGACAACAAACAAAAACAAAGAAAACAACATAGTAGCCCAATTTTTTCTTGATTTTCCTCAACTTTTTGCATTTTCCTCTTCTAATCTATCAATCTTCCTTAGCAATCTAGGTATCACCATCTTTGAATGTTGACAAATTTTGGGATCAAACCACTCCCAAAAGTAACATCCTATATGGTGTCTTCCCTGCATCAACCCATACCATATTTATCATTTATTATTTTCCAAAAAATAACCACGCATCAAGCATCTTATATTTTAGTTTCTTACCTTCGAGTTTGGAAATACTAGAAATCTCCTTCCTGGGTTAGAATCAGTCCACGAAGTTTGACTTTTGGCTAGCTTTACACAGTGACACCACCGATGCCTTCCTTCTCCAGTGTCAATCTAATCAATTGATGATGACAGACTACAACAGCAGCAACGAAGACCCACAACAGCGGAAGACCAATTTGTCTTCAATTGATATGAGCCTTCAATTTCTAGGGCACTGCATCACCAAACTAAACCCTTAAATTGGGGAAACATAGTCAATTTTCGCAGCCTAAATTTTTATAGATCTTCAAATGTTATCAAATGACAGATGTAAATATACTCGACGTCAGGTGGTTGCCACATAAGCAAAGTTAACGATTGTTGTGAGGAACTAGACAGAATAGGGGAACGAAGGACACGAGCATAAAGCACAGGGGGTAAAGTGAGCCAATTGCAAGTACATGAGGTAAATTGAGATTTTTGGTAAAGCACATGGGGCATATCAATAATTAAGCCAAGTCATGGACTTTGATGGACATACATAAAGTAGTATATTTTAGTGGGATTTAGAGTGGATTTTAAGCCATAAACAATCCTAGCCTTTCTCCATAGACTTTGGTGAATTTCATAAACTCCCTTTTAGGCCAAACATGTCCATAGCGCACCCATTAGAGCCCCAACACCCCTCCCCAGCTGCAACCCCCCCACCTACCTTTATGGCATGAATAAAATGGGTACTAACCACATAACTGAGATTGGATCCACTTGCACAGCTTGCTTGGTCTTGGTAAAAGTGCCTTCTAAAGAGAACAAAATGCTATAATGAGGGGGATTTTGGTGAGGAGTTCAATCCAACCATCCAACTATTTAAAAAGTTTAAGTTTAATATTTTCTCTTTTATTGGATAGTGGGATTGAACCCCTCCCACAACACCCTCATTATAGCATTTCCGCTAATTAATGGTCTTGAAATGAGCCCCCCTCTACAGGAGCTTCATGTGAGTTGGAGCTGGAATGTCATTGGGCTCCACAAATTTCCAGTTGGACTCATATTGAGTCTGATATTTCGCCCGAAAAAGAGTTTGGGCCAAAAAACCTTGTACACACACATTGGGAGGTTTTTCTGGGCTAAAAACCCAAAATTTGCGTTTCTCCTTACCCGTTGAAATGGCCTAAATAGAATTCCCCACAAGTCCACGTAGAATCTCCCAAAACCCATTGGAATCTGTTGGATATAGAGAGGAGAGCAGATTGTCCAAAATCAATCACTTAGAAAAGTTTTTCAAAATTCTCCAAAATCCTAATTGACTACACCCCGTTGGAGAATTTTACCCTTGAATTCCGTCTCTCCAAATTTCCCCTCGGTGCCAGTGTTTCTGTTAAAGAATAGACTCAGAAACCGGGTACGTGGTTTTTGTGTGTGGTTTGTGGGCTGTTGTCGGTCAGCCAGTTTCCTTGTCATCACCGTTCACCAGGTTTGGTATTTCTTTTCTTTCCTCTGTTTATGCGAATTTTTTTTCTTTGGAGTTTTCTGTCGTTGAATTATAATCGGTCGAGGCCATGACGCTTTTTGGCTTCTCTAGGGTTCAGAAATTGGGGCTGTCTTATGGGATGTGACTGTATTGATTGGGTAGATATCTCGGCAATTCCATCCTTTGTTGTTTTCCTAAATCTCTTATCTGTTTCAGCTTTGCATGATTTATGTCTTTCCTAATTTCTTCCTCTATGACTTATTAATGATTTGTATGAATTGCAAATTATACTTCCTTGCTTCCTCTGCATCTTTGTCTCGGGCTATATGGTATCTTCAAAATTCCGGCCTACAATTGAATATGTTTAGCATTTTAGGATGATAACTGAAAATTGTAACGATCGAAGATATTTTTTCGTTTTTCTTTTTTAAGTTATATGGCCTTTCCTGGATCCAATCCCATGCTTTTGGGATATGCAACATTATTTGGTCAAGTTGAATGCTTTTACTTTTTTCCCTTCGTTGCTTCTCTTCTACTCTCTGAAAGTTAAGCTTGTTGCGTCTTAGTTCCTCTAGAATATTGCACATATGGTTGCTTAGAATGTACTATGTCTAACTTGTCATAAACATGCTTCTTTATTCATCTCGGGTTTCCTTTGGTTCTTCTTTGGAACTTTCTTGACTGAGATGGATGCTTAAAACTCAGGTTGCTTCTATGAGCAACTTCAGGATTATATGCTGCTCCATGACTAGGTGATGAAGGGTTTTTGTGAGAGGGCTGTTGCGTCGAAATATTCCTCCAAAAGTTCAACAGAGTCGACAGATAGAGGTCCGTCATCTGTTTGTTCAGATTCAGGATCTAGGGACAGTAAGCACGACAAGGCGTCCCTGTGGTCAAACTTCTTTGCATCTGCTTTCTCAATTTTTGAAACGCATAGTGAGTCATCAATTACTGAAAAGAAGGAAATTCATTCTAGAAACAATGGATGGACAGAAGCTGTGAGGAAAGTTGTGACTGGTGGCTCTATGAGGAGGATTCACGAGCGTGTACTTGGATCCAGCAGAACTGGCATCTCTTCTGCTAGTGACATATGGCTTCTTGGTGTGCACTACAAAATCTCACAAGATGAGTCCTCTGGAGACGCAGCTACCAACAATGGATTAAGAGCATTTGAACAGGATTTCTCATCAAGAATTTTGATGACATATCGTAAAGGTTTGAGTTGCAAACATCATTTTTAACTTTAGCACATATAAGTTTCTGGAGCAAAACCAATATTGACATATTTATCTCCAGGTTTTGATGCTATTGGAGATTCAAAGTATACTAGTGACGTAAATTGGGGCTGCATGCTTCGGAGTAGTCAGATGCTTGTAGCCCAGGTGTCGTGCAGCATTGTTTCTTTTGGGTGCTTGCATTCATGCATGGTTAAGGTTTCATATGTCTGAATATTACTGTTAAGCTTTCTTGATCGTGGCATCAGTTATTGTAATCATGCTGTCTTTCGGGTTAGATAGTGAATGACTACAGCGTATGTTTACAGGCATTGCTTTTCCATAGATTGGGAAGATCTTGGAGAAGACCCTTGCACAAGGTAAGATGGATTGTTTGTAGTTTACATCTTATCCATCTACTTATTGCTCTTGAATCACATTTTGGAATTATTAGTCGTACATACGTACATATGTATTTTATACCTTTGTTATGCAGCCTTTAGATGAACAATATATTGAGATCCTGCATCATTTTGGTGATTCCGAAGGATCAGCTTTCTCTATCCACAATCTTCTTCAGGCTGGAAAGGCTTATGACCTCGCTGCCGGGTCATGGGTTGGCCCATATGCCATGTGCCGCTCATGGGAGACTCTAGTTCGGTGTAAGAGAGAAGGAACTGCTGTTGATAACCAGCCACTTCCAATGGCTTTTTATATTGTATCTGGGGATGAAGATGGGGAACGGGGTGGAGCCCCAGTTGTCTGCATTCAAGATGCCTCTAGACATTGTTTGGAGTTTTCAAGAGGTCGAGCTGATTGGACGCCTATTCTTTTACTGGTTCCTTTGGTTCTTGGACTTGAAAAAGTCAACCCCAGGTACGTTTTTAAATCATGGTAGCTAAATGATTATGATTCGTTTTGCTGACCTAGGGAATATTTGGTCGCTGGATTTTATGTTTAGCAAATTGAGTTAGCACCAGTTAGCTTTTGTTTTTTCCTTTTTTATTTGGGAGATTCACTATTATACGCAATTTAGGGGCCCAAATTATAAAAAAACCCTATATGAAATGGACTTTAGAAACACACCCATAGCCCATTTACGACATAACAAAGAGGCTTTTAACTTTTTATAAATAACAAAACTGCCATAAATTTCTTAAAACAAGCCCAACCCCAAAACCTCATAAAAAAACCCAAAACACTCAATAGGGCATCAAAGTAATTTAATAATCAAAATTAAATTCAATAGGGCCAGCTGTCATTTTTTGGGTATTTTTTGGGTTTGTTTATAGAAATTAAATGGTATAGGGTTCATCTATATCATTAGCGCTAAGAATGGGTATATGACTAAATCTCTTTTTATTTGGTTAGATTAAGAATTTTGATTTAGGAAGTGCTTTACTAAAACTTTATGTTTATCTTTCTAACTGAACCATAAAGTCAACGTGGAGTTTGGCAGCCTAGATGACATAGGGAATGATACAATTAGAGAATTCATAAGTCCAAACTTCACAACCTTTTATGGTACTTAATGGGATGATTTAATTAATTATCAGGTACTGCTGTAGGATAGTTTAGTTGTATTACAATGTAAGAGGTGATTTTTGCATTTTTTTAGGGTGGTATCAGTTGGTCGACGTCTGGTGCACTACGTTTTGTTTTGTAATTTTAAGCTCTTTAATAAAGTATTGTTTCTCATAAAAACATTATTATCAGGTACATTCCATCATTGTGGGCGACATTCACTTTTCCCCAAAGTCTTGGCATCATGGGTGGAAAACCTGGTGCATCAACTTACATTATAGGTGTGCAAGATGAAAAAGCACTTTACCTTGATCCGCATGAAGTTCAGCCGGTATGACATTTTTTTTATAATTTACTTCTCATTCAAGTGTCTCGATATGTACTTAACCTGAATAAAATGCTAATAGCCTTAAAATTTGCATCATTCAATGAGCAAACTGTGTTGCAAAGGCCTGTCTTATGGGCGAAGAATATTATTTGATGAATTTTGAATATCTCATGCTAAGGGTAAATCGGTTAAGGTAGTCTAGTGGTATTTGTTGTGAATTTTGAATATCTCTTGTCCTTCCACTCAAACTACTTCAATGTTTTGGGCTTCCACTTCCCCTAATGCCCTCTACTTGAATCAAGTTACTCTTGTGTACATGTCCAGGTTGTTGTTCTACATGTCCAAAATGGACTGAACCACCTTAGTGTATGTAATAGGAGCTCCCTTATTCTCTGTTATCCGGCATAATATCTGATGCAGTAGCAACAACTTGTTGAGAAATGAAATTTCCTTTTTGAAAGCCCAAGGTGAAGCCTAAGCCTGTTGGCCCAAATTGAACAATAAGGCCTTTTTAGTCGAAAGATAAATGGCCACAGTAGTGCAAGGGTTGGGCATAAAAAAGAATAATTGAAAGTCTTATAGAGAAATAGGCTAAAGAGTCCCTATACTGTAAATATCAAGTGTCATAAAAGTCGATGTATTTGGGTCTTACAACAACTCTCTTTTTTTTTAAAGAGTCCTATTAATGATGTGTCTTTGAGTATTATCTTCTTTTTTTAATGATTATTTTACTTTTAGTATTCCCAGGAATATGTGGGAGCACTTTCTGAAGCCTATATATCTGAATTAGGTCATCTCTTGTAAACCAAATATGGTTTGGATGTATGAAAATGAAGTGTTGTTGGACTTGGTGCTGTCATATCTCCGCTACTTTCTTCTCTTTCATCTTCCTTATTCTTCTCTGTTTCTCAATGTAATCCTAAATCTACTGTTCTCTAAATCTGTTCTGTTTGCTAAACTTTTTAGTATCTTAAGGCCACTCCTAGCATCGACATAGGAAACATGTTAATGTACATCAAATTGGTATCAGAGCTAACATATTGTCTGTGTTCTTTCAAATTTGTTTTATTTCTTCGAGTACAGTGATTACAAATGGAAAAACTCATCTAGGGTTGAGCTTGGAAAAACTCATCTAGGGTTGAGCTTTCTCGAGGCAATAAGAGGGCACTCGATGAGTTGATTGCCACAATTGTTTCATTGTAAAATAGCTTAAACTATTGCTGCTTTGGTTAGGGAAAATGCGAATGGAGGTGGGGAAAATGAAAACATGGATTCTTGGTCTTCAGTACCTAGACAAGATCCTAAAGAATTTGATGCAGAGAAGGGTTGATGTAGGATATAAACTAACTAGGACCCGAGATCAACTGCAGAAATAATTTAAGCTTTGAAACTCATTCAGCATGCATTCCTCTCTACATATTATGAAATTGTAAATTTGAGAGTAAAAATCAGCATGAATCAAGTTAAATTTAATTCCTGCATTATGCTCTTAAAATAAAATTTAGAAATTAGGCGGTTTCAATGACTAAGCAGACTCCTCAACTTAGGGTTTTGTTCAAATTTCAGTACAAGTCTTAAATCAGCAGGAAACAAGTTAGTTTAAGTTTTCACATTATATTCCTAAAAGAATAGAAATTAGGTAGTTCCGATAACCAACAGACTCCTCTAGTTTAAGATTTTGTTCAAATTTCAAACACAGAACGGTTTAAGTGTGATAGCTATCATTAGGTCATTTGGGGAAAAGAAACGAAAAAAAATCTTTGAAGATGCAGTAGGGGTAGGAGGAGAGGAGCTTTGGGCAGGGTCAGATTTTGCGGTACTCAAGTGTGACACAGTGCATCGCTGATAGGGAATGTCCAACTCATCTCTCTATGGACTCATCTTAATTATTAGGATGTGCTCTTTACAAGGGTTCTTATTTGTTCTTATCTAGGCTTGATACTGGTGATAATGTTTTGCATCGTTACTTGAGTTCTCTTCAAGGTCATGCCTGACTGGTTTTTTTGGTGCTGGTTGTGCCAGGCAATCAATATAAGACGGGATGATTTAGAGGCTGATACTTTATCTTACCACTGCAAGTAAGATCCTTTCAGACTTATTGTCTTCAGTGTTTCATTATACCATTTTTCTAACTATTGGTAATTTGTGCAGTGTTATACGGCACATTCCCCTTGATTCTATTGATCCATCGTTGGCAATAGGATTTTATTGCCGTGACAGAGGTTTGCTGGTCACTCTTGGCTGAATTCATAGTTTTCGGAACCTTTGTTTATGTAGTTAATAGTTCAACATATACCTTCTTAGTATTGTTAAAATTTCATGGCTGGCAGATGATTTTGATGATTTTTGTTTTCGAGCTTCCAAGCTGGCAGATGGATCAAACGGTGCTCCACTGTTCACTGTGACTGAGACGCATAATTTGCCCAAGCCAGTTAACCACAGTGATGTTTTGGATGATAGTGGTGGGGTTCAAAATGATGATTCATTTGTGGTCCCGCACATAAGTGATGCAGACGGAAGTGCACATGAAGATGACTGGCAACTCCTATGATGACTGTTTACTGGGTGTAAAATTAATATGGGGTTTGGCAACCTTGTACATTGTGGGTGTCTTCTGGTTGCCTGGGTTATCTCCCCAGATCTAGAGAACCTCTGGCTGGCATTTGGGCTGCAAATTCAGTTGTCTCATGATTGTGTGCATTATTCCTGGAGTTTGGTGAATTTGACATTTGTAGAGAACAGATTAATTATTATTCTTGTTAATTAAATTATTATCAATCTCTCGCCCCCCTTCCCCGCCTCCTACCATGCTATGGTTGAGTATTTGAGGAAAATATTACATTGAGTGCTGGAGTTTATGGCCGTGGATCAGTGTCAATCCATGGGGTCGAATCTATTCAGTTTTCTGTTAGAAATGATCACGTTTTCTAGGGTCAAATTTGTCGGGCACCTAAACTCTCCCTCTTATTCTCACCCCACCCCTGGCAAAAAAACTTGCATGTAACGGGGATAGTACTGTTTTGTTATCCCTGATTAATAACACAATGACATGGGAAAAGTTATCTTATATGTTATTGCGTTAATGGCCTCTGTTTGGTGATTGTTAACCACTATTACACCAAATCACAAGGGGGACTAGATTGGAACCAAAACTGCTAACGGATGGATATATGATAATTATTTTTGGTCAGGACGGATGGATATATGATTGAATACAATTTAAAGTGCTTGGAATTAAGGTGCCGACGAGTATCTTTGTTAGATTTGTGGGCTGCTACGCGTGCGTGGGAATTCTAAGGTTAGAGCATCCAAAATGATTGTTCAATAGTTCAATAAATTGAACTCTTTTGGCATCTTTTCTTATGCTAATCCCCCAACCACAATCAAATTGAGGACTTTACCAAGATCATTGAACCTTGTGGTCTGTTAGCTCATGTGTCTGATTTAGAACTTGAATCAGCCATTAAGAGTTTGGAGCTCTTAAGCCCCCTGGGCCTGATGGTATGCATGCCTTGTTTTATCACTAATTTTGGGATAAAACCAAGCACATATTAAAGAACATGGTTACTGAGTTTTTCGCCAATAATCTACCCCTGGCCTCTATTAACCATGCTAATATAGCCTTAATTCCTAAAGTGAGTAACCCTGAGGAAGTAGGACAATTTAGACCTATTAATCTTTGTAATGTCACCTATACACTGATCACCAAAATTATTATCCAACGTCTTAGACCTCTTCTCTCTATCTCTCGAAATCAAGGGGCTTTTTCTCCGGGACGATCTATCTTTGATAATATTTTAATTGCGCATGAGTTATTCAATGATTTCAAACGTAAGAATGGCTCTCGTGATAGCATGGCTGTTAAACTTCACCTTGAAAAAGCTTATGATGTGCTTGATTGGAATTATATTAAGGAGTGTTTGCTTCAATTTGGTTTTTGCCCCACCTGGTGTGACAGAATCATGAATTGCATCACCAGTACATCTTTTTCTCTTATCTTGAATGGTACACCTCAAGGTCATTTTTCTGCGTCTAGAGGCATTCAACAAGAGGACCCTTATCTCCTTATATTTTCATACTTTGTGTGGAACCTTTTATCAGGCAGTTCAATCATCTAGCTTTTTCTTCTAAGTCTAATGTAGGGATGCTTTCCTCCCCTGGAGGTTTCCGCATTGCCAATCTAGTTTTTGCGGATGACTGCCTAATTTTTGCTAAAGCCACTCCTATGGCAGTTAGAAATATAAATAGTGTGCTGGATTCCTTTTCTAAAGCCTCAGGACTTCATATCAATCTGCATAAATCTACTGTCTAATTTTCTAAGAATGTTCCTACTAATGTGAGAACAAATCTGAGTACTTTGCTTCAAATTCAGCATAAACCTTAGGGCGGTATTTAGGCATCAATAATATTGTTTCTTGGAAAGACCCTCTCAATGCAAAGCTTATGACTGATAGAATTAAGGGCAAGTTTGCTAGTTGGATAGCCCAAACCCTTTCTAGGGCTGGTAGACTGACCTTGATCAAGTCTAGTATTTCTGGAATCCCTAATCATACCTAAGGAAGTTAGTAAAGAAACGAACACTATCATACCTAAGGAAGTTAGTAAAGAAACGAACACTAGTTGCAGACGATTTTTTTGGGGATCTTCCACTAAGGTTCCTCCTATGGCTTGGAAGGATGCTTGCCTTCCTAAAGACATGGGGGGACTTGGTGTGAGATCTCCTTCTCTTTTCAATCGTCTAACTGACAACTCTAATTGGTGGGCACAAATTGTTAAAAAATATCTTAGAAGGGATTGCTTCTTAGCCCTCAAGAAAAAACCTTCTTATTCTTTTGTCTGGAAAGCCATCTTGGATGCTAGATCAGTGCTAAATATGGGTATCAGTTAGATTGTGGGAAATGGCATGTCCATTCCTTTTTGGACAGCCCATTGAGTTTTTCCTTTCCCACTTATCTACTTGATTCCTTTTACCCAAAGAGGTGATATTGATACTAATATTTTGGTTTCAGGTTTTATCATTAATCAATCTTGGAACAAAGAAAAGTTGACATAAATTCTTGATGAAGACATTACTGAAAAAATTCTTACAATCCCGATCCCCCTCTCCCCTTTGAATGATAAATTAGCCTGGGATCCTAACCCCAATGGAAAGTTTTCAATAAAAAGTGCTAACAATGTTCAAGTGCAGGATACTATATCCCACCCCAAGCTACCCTGTTGAAGAAAATGTGGGGCTTACTTTGCCCCCTAAGGTTAAGCTCTTTCTTGGTTGCTGATCCGTAAAAGATTACAAGTTAGAAGCCATCTCCACAAATTCCTCCCTCATCTTAACTCTGAATGCCCTTTGTGCTTGAATCAGATTGAAACCATTAACCACCTCTTCCTAGAATGCCCATTTGCCTTAAGTGTTTGGCACACCACGACCCTTCTTCCAGCAAACTCTCCACCACATTTGGATATGTTACATTGGCTAAAAAAATACTCCTCTCACTTTCCAGCAGCAAGGCCCTGACAACCTCTCTAAAATTCTCCTTATCTGTTGGCAAATTTGGGAAGCTTGAAACCTTAAGATTTTCCAAGATATTTCCCCTCACCCTGCCAGATTGCTGAATGTGGCAAATCATATTGGGGTGAATTACTGGAAGGAAAATTCTCAACAGCACTTAAAACAATCACTCCCTGCCTCCATTAAATGGGAGCCCCTCCCACTAGTTGGATGAAGCTAAACTTTGATGGCTCAATTCGCAATGAGGTTGCGACTACATGGTTTGTAATCAGAAACTGGGATGGGCATGTGATGCTTGCTGGTGCAAAGAAAATTGGACAAACTTCCATTACTGTTGCAGAATGTCTGGCTCTTAGGGATTGTTTTGTTAGAAAATTGGCTTGATTTCTTTTTGGGCTTTCTAAAATGGAGGGTCCAATATGAAATAGTCCATTTGTTTTTAAGTTGGTCATGTGAGCGGCACATGCCTAGGTTTTTTGTGGCCACCTATATAAGCATCTTATTTGCAACATATGGTGTAGAGAGTTTGGAGTCGTTGATAGTCACCATTTGGTTCAAGAGAGAAAGCTCTCTCCTTTGTTTGGGTGAAGATCATCATTTGAGAGAATCACACTAGTTGTTACTTCCATTTGGTTGTGAGTGTGATTATTGGTTTATTGTTGTGAGTGAGTGGTATTGGGTGTATTTGGGGCTTTGGGTTGTGAGGTTGCCAAACACTTTGTAAACATCCAAATTTGTTCATAATGAATTTGTTTGCTCTGCGGCTCTAGGGATGTATTCCAGTTACACTAATTGTGAGGAACCTCGTTAAATCTTTGTCTGTCATTTTTTCGTGTTCTTGCATTTATTTCCTATATTATCCCGTGGGTTGGTTTTGGGTTTGCTTCCATAAGGTTTAGATGCTTTTGGCACAACAAGTGGTATCAGAGCCTTGGTTATTGAAGATGTATGAAGAGTAAGATGAAAATCCTTTTGGAATCAAGATGGAGCTTGCAAGAACTACTATTCATAATGCAAAGTTTGAAGTGGAAAAATTTGATGGAACAAACAATTTTGGGATGTGGCAATGTGAAGTTAAAGATGTACTGGCTCAACAAAATATGCTTGTAGCTTCGGGAGACGAGCCTGAAGGTATGTTGAAGTCTGATTGGGACAAAGTAATTTTGTTGGCGCTACAATTCGATTATGTCTCGCTAAAGCCCAAAAATATTTTGTTATGCAAGAAACAGCGGCCAAGGTATTATGGAAAAAAATTAGAAGACAAATACATGACGAAGAATGCTCAGAATTGGTTACACTTAAAGGAAAAGCTATATCGCTTCCAGTATAAAGAAGCTATGCAGATGAATAGACACCTAGATGCCTTTAACAAATTGATTGTTGATTTGTTGAATTTGGATGAAGATATTAAGGATGAAGATAAGGCCTTAATATTGTTGAATTCTTTGCATGAGTCTTATGACCATTTTGTTATTACTATCATGTATGGAAAAGAAACTGTGAAGTTTGAAGATGTGTCAAATGCCTTGATGAATCATGAAGTAAGGCATAGAGACAAAAATCATGATAGTTCCTCTGAAGCTTTGGTTGTTAGGGGTAGATCGTCAGAGAGAAGGACTTCTACTAACAGGAGGAGGTTTCAATTAGGGCTCGTCAATGGGCTGGGTTGGGCATGACCGGCCCAAATTTAACAGGTTTGGACCGGGCCGGGCTTTAAGGAGGAGAGAGAAAATAGCGAGCCGGGCCGAGCTGGGCTTTTTTAGAAAATTCAAAGTCTATGGGCTACTCATGGCCTGGGCCTGAGAAAGCCCATCTGGCCGGGCCGAAATGGGCCTACTTCATTCAAAAAGAAGAAGAATAAGAGGAGAAAGAAACATATTTAAATATTTTTTTTAAACGGATGGTATGAATAAATATGCAAATACTTGGTGACGGGTTCAAAAAAAGCATGATTATATTTGGTGATATGATATGATATTCGTCTTATTCTTGATATATATAATTGTTGTATTAATAATTGACACAAATTAATGTGCTAATCATTTAATTATAAACTAGGAATGAGTAAAGAAAAGTAAAAGAAATGAAACAAAACAAAAAACCCAAAATAAACACAAACAACCATTTTTATCACCCTTTTATCACCACAATATCGCCACTATATCACCAGTTTATCACGTTTTAGGCAGAGACGAAGTTTATTTTTTAGTTTCGACATCTGTCCAGTTTTTGACCTATAACTTTTCAACTGTTTATCCAAATTTTGTTTTATTTATATGGTTGGATTCAGCACAGAAAAATGAAGAATACAATGCAGACAAAATGTAAAAAATGGATACAAAAATGAGCAGAATTCAGTGGAAACAAACACAACGTTTCAAACAAGTAATATAATTCTAATGCTTGAATATAACCAAATGCTAATTATAAATAAGGGGTATGTTTTCATCTTCCAAAGCCACTTAACTTTGATGCACAAGCTTTTGTTTTTTTTTTTCAGAGACAAAATTCACCGCAGACCACCAATCCTAAACCCTTATTTATAAATAATTATATATGTATGCGGGCCCAATGGGCCGGGCTGGGCTTCTTGGGCTTAATCGGGCCGGGCCTATGGCAGGGCTAGGCTTCAGACACCCAAGCCCAAGCCCAGCCTAGCCCATTGCGGGGCTAGCCATCCCAAAGCCCATAACAGGCCGGGCCGGGCTTTTTCTCGATGGGCCGGGTGGGCCCCCATCAGCCCATGAGCCCGCGGGCCAAATGATGAACCCTAGTCTCAATCTCGGCCTAGAAGAGATTCTAAAAATAGAAAAAGTTTGGACATAGATGAATGTTCTTTATGTCATAATAAAGGTCACTTGAAGAAAGACTGCCCAACATTGAAGGCTAAAGGCAAAGAGAAAATGAGTTTTGAAGTTAATGTTGCAGAGATTGAAAATGATGATTTTGAGCTAGCTTTAACTGCTTCATCATCAGATAATTATTCTACTAGGTGGATTTTGGATGCTCGTACTCATCATATGTGTCCCCATAGCAACTTGTTCTTTAACTTTAAGGAGTTGAGAGGTGGAGTCGTTTTCATGGGAGATGACAGTCCATGTGAAACATAAGGAATTGGTACAATTCGTTTGAAGATGCATGATGGTGTGGTTAAAGAGTTGACAGATGTTCGGTATGTATCAAACTTGAAGAAAAACCTCATTTTGTTGGCACTTTAGAATCCGAAGGTTTCAGATTCTATTCAGATAATAGAGTTCTGAAAGTTGTTTTTGGCGCACTTGTGGTGATGAAAGCTCTTCGATATGGTCAGTTGTATTTATTGCAAGGAAGTATAGTGATAGGTGGTGCAGCAGCAGTCTCAGAAAATATAGGTGCAGTTGGTTCATATACTACCATATTGTGGCATATGAGACTAGGATATGCTGGTCAAAAAGCTCTTCAAGGTATTGTGAAACAAGGTCTTTTAAAAGGTGCCAAGACTTGTAAACTTGATTTCTGTGAGCATTGTGTCTTAGGGAAACAAACCAGGGTGAAATTTGGTATTGCAGTACATCAGACGAAGGACATCCTTGATTATGTGAATTCAGACGTTTGGGGCTCTACAAAGAATCCTTCTTTGAGTGGTAAGCATTGCTTTGTGACTTTTGTTGATGATTACTCTAGAAGAGCTTAGGTCTACTGCACAAGAGTGAGGTGCTAAATATTTTCTTAAGTTGGAAAAAGATGGTTGAGAAGCAGACTTGTAGGAAAATTAAAATTTTGAGGTATGATAATGGTGGTGAATACACATCTGATCCATTCCTTAAAGTGTGCAAGGAAGAAGGTATTGTGAGACATTTCAGTGTAAGGCGCACTCCTCAGCAAAATGGAGTTGCTGAGAAATTGAAAAAGTGAGATGCATGTTGGTTCAGTCTGGTTTAAGCAAGTCGTTATGAGCCATGGAGGAGAGAGATTAAAAAAAAAAAGTACGGCCACTGCTAATTAAAAAATGAATTTGTTAGTGCTGTTTGTTAAATTTTAGAAAGACGGGTCAGCGGCCCATACTAGCAACAACTATATTTTCCCCAACTTAATCACCTACAAAGCCCAGTAGTTGCGAGGTTTTATCACAAAATGCCTCGGTATTATTAGTAGTAGAACCATTCATTATATTTTTTTATTTTATTGAGTCAAGTTTCTGATGTGGGACTCATATTCTTCAACACACCCCTTCACGTAGGACCACCACATAGTAGGCCACACATGGAGTCAAGTCCACATTGGAGTCAAACATTCAAGTCCAAAACGTGAGCATCACGTATTGGGTAAGGGTAAACATTCAAGTCCAACATGTGAACATCATACGTTGGGTAAGGAGTAAGGGTAAATGCCTAGTAATTCAAGCCCAATCAATCCACCCGCTCTGATACCATGTTAAATTTCAGAGAGACGGGCATGTGGCCCACTACTAACAACACCGATATTGTCCCCAACTTAACCACCTATAAAGCCAAGTAGGTGTGGAGTTTTATCACAAAAGACCTCTGTGATATTAGTAGTGGAACCATTCATTATTTATTTTATTTTATTTTATCAAGTTTCCGATGTAGGGACTTATATTCTTCAACACTATTAGGCTTAAGAATGACAGTGAAACTCAGAAAGAGAAAAAACAGAGTAACAAAGAGAATAGAGAAGGAAAGAAATTGAGAGGAGAAAAGATAGAGTGATTCACACGTCAAAGGAATCAACAAGACCAAGGAAAAGAGAAGGGAAGGAGAAAAAAAGATAGAAAAGAGAGAGAGAGAAGCAACAAGCCCAAGGAAAATATAAAACAAAAAGGAGAGAGAGAGAGAGAGAGAGAGAGAGAGAAGCAACAAGCCCAAGGAAAATATAAAACAAAAAGGGAGTGACAGGATTCATGTGGAAGGGAATAGAGCTCCCCATAGTTTTATGTTGTTGGCAACATTTCTAATACACAATAATAATAAATTATATTATATAAAATCAAATCGGATCATTATCGGATTGAATTAGGCAAGATTTAGATCCGTCCATTTAACTTATCGGGTTAATGGATTCAGCATATAATCTGATCATCGGATCCTACCATTAGATCCATTTCCTATTAATTGTATCATATTCGAATCGTATTCGGATCAAGATCCGACTCATTGACAGCCTTAATTGTGAGATAGAATTTACAAGTGATTCCGTATTAACTTTTGTAACTAATTAGTGCTATTGTATCACAATCACATTAAAAAAAAAGTCGTTCTGCTACGGCATAGATGCACATGGGCACAACACTTTATTTGATCCAGAACAACACTAGGAACAAACTATTGGAAGAAGAAATTAAAACACGTAGGCGATATTAACTTTAATTGGTAGAGGAATCCGAAAGGTGCATCAACAGATATTCAGGATACGTGCAGAACTGGGTATTATTATAGTACTATATCCATGCAGATGGTGTAGATCTTCAAGCTGCTACAGCTTCAACCAACCCTGCAACCGATGGAACAACAACAGAAAAAACCTTTAATCAATAAGAAATTATTACTTTGATGGTAAAATTGGTAATCATAACGAAAGGTAGTTGGATCGGGAGAGAGAAAATGAATATATCTGGATCAAAGGGTACAATTACTTTGAACAGTCAGTATTTGGTGAAATAGTGAAGGGCAAGTTGATTCCACAGTTCCCTGGAAGAGCTTGGGCCAATTGAACTTTGAGATTTATTTTCTGGGCTGCTGACTTAATACAGCCGCATGCAGCTTTCTTATCGGCAGAGGTTGATGCAGCAGATACGAGGGCTGAGGCTCCAGCACAACATGCAGCAGGTGGCTTTCCTGAGCCATTTACTAGGTAGCTCAGGCACGGTCTAAGGTCCTTGGTTACGTCGCTGCAAGATATTGTGGCCTCTGAAACTGTAGCGAGTAAGAGAAGGCAGCCAATGAGAGCAGCCGTGGTTGGAATTGAGCATGCTACACTGGAAAGTTTCATGGTGTTTAGAGAGACAATAAGACTTCCTTGCGTTTGCCCTGTCTTTGTTCCTTACTTAAAGGACATTTGTTAGGAAGCTCAGTTTCGCAAGAAATATTATAAAAATATTTTGGGCATGTTTGATTGTGTCAATGAGTGCAAGAAAGAGGGAATTGATTCATTTTGATTTCTTCTCTTCTTCTTCTTACTCAATGTGTTCAAAAATCTAGGTTAGGTGAAAAGATATTGAGTTAATTTCATTTCACACGTTTTTAACTTTCATGAATTTTCTATGTTGCTATTCCAAACACAAATTCAGTTGCTTCATCATCCATTAGCTATCAGTCGAGAGACTATAATGCCGACTATGCATGTCTTCTTTTTTTCTTTTTCCCCTAAGGTGAATGCCAAATTTGTGCCACATGGATGCTTTTTTTCTTTAATTTCTTCCACGTAGCACAAATTTTGCATTTACATCAGCGGACATTTGAATTGATTTATCGGTCATGGAGGCATTTTTGAGGTACCAAATCAAAGTATTGTAGAAACTTGAGACGCGTAAAATGATAATATTTGAATATGTATCTGTATACATTTATCAATTAAATCGATGGTTCATCGTGAAGATATTAATTGTTATCAAATCCGTTGATTGATTTTTTGCAGAGATAATATTTTCAATGATGATTTAGAAAATGAATTGTTCCAATTATTACATGTGTATGAAGATTCGTTAATCACAACAATGTGGGTGCACCTGTTGTTGTCTCCATGCTCCATTTTCCATTATCTTTTGAGCAATAACAAAACAACGACATACATGTGTCTCAACTCTTTGGGGTAAATTATTGTATGATATTAGAATACAACAACATAGTAAAACTTGTCCACGTATTCGAATGTGGGTGGATGACATTGTTAAGATTTCCCACTTATAAAATATAATATCAATAAATATCTATTTATATTATAAGATGTGGACGAGTTATACTACGTTAAGGTAACCATACTCCTGACACCACACAACAATTACTTCACTAGTTGATAATTCATGGAAAATAAATAACCTAATATGGAGCAAAAGTTTGGACAAGTTGGCCCAATCAACAAAAGCAAGGATTGCTTCTTCGAAGAAATATATATGAGCACAAGTTAAAACATATGTCGGGTCCCACAAATGGATACCGCAACCAGCATGCATATTTTATTGACTAATTAACTGCCGAGCGTACACTATCAACCATATGTATTGCTTTGCACATTGTTCTCTAGTTCTGAGCTCTGCCCTCTTTTTGTTTAATAAATATTCATATACCAATAATAAAGTATGAATTTCCTTGTGCTTAGAGAAGAAATATTAACCAAAAGAGAGAAATCCAGGGCTAAAAGATTTTCTCTATATGTGAATTCTATGCTAGCAGCCTTAAGAAAGTTTATGAAATGCCAGCGATGATGTAACTATGGACCCAGAAATTTATTGAGTTTTAATTATTCATTGCAGAAGTTCAAAATTAAGAGGGGATTCTAAGTTAGAAATTGATAGAGGGCAAGTCTGCTTTGATCTGGCTATCATTGTTTCACATTAAGTATAATTGATAGAGTTTGCCGAGTTTGAGTATTTCATTAGGCACTGATGGTTGTTATATAGGTGGTTTTGAGTTGACTGATGCACTTTTATTCCCTTAAAAATAGATTCACACATTAAGACACAAAATCAGAGCATTTTAACCAAATGAGTTAACTGTTGCACATCCCTGGGTTCCTGACACACCAAAGTGGCTGAATGGGTTCAGCCCTCACACCTCTAGCCACAATTCTGCTCCTCCATTCATTCAACCGATCAGTTGCCTCTGCAAACCTCTTCATACCTTTCTCGTCCCTATTCCCTGACCATAATGACTCTGCCACTGCTGAAGCTCGCGGCCAAATTCGTGCATCCAAAACTGTCGGGTCAGCTTGCTCAGACCACAATGCAACCTCTCCACCTAGCACCAACTTGACCTCCTCTTCAGTCAATCCATACGTTATATCATAATTATACATGGTTTGCCATGTTTTGAAAGGACCGCACCAGGATCCCCCATTTCCTGTGTCATTGCTTGTTTGTTGATCATAGATGCTATTGTTCCCTAGAAAGTCACCGTGACCACAATCCAAGTAATAGAATCCCGAAGATGACACAATGACACGGTATCCAGAAGACACAATTCGTTTAGTGTTGTTGTGACCATTGTTCCACGTTTGTAAGATGGTATGCTCTTGGGGAAGAACCGTTGATTGCACCTTGATATTATCATCCAGTAAAACGTCTTCCCAATATACCACTGTCCTATTAAGTGATACAATGTAAGGGAAAGTGGAGTTGACAAAAAGCTCAAGGAGCTGACTGAGAGTTCCACCCTCAGATAGGAATGATTGAATGGTCGGATCAGCTTTCCAGCAGCCAGGTATGATCTCATCAGCTCCGGCGTGGTAAAATGGTTCAGGGAATAGCGTTGCCACATCACGGATTATGTTTTTGAGGACTTGGTAGGTCTTGGGGTTCAATGGATTCAGATGACCGGTTCCTGGTTCAGCAGCAAGCCGGTCAGCCCAATCGACTCCATCTGGCCACCAGAACATATTTGCACATGTCACAATATCTGGGTAGGCTGCAGCCCACGATCCTGTGTGGCCTGCACAAACATTTAAAATAAAAGAGGATGTAATTATACAACCACAATTGAGATTAGGAATAGGAATGTCTTATAAAACTGAATAAGGTATTAGGGTCATCTTGTATGTAGCAAAAGCGTAAAATAAAATAAACTACATAGAATTTCTAGCTGCTGCAGTAGCCCTTGCGATGGTGGCTCACACTCTCTCCTTCATTATACCATTATAACTTAAGTCTCACTGAGAAGGCTCCTTTCTAATTTATTCCTCATAATAATCTACCACAGTTTTCTTCAAATATCATAATCCCTATTCCCATAATATGGGACAATATCATCACACTTCTGAAATTCCCATAATCCAGACGATTTTACATGTGAACCCATAGCATGTAGACAACTAGTTTTCCCTGAAACTGAAAGTGGATGTGCTTTCTTCGATTTCTGTTCTTATTAGGCGGTGCAATTTGCTTTTGAGAACCAGAATAGTTTGATGCAGTATTCATCCCACATTTTCTTTCTATTTATTTGTTTTGTTTGTCAATCTGGGCCAAAACCATTCCTGTCCCAATATTATTTCTATCATCGATATACCATTTCCCGAGATTTTCTATTGGAAGAACAAAACATGTTTCTTTCGTTGAGTATCCCAGGTCGGAGATGTAAGTATAGTTTAAATGATATTGGGCCTCTCCACTCATTGTCAATTGGTTTTGGTTTTGATGTTCACATTCTATATTGTATCACAGTAGGCTAGTAGACCCAAAAAATGTGGAAAATTATATAGATTAGGAAGGAGCGTAAGAATTATGATATTGACAAGGGTAAAAACAGAAATAAAATAGCCTAATGTCTTTTGAGTTTCTATCAAACTTTATCATCATGTGAATAACGAAAATAGCAAGGCGAGTAGACTCCGACTCATTTGAAATCCCTTCGACTTTCCTATTTCTTCCAAAGAAGTATAAGCTTTTATGTTATTGTAAAACAGAATACAAGTTTTATTTATAACTAACATTA
This sequence comes from Prunus padus, assembly GCA_024362665.1. NCBI lineage: Eukaryota > Viridiplantae > Streptophyta > Magnoliopsida > Rosales > Rosaceae > Prunus > Prunus padus. Next base: position 25,120,357 of record JANFAM010000009.1, on the reverse strand, counting down.
ACTTAAATTTCTAATTTGAAATCTCACATGCCAAATAGAGCCAGAAAGGTTGCATTTTGTTTTCTAAAAGTCCCAACTTGACCGAGACAGTGGCTCTAATGAGTCTTTAGTAATCAGTCGTTAGTAGAATGAATTTGTAACACTAGGTGGCTGGACAAAAACAAAGCCTCTTTTCTGATAAAAACAACGACAGAGCCTCTAATGAGTTGAAGACCAAAACTCCTAAATAATCAAATTAGCAGTAGCTTATAGAAACATGAAATTAAAAATAGGTCCAATTTGGAGTGATCTTTTTGGTGAGAAATTTTGACTGATCTAGTGAGCTGTAAGAAGGCTTTTGGTGCAAGGACTAGAGCTAAGGCACCAGAGATCCTCACGTGTATCAAGAAAAAAGGAAAAGGCTTGTGGCCAGAAAGCTTTTTATTGTCCCTTTTCAGTTTTTATTTAAAAAATGCCAATTTCAAGAATAGAAGAGGAGGCTGAGAGTAATTCATATACAGAGCAGAGGAGCTAGTTTCGTTGTTTCCCCTAAAACTTGGTGGAAAGAATCAAACAGTTTACAATTTTGGCATATTTTGAATTGATATCTTGAGTGGTTGTGTTCGTGGGGGCGTGATTAGAAGCTTTTAAATAGTGACCAACTCAAATTGCTTTGTGCGGGTGCATCCATTTCCTTTTGCTTAAGAGCTGGCTCTTTGTGGCGTTTTATCAAACAGTTTTTGCCCTCGGCTCATAAGGAAAACATCAACAAAGCTAGGAGACAATAGCGTAAATTTGATGACAGAGTATGCGGAGCAGCCATTATTATAGTCCTAATGAATGATGCAGTTAATTAATTGAGAAGAAAAGGAAAGACTGACCAGGCGAATCGATTTCCGGGAGAACCCTGACACCATGCTCCAAACCAAACTCAACAATCTTGGTGACATCAGCCGGAGAGTAGTGCATATTCGACCCATAAGATCCCTTAGATGCCAACTCAGGCTCGGAAGGCACCATCAGTGGGAAAGAATGAGAGTCAGTGATGTGCCAATGGAAGACATTGAGCTTATTGGCGCTCATTGCCTCAATGGTCCTGAGTATGTCCTGCACTCCGTAGAAGTTTCTAGAGGTGTCCAGCATCACTCCTCTGTGCCCAAAGAGTGGAGAGTCCCACACGTAGACGCCCACAGCCACGAGCGAGGGATCGGCCCACACCAGCTGTGAAAATGTCTCGAGGCCCCTCATGGCGCCCCACGCCGTCTGGGCAGCCAGATCGGCGGCTCCTCCGGCGATGGGGATTGTAAGTGTGTAAGACTCATCGACACCGTGGTGAAGAGGGGCGCTGAGATCAGCAACGGTGACAGAGAGGGTGAGCAAGGGTGGGGCGGAGGTGTTGATGCGGATGAAGGAGGACGGGTTGACGAGGGGGAGGTGGTGCTCGCTTAGAATAAGCTGCAGGTACCGTTTTACGGAGGATGATAGGTATTTGTGGTGGTCTGGAAAAGTGATGGTGAAGTTAGGGGAGAGCAGGTTGGCCTGCTGCGGCTGAGGCCACGAAAAGTTTCTTGGCTTTGGCCACACATTGACTCCGGAATTGGAATTAGATTGGGAGGATGAGAATGAGATTTGCGCAGCAGAGGCCAAGAGCAAGCTTATTAGGATGATGAGAATCTGCAAGGCACTAGCATTGAAGGTATTGAAGACAGAAAACATAGCTAATTTAAATTTAGGGATCAACCACCAGTATTTACTATTTATGGTTGGAGCCGTACAGTTGGCAGGCAGGCACAGTGAGGAAGACCGGGGTGCTTTAAATACGAGGGAGTCGAGTCTGCCGACGGCAGTCCTTCTCTTCTTTGCTTGTTAATTATTAATAATTTTAATTTGTTGGGTATTGATTTGGAGCTTCCTGTTTAACGTTATGTTCTATATTCTTTTCTTCTTTTTTTTTGATCGATTATGTTCTATATTCTATGTTCTATGTTCTATGCTCTTTGTTTGTTCCTACAGTCTTCAGACAGGCCTTGACAAAATTATTTCTAAATCCTCCAATGTGCCTTGTAGTAGTTAACTTGCCGTCCGTATATTGTATTGTATTTGTATTCAACGAATGTGCAGCACAACGTATTATTTACTCCCCCTAACTATTATATTTTAATGCTGCTTTTAAAACTATGTTATTTTTAAGAGTGCTGCTAAACAAATCCTAAAATTAACTGAGTACACCCTATCATCTAATTACACCCTAATATTTTAAACAAAATGTAAAATTAACTAGTACACCCTATTTAACTACCAAAAATACTCCTGGTATACCCAAATACACTCAATCACATAACACCATAATACCAATTCTAAATCAAGTTTCTCATATTAGGAAAATGGAGGAATCAGTTTGGATTCGAAAAGCAGCTGAACCGGTTGATCTCATTAGATTGTTAAGATGCATTTTGAGTGTTTTGGTGGTAGAGCTGTTGGATTCAATCGATAGAGCGGTTTGCTGTAACTTTTTTAATTTAACGGTAGAGCATTTTGAGTGTTATGCTCAAAAGGTAAGGCACTAAAGAAGGAGTTTTCCAGAGAGGTAGTAGTTGAATTTCCACAGCCTTTGAAACTGAAGATGACCAATGAGATAGTTGAGAGGTTGAAAACCTTGAGGCCCAGAGCAAATGTTACTGAGCAGAGACGTCAGTGCACCTCAATTTGATTTTTTTTAGCTCATCTGATTTTGTTATCTGCATTTCAAGGCAATCTTTATTCTGCACTAGAATAGTTGATCGTCATGCAATTGCGCATAAATGGTTTAAACCATAGATCATCTTACAGTGACTGACAATTCTGTCTTTGAAATTGATAAGATTATGAATTTATGTTTTCTTCTCTGTCGAGTTTTAGTGTATGAAATCCTAAACTAAAATTCTCGAAATTGATGGGAAATTATCCGATATCTGTATTATTTTCAGAAATAGAACTAGAATTTTAGGATTGAAGGAAACTTAAGAATTAAAATGAGGTTTAGGTAGATTTTGTATGAAAGGGATGTAGAAGGAAAATCCTGCTGTTTGTTTTGTCTCAAGGAACAAATTACTTTTTGGTATTCTTTTTATCAGTATCCTTGTCTTTATTTTCAATCTATTGCCAACTATCATCTACAATAAGAATTCGCGGATTCAAGACCATAATTCTCCATGTTTGATTAGGGTTGAATATGGTGAGTATGGTGTACTTATTAAAATTATATTTGTTTTATAATTCAATATATTCTTTTTGGTCATTTTATATTAGGGTAAATTTGTAATTCAATAAATAATTTGGTAGTAGGGTGTACTCAGTTAATTTTAGGGTTCGTTTAGCAGCACTCATTTTTAATCCTTATGAATGAGGAAAAGAAGTAGTTGTATTACTTAGAAAATTACAGACGGGAAAGGTAGCCAGGCCAGGCCATTTCCTCCACTCCACTCCATCTACAAAAACGAATAGTAAAGTGCTTTTGCTGACCTCTTTCACAACTAGGAGTAACTAGACGACATGGGATTGTACATCCCATTAATCACGATGGAGGACCACTTTCCTTGTAAATAGTTTTGAGTTATTTTTTCAGTTGATTAAAGAAACCAATTTACCCACGTAAGCTATATTTGTTGTATCCTATTTTAGAGTTTAGACCATAACATCACGCTTAACTTTGGATGGAATTGCATATGCCCTTAACTTCTACCTCCTTTTCAATTTGCCTTAGGTCATCTTCAATGGGGGTTCTATTTGGGGCTCAACCACCATAAGGCCATCTTCAATGGGGGCTCTAAAGTGGGCTGCACCACCATGGGGCTGCAATATATAGCAATCAAAGCAAAAAAGTCATACCCAGTGGTTCAGTTTTGAAGCCTAAAATGATTGAGCCCCACTGGAGCTATTCTCAAATTTATGTTCCTTATTGAAGCCCATGAAACCGAATGGGGCCCACATGGGGAAAAAGCTGCCAACTCATGTGTGTTGTTGGTGACTTGTCTTGTGACTGCAACTTCTCATACTCTCTTCTCAACCAATGGCTGCTTCTCTTTGTTTTATATTTTATTTAATGTGACCAATGAGAGGGGATGGACTAGATAGGGTTTGTGTTTGAGTTTTTTGACAGGTGTTTAGGCGGATGAAGCTTTTTTTTTTTTCAAGGCAACAATCAAGTTTTTTTTTTTTCATAGAAAATTTTTTCAAATCTTGTCCAAATTTTGATTTTTTGTTGTTGAAATGTTCACAAAAAAAAAAAACTAACATACTATAATATACATTCAAGCAAAATGATCTTTTTTTTAACAAATAACATGTATATAAAATTATATCGAATATAGAGCTCCATATATATAGAGTCCTTCCGTTGTGAGAGTGATTCTATTGGATCTCTAAATGGGGATCTATCATCCTCTTTTAGAGCCTCAACCATTGGGGATGGCCTAAGGCTCCCATGAATAGAAATTCTCCATATAAAAAATCCCCAATGGTGCAAATTCAAGGCTCTAAAACTTGAAGCTCAACAGGAGCACTAGCTAAATGTATCTACTTGGTTGAAGCTCTTGAAACCCGATGGGGCCCTCAAGGAGAAAAGCTAACAGCCTACATATTTCATCTCTCACTTGCCTTGTGACTGTGGAAAGCCATACTTCCCCTTTTTTCTCGGTCCACAGCATGCTTGCCACCATATTTATTGTTGCTGACCCACTTTTTCAAAAGTTGTGGAAACTTTGACAATAACCAACGGCTACAAGTGAGACCAAATATTGATTTCCAATAAAATGTTGATTTCCAAATCTTGTCCAAATTTTGATATTTTTGGTTGAAATGTTCAAAAAAAACTAACATAACATTAACAAACATGAAAGTAAAATAGTAAAAAAAACACGTAAATCAAATTACATCGTAAAAAAATATTGAGCCCGCCATGAATATAGGGCCTCCCATTGTGGGAGATGCCTTTAGAGTCCCAAAGATTTCATCGGAGCTCTAAATAAGACTCTATCCACCATCTTTAGAACCCCAACCATTGAAAATGCCCTTAGAACCCCATTTAGGAACTCCGATTGAACTTTCTCTAAGTGTTTGCAAGCCAATGATCAAGGTCTTCAGTAATCATAATGTTCAAAGCTTTATATTTTGCCAATGGCCACTATTCTTTCCTTACCACATAGTTTATCTTCTTATTTTTTTCCGGCCGGGATAGTTTATCCTGTTTGGTGAGTATATATATATATATATATATATATATATGGTATGATTGCCACTTATAATGCCAACGGACATGTTCGACAAAAAAAAAGCCAACGGACATGAGAAGTTGGACAATACACAATTTCCCCCTAAGAAAGCAATTTGGGTTTTCAAGACAAGTTGAACAATGTTTGGAAGCATTAAATAGCCAAAATTGGCTTGCTTGCACGACACATCCAAGGGCCGGTCCTTTTATGCCAATCTTCCTTTACATTGTTTTTCAGCCCTTCAATTGAAACAGAATATGCTTCTTGTTCCGTCAGCTTTATTCTGCTTCTAACTTCCATAAAGATTTTACATATTATTTCTGTATAGAAATTCAATCTTTGAAGACATCAACAATGGGAAATTGCGCTGCCCTCTCAGCTTCAGCAAGGGGTGTTTTCAAGAAAAGCAAGGCTTTACCTATCGAAACCACATTCAAGCTTCCGGCTCCATTACCCAGCTGGCCACCTGGTACGCGCTACCGTCTCTAATTTAGACACACACTAGCCATATATATATATGTGTTTGATTCTCTTTGGATACATAGTTTATATGTGCTAATTAACTTAATCATACTTTTTTTACTTAAACATTAATTTATCCTTAATTATACCATATAGAATATATACCATGTTTCAGGTGATGGGTTCGCAAGTGGAAGCATCGATCTAGGTGGATTACAAGTATGCCAGATATCATCTTTCAGTAAAGTCTGGGCTACCCATGAGGGGGGGCCAGACAACCTGGGGGCAAGCTTCTTCGAACCTTCACCCTTACCCCAAGATTTCTATATGCTTGGTTGCTATAGCCAACCCAACAACAAACCTCTTTCGGGATGGGCCCTTGCTGCAAAGTCAACAAAAAATAAAGACGAAGATGAAGATGACCACCCTTTACTCAAAAAACCCCTTGATTACACTCTCGTGTGGAACAGCGAGTCCTTGAAGAATCTAAAGAAAGATGGCGATGGATACGTCTGGTTACCCACTCCCCCACATGGTTATGAAGCCATCGGCCATGTGGTCACCAGCTCTCCGGAGAAGCCATCTCTTGATCAAATCAGGTGCGTTCGATCTGACCTCACTGATCACTGCGAGGCTGACTCGTGGATTTGGGGACCGGGTACCGCTGGTGATGCCAATGGTTTTAATGTGTTTAGCCTCAGACCAAGCAATAGGGGGACCCAAGCTATGGGCGTACCCGCTGGCACATTCGTAGCCCTAAATGGTCCTCCTTCGTATACTATTGCGATGGCTTGTTTGAAGAACACGCTCTCTCTATCTAATTCTCATATTTACATGCCCCACCTGACTCAAATTGAGGCATTACTTGAAGCTTACTCTCCACTCATATACTTGCATCCTGACGAAGTATACCTCCCTTCTTCTGTGGGCTGGTTTTTTAGCAATGGGGCCCTTCTATACAAGAAACAAGGTGATGCAGTTGCCATCGAACCAACGGGCTCCAACCTTCCCCAAGGTGGCTCCAATGATGGCTCCTATTGGCTGGACCTACCCGTGGATAAAGCCGCCAGTGAAAGAGTGAAAAAGGGAGATCTACTCGACTGTCAGGTGTATTTACACATAAAGCCCATGCTGGGCTCAACATTTACGGATATAGCCATATGGGTCTTCTACCCTTTCAATGGGCCGGCGAGGGCCAAAGTTGAGTTTTTTAACATCTCATTAGGGAAGATAGGTGAGCATGTTGGTGATTGGGAGCATGTGACCTTACGGGTCAGCAATTTCACAGGGGAACTGTGGAGGGTCTTCTTCTCGCAACACAGCGGGGGCACGTGGGTGGACGCTTCCCAGCTTGAGTTTGAAAATGGAAACAAAGCAGTGGGCTATGCGTCATTGCATGGGCATGCCTTGTATCCGAAGGCAGGGCTCGTTTTGCAAGGGAGTGGCGGAATAGGAATAAGGAATGATGCAGCCAAGAGTAAGAAGGTATTGGACACTGGACGAAGCCCTATATTAGTTTCGGCTGAGTATTTGGGGTCGGCTGTGACTGAGCCACCATGGCTCAACTACTCTAGGAAATGGGGTCCAAACATTAGTTATGACATTGCGGACGAAATCAAAACGGTGGAGAAACTTTTGCCTGGAAAGCTCAAATCTGCTTTTGATAAATTCGTAAAGAGTCTACCAAATGAAGTATTAGGGGAAGAAGGGCCTACAGGTCCCAAGATGAAGAACAGCTGGACTGGAGATGAAGTATGACTCACACACACTTCCCTTTATGTTTATGTAAAGATTATTTCGGCAATATCAATTTCATCCTCTTTTGCCAGTTTAGCATGCATTCCCACCCCAATTTTTTTTAAAAAAAATATACAAAAGAAATAAAAGGGTGTGAGTGCAAACTGCTGAATTAGCCAATTAAAATGTACACTATTCTACTAGTATAAGGCTTCCTCATCCATTACAAGCACGTATGCGGAAAAGTATGGCTACGAGCAAGTCCAATGGGGGCTTTAAAGCAGGCTGAACCACCATGGGGCTCCAAGATGTAGCAACTTAAGCGAAAAATCCATCTCCAATAGTTCACTTTTTGGGAATGTAAGGCTATCTCCAGTTATGAATCATAGGCCAAATATAGTTTTAAAATAATGTAAAACCCATCTCCAGTCATGGGCTAAAAAATTTTTGGCCAAATTTGGAGGGCCACATTTGGCCCTTTAGCTCTCCAACCAGGCTATTTGTAGCCCAGCTTCGGCCTAAGCGGGCTCAACGAATGTGCTTTTCAAGAAGAGAAAGTATCACGCGTGGACGAGCACGAAACATCTCATGCAACTGCATATTCAATAATCAATATTAAAGGTGCGCTGACGTCATCAATAACGTGAGCTAGCCATTAGGTTTTTTTTTTAATAACATTTTTAAATGTTTTTTTTTGGTAATTAAAATATTTAGTTATTGGGAGCTGTAAATCCCTCAGCCTAGCCGGAGGGATGCAACAACCCCATACATAAAGCCACTGAAACTCAATTGGGCCCCCGCGATGAAAAGGCACAGCCCACATACAGCTAGGAAGCCACTTGCCCAGCGAGCCTGGTAATTCTTACTCTCCGCATCCCACCGCATCTTGTTGTTACCATTGCTGATCAATGGTTCAATTTGAATGCAATAAAAAGCTGCAACAGTCACAAACAATATCAATGCTATTCGGGGTTTTTTTTTTCAAACGTCTGATTATTTGTTTAATAAGTAGCCAAACTTTTTATGTTAAACAACGGCAAGGTTTTATAAAAAAAACAACAGCTACTTTTATTAAATAAATTGTTGTTTTCATAATCTCATCCAAATTTTAATTTTTTTATTTGAAATGTTTATAAAAAAACTAATATAACATAAATATATATTAACAAAAAAAAAGTTCACAATAAAAAAATTTAGCACGTAAATTACAACATGAAAAATATATAACCTCCATTGTGGGAAAGATTCTTTTAGAGCTCGAAACAGGAACGTACCCACTAGCATGCTAACTTGGGCTAAAGCCCAGACAACTTGTTTTTTTTTATGAAAAAAAATACTAAATTAATACTCTAGCCTAGGTCATCCAAATAAAATATTATTAACTAATCCCACTAGAATTAAGCCACACAAATAAAATATTATTAATTAATCCCACTAGGACTAGGCTGACCAACAAATAAATAAAAAGAACTAAACCCCACAGTTATTAACTAATCCCACTACTGTGCCCATCTATTCCAAAATCACTACACTACGCAATGACATTCCCTCTCTCCTTTATCCAAAAAATAAAAAAGAATTCCCTCTATCTTTTGCACAGTAGCAGACAATCCACTAGTGACTAACTCCTGCTCTTTGACAAAAAGGAAAATTATGCATGTCCTCATACTTAATTAAAGCAAACTAAGGTAATCTTCCATTCTTCATATTATTTTCTTTTGAAATTTTGGTGATTATTTAGGGTTTATGAAGTATCAATTACGGTTTGTACATAAGGTAAATTTAGCCCACGCTATTTTGAAATCATGAGTCCGTCCTTTGCTCGAAAGATTCCACCGAAGCTCTAAATGCGGCTCCATCCACCATTTTTAGAGCTTCATTTAAAGCCTACCATTGAACTTTCCCAAACAAGTATAAAATTAAAGTCAACAAACACAACACACACCACATATCGGGGATCACTTTTACAATGGAATTTCATGTAACAATTTTGTACAAATATTTCGTAATTCCCCTCTCTCCTTTGTTAGATTATTCATATATACAACAAATGAAGAAAATAAGTTTGTTAGGCGACTAAGAGCTCGTTTGGGAGTGATTCTGGATAGGCCAACAAGCACTTCTATGGAGAATTACTTTTCTATATAATCACTTTAAGTGGTTTTAAGTGAATGTACTTGATTTTGGGTTTTTTTTTTCTCTAAAATTTATTAATTATTTTCTTTACTTATTTTATTTATTTTACTTTATCCCATTAAATTTATTTATTTAATTTATCTAATTCACATTATTTTCTTATTTTTTCAGGTCGGGATGTTACATTCCACCCATCATAAATGTGTATAAACAAATACATAAATACAATAACTCATTACAAATAAGTAGGAAAACAAGAAAGTATTTAAAATATAATTGGCCATGAGAAAGCCTTTATATCAATATCATACATGTTACATCCTCGCAGAACTCAGGGGACACATGGTCGGCCCGAGAATGCATATCCTCGCAGAACTTGGGGCACACGTGATCAGCCCGAGAACGCATATGCTTGCAGAACTCGAGGGACACGTGGTCAGGCCGAGAAAGCACATCCTCATAGAATCGGGTGATCAGCCCGAAACACATATCAATTCTAAAACTCGAATTTAATCAAAGACAAAACTTGTAAATTAAATAATAAAGAAAATCCTTTCATAAACACCCATCTCTGTAATCCTTGTTCCAAACTGATAATAAACCTTACTCAAATTCATTCCTCAAACTGTTCTCCAATCCAAACCAAATATATGTAACACACTATTCGTAAGCTGATATTCGTAATTTATCAGTTCCAAGCCATCGAGCATATATTTAAATCTAAACATATAATCACACATTAGTGAATCATCCATGAATGTTTAATAACTTTAATATAACAAGAAAACTAAAATTTGAATAAAATTCCTTTCACCATAATCACTTACTTTTTGGCCTTAACGAGAACGACCCTGCCCACTATCCAAGTCAACTAGGCTTGTAGGGCCCACAACCTCAATTTTTTTTATTTCACAATCCTTATTGAACCATAACGAAGAATCAAACCCAACTAGAGGTCTCGTCACGAACCAACGGTGGGTTTGACCTCGATCGTGGAACTTGACCAATTGGGCCTGTGGGTCCCACAACCTCCGATTTCCAATCCGAACATTCCTATAAGTCCAACAATGTCTACTTAACAAGTCCCGAGAGTTTGATCTTGATCGAGTGGTCGGATAGCTCTCGATTTCCCGATCAAATGGTAACCGATTTACCTAACCCTAGAGTCATTGATTCGGAGTATCCGAGACACTGATTCTCGATCAACCAGTTCCTACGCGATCCCAGAAGTATGAGGAACAACATAGTAGAAAAATGGGACCGATCGAACGGTCCGAACCTATTGAACCCAAATATCACCTAATAGGCGTAATATCCATTCGACAATCAAATGATATCCAATTTCCAATCAGAGCATACCGTTGTGCTCGGGACGACATGAAGACTATTTTGGAACTCTAAGAACCACCAGCATGTGGCCCACTAGCCGCCACATACGGCACCGGCAGTGGTGGGTGGCTTGAGTGATTTTTGGCGATCGGAAAACCTCCAAATCGCCTGTCAACCTTATAACATTAGAACCACCAAATCCTAGGTTTTGGATTGAACTCACAACACTCAAAATTGACCCAAACCACTTATATAGATAGCTAGAGCTCGATGAGAGGATGAGAAAGCATACCTCAATCGATGGAATCCGTCACCGGAAACTAGGTCGGAATTTTCAGAAGCAACCGGAGCTTTTCGAGCTTGCGCTAGCTCTAGAGCGACTAGGCTCATCTGAAATGGAGCAAGGTGTGGTCGCCAGAAGGAGCCAGTCATTTTTCGACCTGTCTCGTCGTCAACGGTGGCCGGAAGGCGACGCTGTGTCGCCGGGAAGTCCAACAGGCACTGTGCGCCGCTTCTATGAGAGAGAGAGAGAGAGAGAGAGAGAGAGAGAGAGAGAGAGAGAGAGAGAGAGAGAGAGAGAGAGAGAGAGAGAGAGAGAGAGAGAGAGAGAAAGAGAGAGAGAAAGAAAGAGCCCGCGCGTGTGTGTCTTTTCTGGGGGCAAAATCGGTTTTTTATGTTTTTACCAATTTTTGAAGTTCCCAAAATACCCTTTTAGTTTTCAAACATTTTCTCATTTGTTACAACTCGAAATTGAGCGTGCCGCTTGTCTACGGACTCGTATTGATGAGCCCAACACAATGGTGCAACTCAATTTCCTAAGTTCCTTCCCGAACCAAAAAGTCAACCTTAAACCCACCAAGAAATCCTAAGGGTAAAATTGTCATTTCATTTTAAAATTTCAAAAATTGATTTAAATTTCGGAGCGGGATGTTACATAATATGGCTGCTGTGATGCGTATTCTGGGTTACTTAAAGTTTGCTCCTAGGCGAGGTTGATTATTTAAGAAAAATGGCCACTTGGATCTAGAAGGTTACATTAATGCAAATTATGCAGGGAAATATTACACATAATCTACATTAGGTTACTTCACCTTTGTTGACGGAAACCTAGTTACGTGTTGTAGCAAGAAGCAAAATGTTGTATCTCGGTCCTCTGCAGAGTCTGAGTATAAAGGGATTGCCCAAGCAATTTGTGAAATACTATGGTCAAGGTGGTTACTTGCTGAAATTGGGTTTAGACCCGAAGTTGTTACAAAGCTCCACTGTGACAGTCAATTTGCATTTGAATTGCTAATAATCTGGTGCAACATGATCGAACTAAGCATGTAGAAGTTGATCAACATTTCATTAAGGAGAAGCTGGAGCATAAGTTAATTTTTATACCTTTTGTGCCTTCTTCAGAGCAGCTTGCAGATATGTTGACCCATGCTGTGTCAAAACGCTGATTTGAAGACTCACTTGACAAGTTGGACATTACCGATATCTATGCACCAACTTGAAGGGGAGTATTGGCATGAGCCAAAGTCAACGTTCATATTAGGGGAATTTATATTTTATTGTAATTATCTAATTTGAGTAGAATTATGAGATTTTGTATATATTTCATATTTGCACGCACTCTGTATGCATATCAGTTTAAATCTTTAGAAAAGTTGATATAGATCCAAATTCCTCTTAAGAAATTGGTTTTAATCCTTTGATGTGGTGACTTTGATACAAGTCCTTTGACTTTTGTGCCACATAGGATTACATTCCTTTTTTAATATTATCTGATGTAATCTTTTTATTTATTTTAAATTTGTTCCAAAATTGCCCCTAATCCCTTAAATCGTGTGATAATAATTTACCTTGATATTCTGATGATGTTTATCGCGCTTGTGAAGGAATGGAAATGGAAAGAATCTGAAAGATATCCCAATCACGACAATCATTCTCCTTTGAAACAAATCTGCGCTGATTTCTTGCTTCTTCAATGAAGAATTTTTGGGTTTTCAAATTAGGGTTGAATATTACTAATATGATGAGAGTTCGATGGTCGTTGTACCTAAATCTTGCGCAATAATTTCACATTCCAGCAGTTGCTTCGATGTTGGTGTTAGTGCCAGAGGTAATATAATATAACGTATCTATGGTATAGGTACAATATAGGTATAGGTACAATATAAAGGTCCATTGTGGCAGGGTCTTTGGTTGTTATATAGGTATCTACGGTATAGGTACAATATAGGTATCTACGGTATAGCTCATTTTTGCCCCCTGCGACTTTATAAATTTATTTCAGATAAGTTTGGTATAAGATGAGCCAATCATGCTAAGATATGTTACGAATATGATACAGATCCATTGTGGCAGGGTCTTTGGTTGTTATATAGTTTTGTTCTTCTACCTATTCTTTTCCAGATTCCCCGTGCAGCTGGCCGAGTTGATTGGCTCAAGTACTGCCAATCAGCAAGTTATCAGCTGCAGATATTGAATTTCAGCACAATACCAGCTCTTGACAGCAGAAGTTTGAGCGGTGCAAGATAGAATGTGCTGTACATTTTACCAAAGTAGTTCCTTTTAAACTTGATGCGCAATTAGGTTATAGTGATTTTGTTGTAAATCCATGTGGTTAGACTATATGCATCATTCAAAGCTTCAGCAATCGATGAAAAACTCAGGAAAAGAGAAAAGCACATTCAAATCTACCAAAACAAATATATCTATGCGGTAGAAATCTATCGCCCAATCCCTGTTTGTCGACAACAGGTAAGATGACGACTTCCAAAAAACCAAAACCAAATGCAAAAACAACAATCAAACCAGATTGATTCAATTGAAAGACAAAAATTAAAAATACCTGTACGTAAGGAACGACACTCGAGCAACCCAACATCGGAAAACCCAAACTATAATTGTCGACAACTGCTTTCTTGCTTTTGAGGTTCCTATAATTTGAATACCCAAACAATTCTCCATTAATACGGTAAAAATCTGCAACGATTGGGATGCCAGGGATCGAGATGGAAGGAGCTTGATTTTAGGAGTCGCTGATTGCTGGAAATCTGGTTTAAATTTCTTCGACTCACTCTATTGCCTTTTCTATTTAATGGCATGAAAGTAAATACGTTTAAATATAATGGCAACTGCATAGCTGACTTGGAGAAACGCTGACCTAAATGACTTCTATTGAGGAGTCCAATATTATTGTCCTCTATCCATTCTATCTAAACAAAAAAGGACCTATATCTAAGAACCCCTTAAATCTTAATGACTTTTGAGTGAGACATCCATAGCAAATATGGCAAAGGGAGTTTGGGAGCACATCAGAGTTGGCTAGATTGGTGAAGGTGTGACAACGCGGATGTCAGGTGGGGGTGGGTTTCGTTTCTTGTTTCTTTAGGTTTTTTCAACATTTTTGACATGGAATGGGTCTATATTAAAAGACCCCTACTTGTATATCCGTATACGTCATGGTTTAGTTTAGAAACATAGATGTCAATGTCATTCAAGTCTTATCATGTCAGGAATCTTTCTTAAGACACATAACAGAATCTTTACCATTTAGGAGTCTTTGACATCATCATTAAACGTGACAAAGTAGGGTATATATCAATACTTTATATTTTACCAAAGAAGGGAAAATTTCAAAATAGTAGTTACCTTAAAAAGGAATAAATCACACTGATTGGATTATCAAAGGTAATAATCATCGACCTCATAAAGGGAAAGAAGAATTGTTTTGATGAATTATTCTGGTCAAAAGCTGGGTAACAATTGTGCGGGGAAATCTGATAAAGCTCGATCGGGCACGTGTAGCTAGCTAGCTGCGTGCGACCAAATCTTCTGGTTATCTTCCACATATCCTGCAAACAGGTATAGTACTACTAAGCTCAACACCAATTTTGTGCGTCTCTCTCTCCACGTACGTAACCAGAGACAGAAAGAGGAAAGAAAACAAGCAACAAATAGGGAGAAGCAAAAACTGGGTGATCTTTTTGACAAAAAAAAAAAAAAAACTGGTAATCTCTCGACTACCGATTATTCCTTTTCGTTTCCGCGAGAAAGTGCAGCTTTAATTTTCCAGATAAATTGTTTATATATATATAGTTGTGTAGCAACATGCATGCTAGGCCTGCATATTAAAATGGAAAATTGAAAATTAATATTAATATAGGGATCGAACAAGTACATGAAAGCAAACTTCTTGTCTTTTTCGTCTTTTTGTAGCGCAGGCCGGCCGAGAGACAAAGATCTCTCTTGGGGTTTCCTGGGACAACTATAGCTAGTAATACCTTTATTAATTTTTTTAATTTAATTTTTTTTGAAAAGAAGAGAAGTGTCTTGTTCTATTTCTTCACTTGTTGATGTATGTATGTATGTTTGTTGGCATATTAATAATTAATGTTGTTGCTTTTGGCAGCACAAATAGTAGTAGAAGAAAAGAAAGAAGAGTGATATCTTCAATGGAAGTGAAAGGTGCATTTGCATTAGGAGGTGAAGTGAGGCGACTTCAAATTATCTACTTCCTCAGTCATCGAATGGGTCGCGTAGATCATCCCCATCTCATTCGAGTCCACCATTTTACCCGCAACGGCGTCTATCTGCGAGGTAGCAATCAATATCTATCGTATATATATGCCTCTTCCTTTGTTCAAGTATTTGATACTGTACTTTGTAATATATTTGAGAATCGAGATGATGTATGCCTGTTGATTAATGAATTACTCAATCAATTCATGATGATTGTTAGTATTGTTGTTGTTTGTCTCCAATTATGATTAAAAAGACGTTAAGAGGTGGCTTTCGAATTTACGAGGAAAGGACATGCCAGAGGCCTTCGCTTGGTCTTACAAGAGGTATCGCTTCATTGAACTTGGGACATTTTCCAACCTTGAAAGAGAAATACGTACCATTTTGATGAGACCGCCATGAGCTAGTTAGTTATAATGATTTCATTTTCATTTTCATGGTAAGCCATTAAAATAAGTGAATATGGAATGGCAGGAGGTACAAGACGGGTTATGTTTGGCAAGACTTGCTGGACGACGACCTCATCACACCAATCTCTGACAATGAATATGTCCTCAAGGGATCCGAGATCATCTATTCCGCTTTTGGTATAACTGTTTACACACAAATATTGAATGTAATCAATTTGATTGATTTCCATTAATTATCAAAACCATTTATATCGACCCTGCATATAAGGTTAAATTCCATTAATTTCGTATATATTCATATTTGGAATCGTTTTTGGTCAACTTATGATGACCACTGACTGTAACAGATAGTCCTCCGAAATCATATGCCCAAAAGGGAAGTTGCTTGTTCAAAGAGCAGCCCGTTAAGGATGAGGTTCAGCCACCTCTTTCTAAACAAGAGGCCTTTCATTTACACAAACATTCCAAGAATGATATAGATATCCAAACAAAAGTATCCTCTGAAATCAGAGACGAATCACCTCATGTGGGCTCAGAGAGGTCTACTTTGATGGATGACTTTGATGCAATGAAACCCCAAGGAGATGAGAACCACTCAGCCGACACACTCAACCCCAACTCCAACCATCAACAGACCAACAAGTCAGAAAACTCTTCTTTCTATTCCAAGTTTTTATTGAAGAAGAAGAAGAACAACAAGTACAAGGACAAAGAAATGGCTCCATCTTCTTTTTCTTATTCTTCCTCTTCGCATTCATCGTCTCATCAATTACCTGCCGTACATGGTAGTAAGAGCAATTCAAAAGGCATGTTCCGCAATTTGATCACTTGTGGTGCAGTGGACACAAATGACGCCGTATTAGTCATGTTGAATCGGGCCAATAAAACAACTTCCGACAAGTCTACTAGATGGAGCAGCCAAGACATTATCAAGGCTGATCGTATTTGTAAAGCAGATCACAAGAGGAGGGGTGGGTCTGCTGGAGTTTTTGGGACTTGTTGGAATTCGCAGGAGCAGCCGCAGCAACCCCAAAAGCATACTAGTACTGCTACTAGGTGCGTACGTGTATGTCAATTAAATTCTTGATAAAAGAAGAATCATTTCAAAATTAATCAATACATGCACAAAGGGTAAGTATATATAGGGTTCTTTCTACATTATAATATATTTGATAATGATGACTGAAGATTATTAATAATACATACGCTTGTATGCATGTATTGGCTAAGGCTTGCTTGTGTTTGGATTTGATGCTCCAGGAAAAGCTACGATGGAGAAAAGGGTTCAAACAAGCAGCAAAAGGAGCCCGAGTTTAGTAGCCAAAAAGTGGCTTCCGCAGCTTACAGGCCTGTCGGTGGGCCGCATTGCTCGTAAGTGACTATGGTAACTTTTCCCTCTTCTTCTTTACCCACTTTTTGTTACTTTTATTTAAGAGTGAGAGAGAAAGAGAGATGTTCCTATTGCTATTTGCGTAGGTAGGTTGATATCATAACCAAAGGATATTGCGTTCTTTGACTAATGACCATCCAATTATAGGCATGTCGCCTGTGGTTGTAAATTGGACGGGCTGGATGGATTGCTAGACCAAACTGAATTTAATATCTAGTTAGGTCTTACAACCTCACCTCACCAGATACGCAACGAAATGACAATTGTTTGTGTACTAAACCCCTCGACATTTTCGTAGGATCAACTAAAGGGGGAGTGTTAGTAATCTTCTCTCCAACCTTCTCTTTTGAGCCTTCTCCATTATCTTCATGACATGCGTCAATTTCTACACTAAAAACAATGTCATTAATAGACATTGTTTTTAATGTAGAAATTGACGCATGTCATGAAGATAATGGTTTAGTGTAGAAATTGGCACATGTCATGAAGATAATGGAGAATGTCCAAAAGAGAAGGTTAGAGAGAAGGTTGCTATCATTTCTCCAACTAAAGTGTAATGTGTTGTGTGGGAGAGAGGAGAGAGAGAGAGATCATGACTACTCAATAATTAATCCTAAGTAATGGCGGACCGGTTCGGTGCAAAGTGTGACACTTGTCAATTAGAGTTTTGCTTCTAACCAACTGGGAATCTCTCAGGTCTCGCAAGATTCAGTTCAGTTCAGTCTAAATGGCTTATTATAAAGGACACCTTTTTCTCTCTCTTTTTTCCTGTTGTATAACTATATATAGGTTCCCCTGAGACAGCCCTCAAGTCAAATGTATAAATTTATGAAGTATAAGCAACATGTGTGACCATATCAAACTATCAAAAGATAAAGAAAAAAACAATGACTGTTAGCATTGCATTCATAAAGCTGGAACTGCAAAACCGATCAAATTGGCTAAAATTTGAACGACTTAATGCAGGCAGTGCAGGAAACAGTTTAAGCCAGAGAAATTGCACTCACACATGAAATCGTGCAGAGGAAAGAAAGCTCTAAACAACACTGCTGCGGCTTCTGTGGACAAGATACCTCAAATGGGATCAATGACTTCAACTTCTGAGCAATCGTCTGCCGCCTATTTTATTGACCAGCTCAATATGCACAGTACGGACTGATCACTTGTTTTCAAACATACTGTTCCGTAGCTAGGATGAAAGGAAGGGGCTTTTCTTTATTTTCTTTTCTTCTTTTACTTTTTTTTTTATCTTATGTAAATTGAAAAACCATAGCACATTTGCACTGGCTGATAAAGGCAAAAGGAAAATATTACTTACATTATTCCCATTCCAACTTTGTTTAACATTCTTCCAGGTTAAGGGAACAGTCCAGGATAATATTGTTTCCTGTTCACCATCACAAGGCAGACTGGTCCAGAAGTGCGTTGGTGTGTGTACGAGAGAGAGAGGAGAGAGAGAGAGAGAGAGAGAGAGAGAGAGAGAGAGAGAGCCTCTAATATGATAAGAAACCTAAAAAGATTATGTTTCACCCGTAATACAGACTCCAGAACAAGCAATATTGTGAGCCTGCAATCAATTGAACAGAACTGTAATCTAACAAAAATCTAACATAATTTGACGAGAGTACTAGACAGAGTTCAATTATTCACTTGAACAAAAAAAGGAGTCCCCATTGGAGTTCTATTTTTCTGAGTTTCTGCATCCCTGAACTTGTTGAAGTTAAGAATGAGACTATCAATATAAAACAGAGAAACACATTGTATCCTGGGAGGGATGTGAACCCCTGGCATATGCTGTTACACCCTGAACTATATACTAATTTCCACCTGAACTTGAATGAGTAGTGGTAATAAAGAATGTATTTGGAAGTGACATTTCTGTTCATCCTAGGGGCACATATCTATCTCGTTACTTGAGACAACGGATTCAACATGTTCAAGTACAAACTGACATAACTTCTTCCTCAAGTCCGTTGTTCTCTTATCTACTGGAATCCCACCCTTGACTACGTCATCCAACCATAGATTCACCTTTTTAAGCTGCCCCAGCAAACATGCAATCTCCGAGCTTCCTTCCTCTTTGTTCAATCTGAACCCCACATTTAAGGAATCCTCCAAGTACTTTAAGAACCATTGACAAGAAACTAAGAGTAGTTTTTCTATTAAACTTGCTGTCTCTTTTAATCTCTTTTCCTTGGGGCAATCTTCCATCCCAGTGCTCATTTTCTTCACAGCTGGAATACGTCTTGGAGGATTTTGTTTATTTTGGGGTGACCAATTTTCCGAGTTAAATTCCACTGGGGTATTCTCTATGACAATGTAATGATATTTCTCACAATTTGGAATTCCACCATTGCCTTGTGCTCTGAACAAACTGAATTTGGAAAGATTTGCTCCTAACGCAGCTTCCACCCATGAAGTGGCATTCTTACCAGTGGAAGTTTTACACGCATGTGACACCCAACCCTGTAGGCCACCAGAACTGCTTGATTTCACATCTGGGTGGCCTGTGTTGAGCAAGGAGTCTACAACCTTTGCTGCTCTCACCATATTCTGATGGAGCTCCAAAAATTTATCAACCAGTGGTCCTGCAGAAACTTTGTGAGAGGACTCGCTGAGTTCTGCAAACATGCTGGAAAAGGAAACTTAATCATCATTTCTTCACATGCAAGAGTAAGGGAATAAATACTGTTGCTCGAATTAATTTAGAGCAGGCTAAGAAAACCCAATCAAACATTTAGAAGTTTCCTGTTTCATGCCAATACATTGTCATTACAGTTGCTAACTTGGAGATACTGCTGAGTGGAAAAAAAAATTGAAACTAAGCTCAAGTTTTTGCTGTAAGATGAAATTGCACCGCAGCGGAAGCCTCAGCAACTGCATACACAAGTGGAATCTTGTGTGCAACCCACTGTAGCATCACAACTGTCCTACTCCAAACTGCCTACTTTCTACAACAGCATAGGTTTACCCCGACCCAAACAGTCACCATAGCACTTAGTATTTTCAAATATCTGTTTTTTCTTAATTATGCATTTCACTAATCCAGAATATGGTCTATGAACGTGATTGGTTCCCATCCTGCATATCTATATTTCTATTCTGATGTTCAAAATCATATGAAGAAAACAATTTGCAATACCATTTACTCCCATACTAAATCCACATAAGAGTAAAAGCACTGTGTTGATTAGCACTTCTAACATTAATATTTGCACCAACTAAAAAATTAAACACAGCTAGCATAGGTCTGTAGAACATAAAATGCATACCACATGCAATGAATGACACCCTCAGCTGCTGATGCTTGTTCTAGCGCACGTACAGCACCAGAAAATGCAACGTTCCTATGACAAATAGCTCCCTGAAATGGTTAAGAACAATAAGCACAGAAAATAATGAAAACACAGCATCACATTATAACAGAAGCCTAAAATGATATGAACTTGGAATTGATTGCAAACCTTTCCAAGATCACTAATGGTAGATGGGAGAGCATTCCAATAAATTTTTTGATCGGACCAAGTTTTGAAAGTTAGGGGCACCCTAATAAGATGGTTCGAAAGAGCTTCCTCAGGCAAGGACTTCAATTCTTTCTTGGAAGACTTATTCGTTGGTTTTGGCGAAATGGTCTCATTTTTATTTTTCAGTGGTGAAACGCTCATACTTGGATGCTTAAGATGTGAATCATTCTTAGTAAAAAGCTTCTTATGAGAAACCACCTGCAACAACATCTGGTCCTCAGCTTCATGAAATGAGAAAAAGAGGAAAACAAGAAGAAAACTATATATTGAAGTGATCTAGAAAGTGACTAAAATTAAAATTTCATAAGCATTTAAAATTCGTTATACTTCAAATAATTAAATTCAGTTATGAATTTCATCAATTAAAGAGAAAATTGATACTTGTAAAGATGCATAAGACAATTTAGTACACTATAAATTCAAATTGAAGTGGTTCTTTCAAACCACCAATCCAAAGATGGCATAGATATTTCAAGTTCAGGTAGAAATTAGTATATAGTTCAGGGTCTAACAACATATGCCAGGGGTTCACATCCCTTGGGATGTGAACCCCTGGCATATGCATTAACATACGGAAGGAATTCTACCTTGAAGTCTTCAAATTCATATTTGTGCTTTCCTTCTGTTGAAATTTTCATCTTTTTACCGATTAACATGAATATTTTGGTGCAAATGTGGAGACAGCCTCCATTCAGTAATCAAACTCCAAGAACGGTGGTTCGAAAGCAGGGTGCAGAGGAGAAACAGTATTTCTCAAGAGATGGGATGGTGGTTGAATCTAAAATGAGTAAAGATGGGCTTAGGTGATATAATTAAAATAATTTTACATCGGATACAGGTTGAACATAACTAGTGCAGGGCAAGGAAAAGAAAGGAAATTAAAAGAAGAAAAAAAAAACTTGGTTTAGCCACAAAAGGGGGCACACACTGAAATTTGAAAGCAAGCCGTAGAAGGCATTCATAAATACAAAGTGTACTGAGACAGAGTAAGAGAATTTTAGCGCATGACTCAAGTGGAGATTTGTTGAAAACAGAAAAACCATGCAGATGAAACAATTAGAAAAATGCAGAAAAAGTAGTCAGTCAGCAATGAAGGGAAGCAATCGATATATATATATATATATATAGAGAGAGAGAGAGAGAGAGAGAGAGAGAGAACAAACAGCGGGAGAAAGTAGTGAAGGAATGGAAGAAAGCCGCTCAGACTGAGATTTGAAATGCGACGTAGAAATAGTAGTCCGTGCATCCCAAGCCTTCCTGGCCGAATCCAAACTCAGCCTCCTTGTTGAGTCCACCACCGCCAACCTATTGCTGCTTGCCCTTTCATTATAAGTGGTCTGTGGACTGAGTGTGGACTTGGACTTGGGCTTTGACTTGGCCTTGTTATTGCTCTCTTTCGTGTTAGCATTAGAGGGTTTTGTTTTTGTACAAGTCGCTGCAACAGGTGGTCTCGCGGTGGAGAGCAAATGAATGGGATTGGGATTGCCAAGGCAGAGAGGGGGTGAGGGCAAGAGAGCCCTCTTGCTCTTGGGGATGGGCTTCAACCCACGAAGGACCGGCACAGGGGAGGCCGAATCCAGCTGAGTCACGTACACCAACTGCCCCAGCTGAATCTTGTCGCTGTATATTAAATCCAGGTCATCGTCGTCGTTGTCTGTGATGGACACGTAGGCCGAATGTAGTGAGTCAGACAACTTCAAGAAGAAGCCTCTGGGTCTACTCTTCCAGTTCCAGGCATTGTCTTCGTCTCCCGGCCAAGGCACGATCTCGATGACTTGCAGCACCGCCGACCGGTGCTCTCCGGTCACCTTAACGTCCTTGTTGCCCACATTGTCCAGGAGCTTCGATAGCACGCCAGGCGTTAGGGATGCCATTGCTCCTCTGCCACTTTGATGGATCAGTGTTTCAGTAGAATAGAACTAGTACGTACCTGGCCTCCTGCTCTCCTTCAAGTTCAACCTTGCTGAGTCCAAAGTCCAGAGTGGCAGCTGGACCTGCACTATGACTGGTGTTGTGCAACACAGACCTGACAGTGACAGGCTGATAGATATGCTTCATAGTCTGTTCATAGGTTGATACTAGACTAGACTAGAAAGTAAAGTATTCGACAAGTCGCTCTCTGTCTGTCGAATCTCAAGGAAGCCATTGGGGAGGCTGTTCTTTCTTCGTTTTCTGCAACATTTCTGACACGTGTCAAACGGGCGTCTACTTTGCTTGAGATTTGTACTCTCGTACGCAGCTTTTTAGGTTTATCCCGCATAACTAATATATTTGAAAATTGAGATTGTTTTAGGTGTCTCGTACTCGTTGTCACGGGAAATGAGAGCAAGCACTCTACTGCTTTACTTGTTAGACCAACGGATTTCTAGGAGTTATAGCTCTTGAACTTGTGTCCGGTTTTTGCTCTTTTGAATTCGAAAAATGGTTGGTGTACTTCTTTAATTCTACTTTCGTCAGCACCCAAATGATCATTTTACCTTTTGATTTGACGAAAAATATGACAGATTATAACGATAGGATCAACTATGAGAGAGAAAGTGAAGTTGAGTATTACCAAAGCCAATACTTGAGTTGGAGAACTCTAGCAGTTAACGATTCTTGCGCTCAGCCACCCCATTTTGCTGGGGTGTATAAGGATATGACCGTTGTTGTTCAATACCATGGGCTGTGAAAAAATGTTGTAGATTACGGTTGACATATTCATCGTTATTGTCAGAATGGAGAATCAAACATTTTGACAGTAAATTGGGTCTCCACCAATTTTTTTTTGAACTGATGAAATACTGAACAAACCTCCCATTTAGATTTAAGGAAGGAAATGCAAGTCATACTGGTGCAATCATCTATAAATGTAACAAACTATCGAGCCCCAATAAGAGTAGGGACTTTAGTAGGACCTCGAACATCGGAATGGATAAGAATAAAAGGAACTCCACTTCTATGCATACTTGTCACCTTTGTCATTCTTCTTTCTGGATGACTTGTCACTTGACTTGCCACTCTCATTTGGCTTGTTGTCTCCCCCACCGAATTCATTGTTGCGCTTCTTTCCTTTGAACTTGGAGTTGCTTTGATCGTTCTTCTCAAACTCGACAAGAGACTCAACTGCAGCAATTGCCTCTGACAAGGTTTGGACATGTCTCTTTTGTAACTCTAGCTTGACCTAATTCTGTAGGCCACTAATGAAGTACATGAGCTTGTCTTCATCTGTCATGTTAGGCACCTCGAACAATAGGTTGGTGAATGTGGTGACATAGTCTTTCACGCTCCCCATTTGCTTTAGCCATCTCAGCTTCTCCTACCTCATACTTGACATTCTTTGGATAGAAATATAACATAATATCCTTCTTAAATTCATCCCAAGTCTCAAGTTTAAACGTACCTTAGTCGATCTCCATGGATCGACGACGCCACCACATGAGAGCATTGTCGGTGAGTGTAACATCCCCGACCTAATTTTAATTGTTTAACTCAATTTAATTTCATTTTGTGAAATTACGATTTTGCCCTTGGGGGTAGGATCATTTTGGTCACTTTTTAATCCGAAAGGAATTTGTGGAAACGGGTTGAGCCGTTGTGTCGGGCTCGTCGAAACGAATCCGTAGACAGGTGGCACGCTCGATTCGGAGTTGTAGAACTCAAAAAGGATGTAATGGTCATTTCAAAATTTACCAATTTACCAAAATACCCAGACCCCACCCCAGCCCGCGCGTCTCTCCTCTCTCTCTCTCTCTCTCTCTCTCTCTCTCTCTCTCTCTCTCTCTCTCTCTCTCCTTCGTCCGTTTTCATCGGGATCGCCGTCCGGCCACCAAATCCAACGCCACAACTTACAAAACGCTCATCTCCACTTCCTCTATAAAACCCACTAGTTTTTCGAGATCGATTTCTCTCTGTGAAGCGACTAGAACGAGGAGAAAAATTGCGATTTTTCCAATGCCGGCCACAGCGTTTCCCATAACGGAATCCGTCGAGTGACTTATGCATTTTCATCCTCTCAACGTCCTCTAATTGTTTTGGTAGGTAGTTTGGATAGATTTGGCCGTTTGGAAGTTCGATTTCGAACCCATAGAACTGGTGATTTTGGTGGTGTTTTACGGCAAGCTCCAGCTAGTTTTTGGCCGTGAGCCAAGAACTAAAATCACTCCCCTAGTTGTGCTTGACATTTTGGTATAAGTATTGTAGGGTGTTTCGAGAATTTCCTTCGCCGAAAATTTCTCAAGACACCTACACGCTGCTAGCGCGTGTGGCGGCACATGAGCCATGTTGTGGCGCCCCATTGTATTCTAAAATTCCTCCATCGTCATCCCGAGCACAACGGTATGCTCGGATTTGAAATTGCATGTTGTATGACAGTCGAACGAATATTCGCCTATTAGGCGTTATTTAGGTTCGATGGGTTCGGACCGTTTGATCGGTCCCAATTTCAAATATGTTGTTCCCCGTACCTCTAGGATCATGTAGGAACTCGTGGATCGAGAATTGGAGTCCTGGATACTCCGAATCATTAATTATAGGGTTAGGTAACTTGGTTACCGTCCGATCATGCGATCGAGAGCGATCCGACTGCTCGATTGACAACAAACTTCCATGACGTGTTTAGTAAACTCTGTTGAACCTGTAGGAACTTTCGGATCGGAAGTCGGAGGTCGTGGGCCTTACGGGCCCAATTGACCTATTCAGGAAGTTTGACCAATCGGTTGACCGTGAGTCTTCCGAGGTGGGTCCATCTGTTGTTAGGCGTAGTTTGACCCTAGAAACTCCCCGGTAGTCGTGCACATTCACTTTGTGCCCTGGGAAAGTTCGGAGTTTGTTTTTAAGTTCTCGTTCGAGGTGCTTCCTTTAATTAAATCCTCGTGTTCTTCAAATAGGTACTCTGGCTCAACATGCTCAGCAAACGGGACCTTCTCAGGGTCAGGCAGCTTTGGACTTCTCGTGAGTGGACACTTGTTTTCTAATTAGTTTTCTATGAAAATGTTTTATGAATGATGTAAATATGGTTTAATATTCTAGATTGGTAATTAAGTGTTTAGAAATGTTTTGATTGTGGTCTAATGTTCCAGGTTTGGTTTGAGAATGATTTTGGAAAGAATTATAAATGGTTAGAATTGAGTAAGTGAAATTTGGGTTTTGGATCATGATTTTATTGGTTGTGACATGGGATTTCCAGGAATTATTATTATTATTATTATTATTATTATTATTATTATTATTATTATTATTATTATTATTATTATTATTATTATTATTATTATTATTATTATTATTATTATGAAAGTATATGGATTCGGTGATTTTGAGATTATGAAAGTATGTTTTGGATTATCCGGCGTACTTATATATATATAAATTGGATTATTTCGATAATTGAGTTGAAGAAACTATAATATTGTTTATTTTGTGGGTTATCGTATTAAAAGGAATTATTGGGGCATTTTGAATATTTTGAATTATGGAAATTGATATTTGGGATAACATGATTTGGATTTTTGTGAAGACGAGTCTTGGAGCTCGACTGTGTTATTGGAAAGAATATTGTAAGGGAGTTGTATTTTTGGACTATGGAATTAATATATTGTCACAATTATGGTTTTGAAATGCTACGAGAGTGGTATGTATATTTTGAATATATGTTTGGGTATTGGGTTATGGACATTATACACGTCCGTATGTCTATGTATATGGGATTGGGTACATATGAAATACTTTGGAATTTGAGATATGGTTGATATATGTATATGAGTTGGATTGTGGAAAGTGTTATTGGAGTGTTGGTATCACCATGGTTTGTACCCTCCCTGGATATGTTAAAGGACCGGGCTTGACCGGGTGTGCCGTGGGCCTTGGTAGGGCGTCTACGCGCGTAGGACATGGTTTGATGTGTACACATGTGGCGTTGGATTTTTCGGTATGTGTACGGTAGAGCGTTAGTCCCCCGGTTGGACAACTCATCCCTAGACGCAGGGTAGCAAGTTGAAACCATGCGGGCTAGTCAAACGATCCCTGTATTGGATTGTTTCCTCGGTATAAGAATTGTTGTGGAAGTCATACTATATATATATATATATATACTATTACATTTTGATTCTTATCTTGTTAGTGAGGATTCTTCCTCGCTTGCTATGCCTACGGGCATGCGTCTGGAAGTGAGTGGTCTAGTGAGGGAAAAAGAGTCGAGTTTCGGGGCTTTACTACTATCGGGATTTTGGGTTATCTGGTTTTTCAAAGTCGTTTTTGTTATATAATTACGTATGGGATACTTTGGTTTTAAAGAATGGATTGTCAAGTGTGAGTCGGGCTATATGTATAAATGTGTGTGTTAGAAATTGTGTGGGTGCGTTTGTGGTTTTATGATCGGGTATGTTGTATATGTGTGAAGTTACTTTCCAGGTTAAGATGATGATTTAATCACTCATGGAGGCTAACAAGGAACAACCACATGAGTTTTTTATCTGAACCCAAAGAAAAAAAACTCTCTGCAAGAATATTATGTCATCCTATGTTTCCAAAAACCGCAGAGAACAAAACCGCTAAGTTCCTTTCTTATTTCTCACGCTTAAAACTAGGTCAGAGACCAAAAAGGCTTTTAACAAAAATGGGCTTTTTAACACATAAATTATTTCTTTAAAACAAATAAAGCCACTTAACTAAGAACCCAACTAAAAAGATAAAAGAACCCTTTTGCTTAAATAAACACCAAACTAAGGAGTCTAAAACCATCGTTAAAAACTCACTAATGTCTGGCACTGGATTATGTAAGATTGAAACCATATATCAGTCTTATACATCTGATAGCCACTTTTGATGAATTTGCAAATATGCAAATTTGAATGCATGGATGCAAAACATACATTGGCATTGTCTCTGAGCCACACTGATCCAGGATAGCGGAACATCACTTAAAATTGTAGGTTACACTCAAAGACCTACTCTATGTTTTTGTAACATGAAATTGCCAATATACCAAAAATTGGTCCTAACAGCGATGGGATGGGGTTTGATATGGGATGGGATTTACACAGATTATTTAGGAATGAGGTGTAGTGAGGGCAATTTAGGAAGAAATATGGGGTGTAGTGAGTATTTTTAAATTTGACTAAAATTTAGTAGGGGTGTGAAGAGAATGTGGGGTGTAAAGAGTAAATAATGGGGTGCAAACAAAATCACCCTAATTTACAACCAATTAACTAAAACGTGACAGTGTTAACCTTTAAATAACTAAGTTAACTCCAATTTTTATTTTTATTTTTAAAAACTAAATATTATAACACGTTTCTTCTTCCACCACTGTTACGTCCCATCATCTTCATTAAATATTATCGAATTCTTCTTTTTCACCCACTGTAGCTTCTTCTTCACACCTCACCAGCTAATGCTTCCCCATGGATTTTTTGATTTGTAAGAAATAGATTTATGGAATGGCTTTCTTTGTTTATATATATGTTTCTGTATTTTGAGGCTGTTTTGAAATACCAAAGTAGTAATTTTATTATGTGGCTTGGTTAAATTAAATAAAGAACTGTTGCATTAGATTAGATCACTTTCACCCATTGTGCTATGGCAAAGGGCAAGGGCAAGAGTAAGGGTAGACACTATTTACATGAATAGTGGCTGCCCTACCCTTTTTAATTTTGCTTTCCCACCCATTGTCATGGCAAGTAAAGGCAAGTATTATTCATATGAGATATGAGGAGAGTAATTTGTATGGATTTTTGGTTTGGGAAATGAAGAACATGGCTAGGTATTTATAGAAAAAAATTCTGGTTTTTATATATTTTTTCTTCTTTTTTATTTTTTCTTGATATTTAAATTAGTCGCAGATGTCACCGCCCCCATGCAGTAGCCCAGGCCATTCTTGCCTTTGGGCTGGCCCAAATAAGTGAGTCCATTCCTACCCAGTGTCACGACCGCATATTGGAGGTTCTACCCAACAACTATTGGGCCAACCTAAAAGATCCATTTGTGAAGTCAAGCCCAACAAGAGAAGCTCAAGGCCCAGCCCATAGAATGGATCATTCTAGTTCCCTTGACTTAGTCCACATGTCTAGATTCAATGTATATCTGTAGTAGGTAGCAATGATTCCAAACCGTTTGATTGTTTCAATCCTAGCCCTCCATTTTGGGTAGTAGGTCAGCTAGGATTTCTATATAATAAGGGTGCCTCATTTGGTATCCTCACCCCTCAACTTGTAAAGCATTGAGTAGCAATACAAGCAAATATTCTCACAAACTCTCTTGAGTGTTATTATCGTTCTAGCTCTTTTTCTTGTCTTCTTGCTGGGTTCGATCTTATTTTGCATGAATGAAGGTTGACTTAGCTTGTTCGATAGCGTAAAGCTCTAATACCAACTGTCAAAGACTTATGTTTAAAGCTTATTTTCGCCCACTCACATTTTCTGTTTTACGCCCCTCAGGTCCTAGATTCCGAGGTCAACACCACCACGTCGAGGCATCACAGCTAGCTATTCCTGTAGTAGTTTTCTTTCATTTACGGTCATCTTCTCGAGTTGTAAATTTAATTCGTTAGATTACTCTGTAATGCCCACCTAGGGTTGAGGTAGAGGTCGGAGGCCTCCTTGTTAACCTTTGTACATGCTGGCTGTTGGGAATTTTATTATGTTGTGCATAGGTATGGATTTTCAAAAGAGGTTTAGATTTGCGGTTTCAAACTGGATGAGTTTGGTTTCAGGAAAATGAGTATTTCAATTATGTTGTTTATATTTTTACTGAAATGGGAAAATTCCAGAAAGATTCGATTTCAAAGTTTTACATTAAGAACTAAATGATTAAGTTTGTGGTTTCCGAGAAATTTAAGGAGTTTTAAAGCTTTAGTTTTCTATTTGGTATGCTAAGGCACAGATTTAAATGAACTATTTTCAAGAACCAGATCGTATTTACGTACGTATACAAAAGATTTTTGTTGCCTAGTGTTTTGAAAGTATTTTATAAAACAGAGGGGGTTATTATGTTGATCTCGCTGATTGGGTTGAGTAGCACAGGCGAGTAGGCAAGTCTCCCTTGTGAGCGTTAGTCTTGTGAGTTGAGACTTGTAAAACCTTTTTGCATTCTTTCTCATAGTGATTTGTTTTCCGGCATAGTGCCCGCAGTTGTTTTCCTCATCTTGAGGTTTTTTACTGCGTCAACATATCTTGTGTCTCTTGTGCGAGTGTTTGTGTTTTTGCTTGAATTTATTTCTGCTGCGTATTCTGGAATTCTGCTTACAGGATTGTTACAGTACTTCAATCCTGATGTGGTGTTTGGGTATTAAGAAACAGATTGGTTGGCCATTCTAGGGAATTTCAATTGGCATAAGAGCGGGTCACTAGATGTGCTTAGTGAGATCGTTGGGCTATGCTAGAATGGATCGTGCATGTGGGTCTGTGACTCATCCTTCGTTTCTTGATGAGAATACTAACTATGGGGCTTGGAAAGACAAGATGAAGTCTTTTCTTTGGGCTCAAGGTACAAAGGTGTGGACAACTATTGAGAACGGTTGGGAACCTCCAACAAAGGAAATTAAAGGACGTGGAAAAGATGTTGAAGGTGAAAGTCAGTCAACAACAAAGTTTGTAATCAAGCCAAACACGGAGTGGACTGATGAGGAATCTGATATGAGTGCCTACAATAAAAAAAAAAAGGTCTCAACTCCATCTTCACTGCGGTATCTGCTGAAAAATTTGAGTTTATTTGTCATTGCAAAACCTCAAAGGAGGCTTGGGATATTCTGGAAATTACTCATGAAGGAAATGCCACTGTCAGAGAATCAAAACTTCAACAACTGATGACTAAGTTTGAAAATATGAAGATGCTTGAAACTGAAAAATTTGTTAAGTTTGGTGAATGCTTGCAGCAACCTTGGTGATGCAATTCCTGAACACAGAATAGTGAAAAAGATTTTGAGATCTTTGCCTATGATGTGTCACGCTAAGAAGACAGCGATTGAGGAGTGTGAGAATTTGAACAATTATAAACTTACTGAGTTAATTGGTTCTCTTACCACTTATGAGATGGAATTTCCAAAAATTAAGAAAAACAGGGGCATTGCACTAAATGCTTTGAAAGAAGATGGGGATGATGATGTGTCTGAAGACAAAATAAATTATGCTTTGCTTACAAAACAATTTTGAAAGTTGTTAAAACCTAAGAATTCAAGACCCGGTGAGCAAAGAGGAAATTCAAGTTCAAATACAAGAGGGAATCATTCTCGTGAGTTTACTTTTGACAAGTTATCGCATACAACCAGAACTATGGAGAAAAGAGGCTCTAAAGATCAACCGAAGTGCTTTGAATGTGGTGGATGGGCACTTTGCCTCTGAATGTGCAAATAACTTAAAGAAGCAAAATGGTGGGAAAAATAAAGTAACGGCAACAACTTGGAGTGATAGTGAGTTTGATAGTGATTCAATTTCAGAAAAAGAAGATCAAGTGGTTGCTTACTCTGGAAAAATTCATGTGGAAAAAGAAGAAAATTCTGCTGTTGAAGAACTTGAGATAGAAGTGGTGATGGAGCAATTCAACAGTCTTCATGATTCCTCTGAAAAACTGAAGAAGACAAATGCTGAACTTGCTGATCAAGTGGTCTTTCTTCAAGGAGAACTGACCAGGACTGAAACTGCACTTCAATCCCAGTTGAAAATAGAAGAAAATTTGTGTGGGTCATTGCTTGAAAAAATTCAGATGCTTCAAGACAAGTACCAACAGCAGAAAGATATGAATTTCTCTCTTACTTCTGAAAGGGATCATGTAAGTGCTGAATTAAAATTAGCAACTCAAAAAATATTTAGTCTAACCATTGGTGCAGAGAAGATTGACAGGATGTTAAGTTTGGGAAAAAGGGTTAGTGATACGAGAGGCTTGGGTTTTGAAAGTGAAATGTCTAAGCAAGAGGTCCAAGTTGTAAAATTCATCAAAGAATCTGCTCCCACTGAAGTGAAGGCTAACCCAAAGAAATTTATACTAATTTGTCATTTTGTGGAGTTTTAAGTCATATACGACCTAGGTGCAATATGCTCAAAAAGAAGAAAATGTCAGGTTACTGTTACTCTCAGAGAAATTATAATCTACCTCAAAGAACCAAACTAGTGTGGAGGAAAAAGGAGGAAAAATGCTTGGTGGCTTTAATTGCTTTATCTGCTAGAAAATATGATACATGGTATTTCAACAGTGGTTGTTCAAGACATATGTCCAATGATAAATGTTGGTTTACAAATATGAATACAGAGTGTGTGGAAGGCTCTGTGACATTTGGAGATGGAAGTAAAGGTAAAATTTTAGGGAAAGGAGATGTTGAGACACTTGGCTTACCGTTCTTAAAGAATGTCATGCTGGTGGAAAATTTGCAGGCAAATTTGATAAGCATCAGTCAACTTTGTGATGATGGTAGCAGTGTGTGGTTTGATAAAGATCAATGCTATGTTGCTGATTTGCAAGGAAAGAAGGTTATGAGTGGTATGAGATCCAAGGATAATTGCTAGATTGTTCGGTGGTTCTCGACTGTCTTCCCAACTATTCATTAGAAGATCCAGTACCTTACACGGTGAATTGGTCTGGTTTAATTCAAACATAAAAGTGGATTGGCCTTTTTGCTTCGCCTCGTTTTTTTAGAAATTTAGGTTGAAGAAGAGGCCTGTAAATTGCGAGGAATTTATTTCCTCTGAAATTCGTTGGTCATCCCCCTCCCTTTATTATTTATACATTGTGCTGCTGATGTAGATGCGATGTTACTGACTAGCAGTTTCCTGTATTAGTTTTCTATTGAAATTAGGGGGAAAAATGCAGAAAATGATGGGGGTGGAGGAGGAACGCTATGAACAATTGAAGTTATTGGGTGCTATGCTTACTTTTTGTCATGTAATTGGTTTTTAGGTTCATCCATATCTTCTTCAGACGTACGTATTATAAGTAGCATGCAAATGGAGAACTCAATAAAGAGAACCATATCATGCTGTGTATCTACTAGTGTAATGTTGATGAGATTGTGGTATCTGAGGTTGCATCTTATCATTTTTATTTTAAATATTTTTTTCCTTAACTGTAATTATGTACAAGGGTAAAATAGGTTATTCATGTTTAAAATTAGTATGGGGTGTAAAGAGCAAATAATGGGGTGCTAATAAAATCACCCTTTAAATTATGACACACAAGATTACCACATTTACTGACCACCTTATGAGGCAGCTGATGTGGTCATGCCATGTCATTTAATGAATATTGTCATGTGGATTTTATTTTTATTACTTTCTTTTTTTAATAATTATTAAAAACAGAAAGGCTTTTGATCACAAACGGTCCTTGAGGTTTACGAAATTATCACCTTTCGTCCCTAACGTTTTTTTTGTGACACTAATGACCCTTAAGGTTACCCTCCACATATCAAAATGGTTCTTGCCATTAGCTTCCGTTAAATTTTCTGTTAAATGGCACGTAGCACATGTGTGGAGACCACACATCCAATAATATAGAGCCACGTGGCTTAAAATAAAATATAAAATATATTTTAAAAGGTTTTTTTTTTATCACAAATGTTCCCCTGTGGTTTGCAAAATTATCACATTTCGTCACTAACCTTTTTTTGTGACACTAATGGTCCTTAAGGTTACCTTCCATAAATCAAAATGGTCCCTGCCGTTAGCTTCTGTCAAATTTTCTGTTAAAATGCTGACATGGCACATGTATGGAGTCCACACATCCAATGATATAGAGCCATGTGACTTTAAATAAAATAAAATATATTTTAAAACTTAAGATACATTAAAAAAATAAAAGAATTAAATTTTTTTAGGAAAAAAAAAAAAGAAACCCTGCAACTATCCTTAACGATGTCCAAATTTTCGATGGGGTTTGGTGGCAAAGCCTTGGTTAAGGGATAACTGCTATGCTGGGTTATTTTTTCCTAAAAAAATTTAAATATTTTAAAAGTATTTTAAAGGGATTTTAAGTTTTAAAATTTATTTTATTTTATTTAAAGCCATGTGGCTCTATACTATTGGATGTGTAGACTCCACATATGTGTCACGTCAGCAATTTAACATAAAATTTGACGGAAGCTAATGGCATTGACCATTTTGATGTGTGAAGGGTAACCTTAAGGACCATTAGTGTCATGCCTCAAAATTGAGACACGTGACAGCGGCACGTACTTTGAAGATCCCGAAAATATAACACTTAGATTCGAGAGTTATACTCCCAAAATTCCTAAAATACGATAAGCATTTTTAATTAAATAAACGGGTTGGATCAGAGTTATAAATAATAGCGGAAAATTTTAATAAAACATTATGCAAATTTTATTGTCGAAATACCAACTCCAGAGGTCAAGGAAGAGTACCTGTAACCTTATAAGTTATTTTAAAAATCATAATGATTAAATACACACCAACCATCTAGAATTTATACAGAGGAAGGAAATGACAAGAAGCATCCTCAAACTCTTAGGAAAGGAAATCACGACCTGTCAGATATGATGAGATACAGGGACCAAATGTGTTGACAGGTATAAGAACAGCACCAAGTAAAACTCAAGGGTTGTGATCTACATGAAAAAGTAGGGTTGAGTATCACATACAATCATTTACCCTGTAAGAGGCTCCGGCCAGGTTTGAAAATATATAGCAAAATAACATAGTAGTGTTCATGAAAAACAGTGAAAAAATATGCACAACACAAACCATTTTCCATATAAGTATAGGATCTGAAACAGTTGGCATGCTCACACAACTTTCGCAAATATTTTTCTGGGCCCAAATATGCTTGTCTGACAACTGATCCTTATAGGCCAACTACCCCTACCAGAAATAAAAATATAACCAACTTACCTGGTACGGTAGCGAGAGTGTCCATTTCAACAGTTACACCTCGTCGACTATACCTCACGCATAGGGTATTGGTAAGGTCTATTCGCATAACCCTTCCGGAGGTTTAGGTAATCAAAACCCAAGGAAGTCGATATGCCCCTTTCACCCTCAGTGACAGGACCCGACCCAGATTCCACCCAGGAACCCGTGCCGAATCCTGCTGACAACCGACATCATCCCATGTCGACATCATCCCATGTCGACATCATCCCATGTCGGGCCCACATACTAAAAGAATCCCTCTTCCCGAGACAAACAGACAAAGGGGGTCAAGACTTCTGCCGAAAAACGGGCAGAGTCTCCCCAGAAACACAACCAAACCCAAAAGTTCAACTTGTTCAACAACAGTAGAATATGTATAACCAACTGCCAATGCAATAAATACATAACAGGCCTCCGGCCAACAAGTTCAATCGTAATGGGCAATAACAGAGCAACTAAGAGTATTCAAGTTTAACAGCAGAAAATTCAAAGTTAAGATAGGGACACGAGGTCCTACAATCAAGTTGACGCTCGAGGAGAGAAGCGCTCGGCCGGACAGTTCGAAGCACGACTACGGCCTGGGGGCACAAAACAGAAAAGTGTGAGTGGACAAAAACAAAGTTTAGTAGTTCAAAACAACGTACTAACCCCACCGTTTCAAAACCATGTAAACCATGCAATTAAAATCCGTTGTATACGTACTTGATTCAAAAACCAATATCTCAAAAATAATCAAAGAATAAAACCAAACCAAACCTTTTACTTTTCCCGAGGCATAACCTCCCAAAACTGATCCGAGTAGTCATAAAAATAATTATAAACCGAAACAACTTGAAAATCGTAAGCAAGAGAATATAATAAAGTTTCCAAATAACAAAACAACGTAAAATGACCAAAGACCAAGATAAAACCAAGAAGTCCAAAACCACCACAAAGTAATAAAATAATGACACTTAAAAAGACTTTATCCCTTTTTTTCCCACACTCAAATAACTACATGCCCGTAGGCACTGCAAGCGAGGAAGTATCCTCACCGAAAGAAAATACGAATACGAAGATACTAACATATACATATAGACTAACACACGCGTAGATACAATATAATCTCGACACCAAATACAAGTACCAGGGGGAAACAATCCAACAGGGGATTGTTTAACTGGACACCGGGACAACATTCACGATGGTCTCATGCCCAGGATAACTAGACATCGGACGGCATCGCAATGGCCTCGTGCCCAGGGTCAAGCCGTCCAACTGGGACTAAGCTCCCCGGCCCGCATGGCAGAGTCCTCAATAACCATGCGTCCGAAACTAGTCATACGCGCAGACTACCCAATCAAGGGTCTACAGCTACACCCCGTTAAGGTATGCACCGGATCGAACCATACTCCAAATCACAGTAACCGTATCAAGAACAGGGGGAGGTACATAACACAGTGCCAACTGCACTCAAACCAACACCACACGATAAACCATATACAAATTTAACCACATGCACCCAACCCCAAAATATCACACACCAGAACATATATACGTATAACAAATCCAACAACATCAAATATACTCAAATAAGGACATCACCGTCCCAAACATACAATACTATAATTAAAAATAGACACAAGCGTCAAACGACGGTATAATAATCCAAAAACCATTAAAATGTCATAATCACGGAAAATGCATAATCAAACCATATTTAAAACCGAAGTCAAGAAAATGTCAAGTCAAACCCCAAGTAAAACATATGCTTCAAAACATAGTCCCTTTAAAAATATAAAGTCCAAACCCTGAAACGTATTATTCAAAATATACACATATATATACAAAACATAACTATCCTTTAAAATACAATAACTCAAACTCAAGCATTCGAAATTCCGACGTATAACTGACATCCCTTAAATTCATACTTTAAAACAACATAAATAGTGATACAATAAAATATAACCGAAAGTCCAAACCCGTATACATATATGTTCCAAAACTCCATATCAAAGTAAATATACATATATACTCAAAGTAGATATATATTTATATATATTCAAAGTGGATATACATACTTATTTTCAAAGTAGATATATATATGTAATATGTGACGACCCTGACCCAATTTAAAAGATAAAATGAATTAATTAATTAAGTTAATTAATTTGGATAACTAAAATGAATTTAAAAGGAATTAAAATGATTTAATTGGAATTAATTGGAATTAAGTAATTAAAGGGGCATTTTGGTCCACTTTATTTTCGGGACGGAATTTGGTGAAACGAGTTGCGCCATTGCGTCCGGCTCGTCGAAACGAGTCCGTTGACGGGCGGAACGTTTCGATACGAGCTTTGGATAGTTTTGAGGACATAATGGTAATTTTAGAAATCAAATAAAATAATATAAAAAGGCGTTAACCAATCAGAAAGCGAGTAACCCTTCTCTCTCCTCCGTTGCTTCTCTCTCTCTCCCGAACCGACCTCTCCTTCTCTCTCTTGATTCCGACGAACTGCAGCACGGCCGGCCACGATACCGGTCGCGTTCGAGCCGCGTGAGGAGGCGGTCATAACCCACGAGATCTCCGCCGATCACCTCGAATCCTGCCGGCGCCGTCGATTGCAATTTCTCCGGTTTTTCACGGCGTCGTTCGGCGCCACCGTCGACCGGCTCCAATGAACCAGGTATGAAACTCGATCCCCTCTTCATGCTCTAGCTATTTCTGGGGGTTTTGGTGATCGATTGGGTGATTTTAGAACAGATCTAGAATTCTAGGTTTTAGGCCGGTTTGGCCGGACTTTCGAGGGGTTTTTGAGGTGGTTGCCGGCCGGTTCTGTGGCGGCTCCCACCGGTTCTGAACTCCCCTCCTTGTTCTGAGTCCATTGATGTAAGGTTGGTAGGCTGGATCGAAGGTTGGTTGATCATCGGATTTGATCAAGACACCCGCCACCCACGGTGGCGCGTGTGGCGGCGCGTGGTGGCGGTTTGGTTGCGGTTCTTGGGTCCTCTGAGATCCTTGTATCGCTGTGAGCGCGTAGGAGTTGACGGATCTCAATTCGGAGATCGTTTGGTTATCGAACGAATCTCGCCTATTGCGTGATTCTCGGGTTCGATAGGATTGAACGGTTGGATCGTGTCCATTCTTGGATATGTGGATCTAGATAATTCTAGGATCGTGTAGGATTTGACGGATCGCGATTTGGAGTCCGGATACTCGGATCGATGACTTGAAGTTAGGATTAAATCAGAATCGTCCGATCGTGCGATCGTGAGCAATCCGACCGTCGGATCGAGACCAAACTTTGAGGACATGCTATTTAGGTCGTGTTGAACCTTTAGGAACTTTCGGATCTAAGTTTGGAGGTCATGGGACCCACGGGTCTGATTTGACCTATTCGGGTCGGTTTGACCAAGTTTGACCAGGGTTGACCGAGTGTCTCCCGAGGTTTGTTTGTCATGTAGTTGACTTTGTTGGACTTCTAGGAAGGTCTAGATCGTTTTGGAGGTCTTGGGCTCCAGGCCCGGGTTGATCGAAAAGGGTGTTTGACCACCGGTTGACCATGAGTCTTCCGGCGGTCCCACTGGTTTTAAGAGGTAGTTTGACCTTGGAATCCTTCGTAGGACGTACGTACACGTTAAGTGGGGTTTTGTTAGGGTTTAAGTTTACGTTTCTCGTACGGTTCGATTACTAATCCAATCCTCGTCTTTAACGCTTTAGGTACCTTGACTCTGCGTACTTTGTAAGCGGGACCCTTTGAGGGTTGTGCAGCATAGGACCAACGGTGAGTGGACTTTGTTTTCTACTGTGCATGATCTGAATGAATTGCATGAAATGCATGAAATGAGATTTAATGATTGTTTTAAATCTTGAATGTTAAGTCTTGGTTTGACTTTGGTTTTATTATATTTAAAAAGGTTTGCATTTGAGTTTAATGCATGATTTGGGTTGCCGGTTTTTATATGGGGCCCTGATGGTTATTTTATTAATATTTATACCTTTGGGTATTGAACGGGACGTGGATAACGCCCGGTGATTTCATATCAGATTTTCATTATACAAATGAGCTATCTTAAGCTTGGAACCTTTATATTATATTTTAATTATATAATTGAATATATGGACGTTAGTATAGTCCATTTGATTTCATATTCGGTTTTAGTGTTAAAACCCTATGATTTATAATACGTATACTTTGATTATATATATATATATATATATATATATATATATAAACTTTTATATATATATATATATATGTATAGCTACTTTGAGTAAACACTTGTAATAGTGGAAAATGGTTATATAACTATATATATATATATATGTACTTTGGTTATATATATATATATATATATATATTGATATATCTTTACCTTGATTATATATATATATATATATATATATATATATATATATATGTTTATCTACTTTAAGAAAAGGGTTTTCAATACTTGATTTATATATATATATATATATATATATATATATGTGTTTATACATTATATTTGACGTCTTAGAGACTATAGATTTTATTATGATTTTGTATGCTTGGATTTAGCATTGAATGAGATCTAAATATGGTTTTTCACTGAAAATGATGTTTGATTTATTATTAATCGGTTATGCGGTCGTTTGACCCTTGTGATTATTTTGAATATATAAATATATGTTTTGGACGGTGATGTCCTGCTTTTGAGTATATATAATTGGTTATATGCTTGACGGACTAGTATGTCCTGATATTGGTGTTTTGGGTTGGGTACATTGTGGTTGTATATATATATATATATATATACTGTTATCGCATGATGATTGATGTGTGTGCATTTAGCACCTGTATTGTACCTTCCCCTGCTCGATAATCGATGATACGAGTACTGCTGCGGTTCGATCCGGTGCATACCTTAACGGGTGTAGCTGTAGATCCTTAATTGGATAGTCTACGCGTATGACATATTAAAGACGTATTGGTATTGATGTTCGCTACCTTACGGGCCTGTGAGTTTAGTCCCACTTTGGACGGCTTAACCACAGGGCACAAGATGTCTCGGTGAGACTGCATCAAGGCGTCGATCAAATGATCCCCTGTTGGATTGTTTTCCCTGGTACTTGTGTTTGTGTTATAGTTATACTATACCTATACGCGTGTGTTAGTACATTCGTATTCATATTCCTTTTAGTGAGGATCGTTCCTTGCTTGTCGTGCTTGTAAGCACGTGATTGTGAGTTTGGGGATGATGGGAAACTATTTAATTGCTTTTGGTTGTAGTACTTGATTAGATTTCAGTACTTGTTAGGTTTTACTTATTGGATTGTAAATCCTGTTATATATATATATATATATATTTATATACTCAGATATATATATATATATATATATATATGTTTTGGACTGCATTTAATGTCTATATTGCTGTCAAGTTTGGTTTGCTTGTTGTAAGCAAGCTATTCTCGCATTTTAAGGTTTGTTTTACCTTATGTAGATTTTATTCCATCTTTATTATTTTACATCATTAAATCCTTTTGTTTATATTTTATAAACTTGTGTGGGATTTGTTTTGGGAGGTTATGCCTCTGGAAAGTAAAAGATTAGTGTATTCATAAAAAGGGGTTTTAAACTGGAAATGTTTTCACGTACTTTGAAATAGTACGGTTTTCAAATCAATCAAATGTATAAACGATTTCATATGCATGTTTGGCATGGTTTTAAACGGTGGGGTTACTACTTTGATTTAAGTATGAAAAACCTTGTTTTTGTCCACTCACACTCTTTCTGCTTTTGCACCCACCAGGACCGTAGTCGCCGCCGTTACCGTTCTACTGCGCTTCTCTTCTCGAGCTTCGTTGGAAGGGTAGGATTGTAATCCTTGAACCCTAAACTCTGTAATCTGTTATTTCTATTTCCGTTGTTAAATTCTTGTACTCTTAGATTGCTCTGTATCACCCTTTAGGGTTGAATTAGTTTGGCCGGAGGCCTGTTATGTGTATTTTGTATGCATGCTGGCGCTTGGGATGTTATCTGTTGCTTGTTTGACAGGTTGAAGTTTTTGGGCTAGTCCTTGTTATAGGGGAGACTTTGCCCGTTTTCCGGCAGAAGTCTTGGCCCCTTATAGGTTTAATCTCGGGAAGAGGGTATTTGTTTTAGGATGTGCGCCCGACATGGGTTGATGTGGGCCCATCAACAGGGTTCGGCTCGGGTTCCGGGGTGGAATCTGGGTCGGGTCTTGTCATAATATATATTCAAAGTAGATATATATATATATATATACATATATATACATATGATCAATTTCCGATAATCCGACATATATTCCCGATAGCCTCATTAATCCGACATGTATTCTCGATAGCCTCAATAATCCGACATGATCCTTCCAAGTTGATCTATATGTATATATATATACATATACATATATATATATATATATATACATATATATATATATATATATATATATATATATATATATAAAATCAAAGTATTAGCATGAACATAATTAATAAGGTTTAAATATCAAAACCAAATACGTAATCAACCGGACTATACTAGCGTCCAAATCTTACCGTCCAAATACTCAATTCAAAGTAGGTATATTTATATGTTCAAAGTATATATATAAGTTTCCCGAAATTATATATAAAGTATAAGTTCCAAAGGTTTAAAGTATAACCCACAACATTCGTAACAATAAAATACTAAGGTCCGAAACCCAACAAAACCATAAACTCAAATATTAAATATAATTCATAAGGAAAATCCATCAAATTCCACCGTACTCAAAACCGTACATAAATACTACCGGACGCTTGACTCGTCCCAAAATCAATACTTAAAGATAAGCATAATAATAAAATATAGCCAACAGGGCCCCACAAACAAACCGGCAATCCAAATCAAATATATAACTCAAACCACCAATTCAATCATAATAAATCCAACAAAGGCCAAATCAAGATTTAAAACAATACTTAAATATCATTTATGTGCATCGCATTCAATTCTTTAAAAACATGCTTGTTTGAAAACAAAGTCCACTCACCGTTGGTCCCACGTTGCCCAACCCGGAAAGGGTTCCACTCGAGGATCACGAAGAGCTTGAGAACCTAATTCAAGAACACGAGGATTACGATTAACAACCGGACCGAAGCGATAACCTTAAAAGTCAACCTTAACCAAACCCGACAAACTTACCCGAATAGGTCAAACCGGGCCCGTGGGTCCCATGACCTCCAAACTTAGATCCGATAGTTCCTACAGGTTCACTACGGCTTAAAGAACACGTCCAGGAAGTTTGTTCACGATCGGACGGTCGGATTGCTCACGATCGCACGATCGGACGATTACAGTTTAACTCAAACTTGAAGTCATTGATCCGGAGCATCCGGGGCTCCGAATCACGATTCGTCAAATCCTACACGTTCCTAAAAATACGGGGAACAACATACTAAGAATTGGGACCAATCTGACGGTCCGAGCACATCGAACCCGGATAACGCGCAAAAGGTGTAAATCCGTTCGACGGTCATCCGAACTCCAAATTGAAATCCGAGCACGCCTACGCACTCGTGACGACGTAAGGATAATTTAGGAATGAAGAGAAAAGTGAGCCACGCGTGGGTACACGCGCTGGCAGATTCGGTGGGTGTCTAAAGCGATAAATTTGGCTTCTGAACAAACTCCAAACCAAGAGCCATCCTTCCACCTACACACTCTACTCGATGAGTGGAACAACTTATTTAACTACGGGAACTTGCATAGACGTCGGCAAGTGGCCGGAAATGCAACCTCAAAACCGGACAAAACTTAGGTTATAGATCCGATCACTTAGGCTCAAAATTGATCAACAATACCTATAGAAATAGATAGAGCACGAAGAGTAGATGAAGTTCCATATCTCACTCGACGGAAATGGTGGCCGGAGTCGCCGGAAAACTCGTCGGAAACTTCGAAAACCACCGGACTTTCAGTCGTTCCAGTTTAAAATCAATGGGTTTTCGAGCTGGGAACTTGGATGGGTTAGGTAGAAGACGAAGAGACGAAACTTTTGGGATTAGAATCACCCAAATCGGACTTGGGATGAAGGAGAAATCACAATTCAAAGTGGAGAGGGAAGAAAATGAAAGAAATTCGGAGAAAAAGGGAAAACGTCGATTTGAATTTTCGTTTTTTATTTTTATTTTTATTTTATTTTTTATTTATCGCTACACGCGTTCGTTACAACTTGGAATTGGACGTTCCGCACATCCACGAACTCGTTTCGACGAGCCGGACGCAATGGCGCAACCCATTTCGCCAAATTATCGTCCGAAAATTAAGTTGACCAAAATTGCCCTTTAATTAATTAAATTCTTAATTAATTCCAATTTCCATTATTTTAATCCTTTTAATTCATTTTTAATTCCTTTTAATTCTTTATTTGTTTAACTCAATTAATTTATAAATTTTCCATTATTCACTCAGGTTGTCAAGGATAATGTCGGCAGGCGTATACCCTCGAAACTTTGGAGAACCAAAGCCAATCACTCATAAAACCAAACAATATGGCATCCAAAAACAGCGCATCTTTTGCACACAACAATATTTACTATGTTATACATACACACAAAATACAAGTCCGAGAGTGAGTCCCCCTACCTGGAATCCAAAGCTTAACCTTGACTTGCCCTTTGCACCTTCAAGCTCAATCTGCCTTACCTGGGAAACTGAGTCCTAGTCCAACATTTAAAAATGTTACTAAAAATTCCTTATTTACACTTAAATCCTTATACTTGTGTTTATTTTCACTTTGATCCTTATATTTATTTCAATTGCACTTTGGTCCTTTAACTTTATCCAAATTGTCATTCAATCCTCATATTGTCCAATAATTATCCATAAGTCCTTGAAGTCTCAGCTAATGGTAATATGGTCCAAAATGTCCAAAAGTTACATCCCTGGTCCGAAAACAATAAGTTCACAGTACGGTAAAGTTAAAGTCAAAATAGTACTTTGTTGTTCGTACACATGGACCAAAGGAATAGGTATAATTTAGTCCAATAAGTTCAAGGAAGGAAAATGACAAAAAAGATGATCCAATTTGATTAGATTTCAAATGAACAGAGTAACGGCATATGATGTATAGTTTAGGAATAAATTGAAAATTACCCCATTATAAAATAATACAAATTGAATATTTGACAAATTTAAATTGGGCAGCATAACAGCTAGGAATTAAAAATGAATAAAAGACGAGGTAAGAAAGAGAAATGACCTTGGTAAAATACTATGATGAATAGTACCACGAGAGAATAGTACCCTCGAATGAAGATGGCACGAAATGATGAATAGTAGACACCGCGAGCGGTTTCGGGTATGAATAGTGATTTTGGGTGTATGTGAATAGTAATTCTGAAAAATATCGGAATAGTGGCTTTGATGGTGGAGGAGGAGAAGAAGAGAGGGAGGATGATTTTTGGAGAAGTTTGGTCTGAGGAAGATACGTGATAGCTTCAAGATGGATGGTCCAGATGCATTCCCAAGAACCAAACTAAAGGCCTAGATTAAGTCAAAAATCTTTGATTTGATCTACGGTCCAGATCTGATTTAGAATCATATCAATGACTTAGATTTAACGTGCGTACGGTATAACGCTATATACCTTAGTTTTCCAAGTCTTCCAACCAATCAGGTATTGCCATGTGGCAAATGAGATGTTCCATCCAATCATATGTTGCCATGTGGAAATTCCAATTTAATTTCTTATTTTCAACTTCGAAAATTCACTAAAAATATGTCCGAGTTCCAAAAAAAATATCCGAAAATTATCACAAGCTCATATCGACGTCTAATATTTTTCTATGAAGTCACAACATCAAAATTCTAACTTCATATTTTTCGAAATTATGTTATTCTCAAACATAATGGCAATGTTACTTGAAAAAAATGATACTTATCTCAAAATGGACCGTGCAATTTTTCTTGTGCGCGTAAAAACATTATGGAATTTTTCAGGGTGTCACAATTAGTGTTACAAAAAAAGTTAGGGGCAAAATGTGATAATTTTGCAAACCTCAAGCATCATTTGTGATAAAAAGCCTATTTTAAATATTTTAAAACTTAAAATCGATCAAAAAATTAAAAAAAAAACT
Organism: Prunus padus; assembly: GCA_024362665.1. Lineage (NCBI taxonomy): Eukaryota > Viridiplantae > Streptophyta > Magnoliopsida > Rosales > Rosaceae > Prunus > Prunus padus. The sequence goes on along the minus strand of JANFAM010000009.1, from coordinate 25,075,683 downwards.
TATGTCCATCTCCTCTTCCAGCGCCTCACAAACAACCCCCTCCGGCTGACCCACTCTCTCTCTCTCTCTCTCTCTCTCTGTTTTTTAATTGTACAAAGCCATAGCCTTGTAAATGATAAGCAATGAAGAGGCTTCTCAAAAAGCTATGGAGAAGTTGAATGGTATGCTTTTAAATGATAAGCAAGTTAATGTAGGGCCTTTCATCCACTAGCATAGTGGTGATGCGGGATGCAGATGGAGTGGTATATTGGGAATGCCCAGAAGAAATTTGAAAGGGAAAATGAATTGAAATAACGATTTGAACAGAGCATGAAAGAGGCGGCGAGGGGGAGGGGAAGGGGAGGCGGAGGGATAGCTGCAGGTTTTATTTTTTATTTTTTATTTTTTATATTTTATATTTTTTTAAGTTTAATCTTCTTTTTATTTATTTATGGATTTTAAGTTTTAAAATATTTAAAATATATTATAAATTTAATTTAAAGTCATGTGGCTCTATACCATTGAATTTGTGAGTTCTATAAATGTGCCACATCAGCCATTTAACAGAAAATTTGACGTAAGCTAACGGCAATTACCATTTTGATGTGTAAAGGGTAACCTTAAGGACCATTAGTGTTACACACAAAATTAGGACGAAAAGTGATAATTTCGCAAACCTCAGGGACCGTTTGTGATAAAAAGCCAAAACATAAATTAAAAGTGAAATTAAAAATTAAAAAACCCTAAGCGTCCCTGGACTCTTCGTCTCCAACGCTACCTTCTTCCTCCTTCAAATCTACCCATCCTCATCCTCCATTGTTGCTGAGTTTTGAATGTTTTTCAATAAAAACGAAATAAAAAAACCCTAACATCTGTAGCCTCACGTCGTTCTCTACTCTGTCTCTCTCATGCCCTTCCTTCCTCCTACAAATCTATCAATCCTCATCCTCCATTGTTGTATGGAGTTTTTTTAATAAAAAAGAAATTAGCGTCCCTAGGCTACTACCAATAAGAACAATTTGGGTGGGTTGAAGAATGGAGAAGTTTACTTGTCAATTAATCTCCAAAAGCCTGTCTCACAAAGAGGTTGAAGGTTGAGGTACATACTTAATTTTTAGTGTAGTTAATTCATTTCACAATGGAACAATAATGGAGGATGGGAATGGGTCGATTTGATGGAGGAATGGAGTGCAGGAGAAGAAATGTAGAGACTCAGGGTTTTTTAATTTCTTTTTTATTGAGAAAACTCCAAATCTCAACAACAATGAAGGAAATTGATGGGTAGATTTGATGGAGGAAGAGGGAGCAGTGGAGAAAAGTCCAGGGACATTCTTTTAAATTTTTTAATTTCACTTTTGATTTCTGTTTTTAATAATTATTAAAAAGAGGAAATAAATAAAAATAAAATCTACATGTCAATATTCATTAATTGACATGGCATGACCACATTAGCTGCCACATAAGATTGTCAGCAGATGTGGTCAATTTTGTATGTCTAAATAGCATTACTCTTAAATTATATGATATGTGTCAAAAATTTAAGGAATGGCCAGTGAAGGGACAGATAAAAAAGGGAGAGGACCTGAACTCTTATGGCACGTTTACTAATCTGTAATCAAATTGAGAGGAATTGAATTGAGGAGGAATTGGATTGAAGAGGAATTGAAATGAGGCAGAATCAAAATCAAATTCCTGTTGAAGTTGTTTATTAAAACTATCTAGAATCGGAATAGAATTCTATAAAGCTGTTTACTAATTCAACAGAATCGGAACATAAACCAATATGATTACTAAAATGCCCTTGTCCCAAATCAAATATTGTATATACTTTTTTTAAAATAAAATTTGATATAGTATATAATAGTAAGAAAAAATTAAATTGCTTTTTTATTTCATAGACACACTAAAATGATTTTGTTTATTTTTTAAAAAGTTTAAGTATTTCTATTAAGTTTTTAAAAAATAAATAAATGTAAGTATTTCTATTAGTTAATCCTTAACACTTAAAATGATTTTGTTTTTATTTATAGGGTTATGGAAATAATGAAAGTAAGTGAGGGCATAAAGGGAAAAAAATTATCATTCCGATTGCTCCCTAAACCCGAAATCCAAATACCTTCTCTATGTTGGGAATCCAAATCACTCAAATCTTGGAATTGAATTCCATTTTTTGTGTGGGCCCCACACACTTTTGATTCCTCCCAATTTTAGTAAACACATATATAATCCGTAATCGGAATCGGATTCCTTATTCTCATTCCGATTACGGATTAGTAAACAAGTCATTAGGGTAGTGGTTTGTATTGCTACCCCAGAACCCAAAGCAACACAATTATCTTATTTATTCTCATCCTTCCTTCATACTATTTTCTACATTTTCTTCCTTCCATACGATAATGAGGAAGGCGAAACAGATGTTATTAGATGATGATGCAACAATCTCATCTAAAAGTTAAAGTTGCCAAAAGTTAATGAAAGCGGATTTTATGTATCCGATGAAATATTTGAGGAGTATTGCAATATCGGATGAAAAAAGAGTAAGAATATATTTACAGTGTGTGAATTAAGGAGATAAAACAACTGTTTACCTTCTTTTTTTCTAAAAGAAAATTGAAACGTTGTTGCAAATATAATGGGAATTTTCAATTAAAATATTAAATACAGCTAACTATATCACCAGATATCAGTATTTATCAGTTGTCATGTTATGTGTGCTGCAACTGAAAATTGAATATAAGATCCTCTACTTGTGTTTTGGTGATTGTATCCTGCTTGTCTCCTAAATCTAAATGGCATCGTTCTTCTCAAACGGATGACCTGAAAGCAAATATGGACGCAGATTGAGAGGTTATGGGGTCTTAGTGTAAAAGCATAGAAATTTATTTAAGAAGAAAATTACACTAAAAAACATAAAGATTGTACTTCCATTCATAATTCACAAAACTAACAATACAAATTACAATTGTCCACTTACGAGTTTTCATATTTTGAAAACGCGTTGCATTATAGCTTCGTTATCAATACAAGTAAAAACATCTCTTTCAATGTAAACAACTAAGCTATCATTTAACCATTGATCTCCTACATTCGCGAAGTGGATTTTTGATAATATTCATGGCGGAAAATGCCCTTTCCACTGAAGCGCTGCAACTGGTAAAACCAAAGCCAATGTAATAAGCAAATACACAAGTGGAAATATTTCATGCATCCCTTTCTCCACCATTTTTCCGCAAGCATGCCAATTCCTTGTATTTGAAAAATCACTATTTAACGCATAAATGAATATAAATCCCAAGTTGATCTTCAAGCATCATTAAAGCTTCATACGGAAAATCTTGAGGATAAAATTGAGCAAGACGAACTAGCTTTTGTTTGTCAAAAGCTACAAATGAATTCTTCGGACTCAAGCATGCCAAACAAATAAGCAACTCAAGATTTACCTCATTGAAACGATCATTTAATTCCGCAAGTTGCCCATCAATGACATGAAGAAAGAGCTCCACACGGTAATGATGATTGTTTGTCTTGATTGGAGCATTACGTCGTGACTCTCCAGGAATTACATATTCCTCATCCATGTTAGGAACCGTAATCTGATGTTTGTTACAAAACAAAGATGCTTGATCAACCAATTCATCAAATGCATAATTCCTCATCAATTGAAGGTGTTCCTTGCATGTTTGAACTAAACACATTGCATTCACAATGTCTTGATCTTTCCTTTGCAAAGCTTGAGACAAAGTATTTGTTACTCCCAATATAGTCTTCATCAAAAACAAGTGAAACACAAACTCAAAAGATTGTACTTCTCTCCATAACTTAAAGGCTTCACCCGAACAATCATTGGGGTTATCATCAACAATCATTTGAAGCACACTCACCACAGATGGAAACATAGAAATTATACTAATCAAGGTAGCATAATGTGAGTTCCATCGTATCACCCGCACGCTTGAGAGTAATATCTTGATTCAAGCCTCGCCCGGTTATAAGACAACCTTCTTCAAAAGCTCTTACAAGATCTTCTTGGTATTGTGCTCTAAGTGCATCACGACGCTTACAAGATGCTCCAACAACATTAACCAAATGATTAGCCGCTAGAAAAAACAAGCAACATTAATATTTTTCTTTGCCACGGCAACAAGAGCTAGTTGAAGTTGATGAGCAAAGCAATGAACATAAAATGCATAGGGTTGTTCTCTCAAAATCTTTGTTTTAAGCCCATTGAATTCACCTCTCATATTACTAGCTCCATCATAACCTTGTCCTCGTAACTTGGAAAAGCTCAATCCCTCGGAAGAAAAGAAATCATCAATGGCTTTTAGTGCACTTGAAGTGGTGTCGGTAACATGTTGGACTCCCACAAACCTTTCTATTATTTGTCCGTTGTTGTTCACATAACGAACCACTATCGCCATTTGCTCCTTTATTGAAACATCACGTGCTTCATCCACTATTATTGAAAAATATTTGTCTTTTAGATCACTCATGATAAGACAAATACATTCTTTGGCACATGCATTGACAAGATCCTTTTGAATTGAAGGAGCTATTAACTTGAGATTGCCTGGAGCATTTTTTCCAACACAACGGCCTTAACTTTTCATCATGATCCGCGAGAAATTGCAAGAGCTCCAAATAATTCCCCCTATTACTTGAAGTGGTACTTTCATCATGACCACGAAAAGGAAGGCCTTGTCGCAACAAATACCTAACGCACTTCTGAGTGATGCATTCAAGCAAGTGCGATAAGCCCTACGAGCTTCGTCTGTTGCTTTGATCACAACTGTTTCAATGTGTGTGTTTTGATTCATTAGATTGTACGAAGCTTCTCTAGCTTGATTGTGAACACTACCAACCGGTCCGACATGAATGTTAAACCTTTCTCTCCCCTTCTTCCAATTATTGAAGCCTACTCGGTGAACGCATCACCACCCACTCTATCAAAATTAGACTTAAAGAGATAACAATGAAGGCAAAACACAGCATCTTTGGCTACACTATACTCCAACCAATCAAACTCATCAAACCATTGAACAATGAAGCGTCTATTAATTCCGGATTGATTAGTTTGTGGGAATATATGACCTCTAGGTTGACAAGGTCCTTTTTGAAGATATGCTCTTGAATCTCATCTCGAATATTAGGACTATAATCTGTCATTTGAGTTCTTAATCCAGGGTCTGCTTGAAGATTAGCCAATATCTCAATTAACTCAATCGGCCCTTGGCCTTTGTACTTGAACTAATGGGATTAGATGAACTATCCATAGGTCTCGTTCTCTTAAAATATCGTTCCATAATTCTACACATCGATTAATTCAACCAATCAATATATATCATTCCATAATTCCCTACACACCAATTAATTCAACTATATTTCTCCTAAAATATCATTCCAAATTATCATATCATATGAATATGAAAAAATCTACATCATAGATTCATAGATCAAGAATAATTTCCAATATCATAAATTCATAGATTCATAATCACTAAATAATTTCCAATATCAATTTCAATTTATCTAAAACTAGTAAATAATTTCCAATTTCAATATCAAAATCATATATTCATAATTAGTTCCAATATTAATATCAATTAAAAAATATAACAATATCAATCAATTCTAATTTCTAATCCATCAAAAACATTACATATATCAATTTTATTAAAAATAAAAATTTTACTTACTTGAATTGAAACTTGAAATAATAGGATGAGATGAGAGTGGGAGAGATGGGAGACCATCACAGCGGCCACAGGGGCAGCAGGGGCGGACCTCGAGAGAAAGTGGTGGTGATGGCTGTGAGAGGATGAGAGGGATTTGGGGTTAGGTTTTAATTGGGAGAGATTTTGAGAATAAGGGTTTGAGGGGAGGGTTTTCTCACATCGGGTAGAGAGAAGAAGGGCTGGGGGGATTGGGGGATTAGTTACGAAAAAATAAATCCTGCTCAAACGGGCGCCTGCTTTTGATGCGGTCATTAAAAATTTGAAACCGTCTGACCAAAACGACGCTGCTTTTGGTCCGGTTAAAAAAATTGCGCCGCAGCAAGCACGCACGCACGCAGCGCCGCAGCGCAGCGCAGCAACTCGATTTCCCTTCCTCCTCGCTGTGGCCTTTCGTCGAGCACCTTGCGTGCACCTCTTGGGGTCGTCTTCCTGCAAGTCATGGGGTCTGCTCAGACCTCCACAGGCTATCCATAGCCATTTTTCCGGCCAGCTCATGGGGTCAAGCGACCCCTCTTGTCCCCATATCCATCCGCCACTGCCTGAAAGCATGAAAGTCACCTACCTAACCTGAGAAAAGAAAAAGGTGGCTAAGAAAAATACAAGCAGAGAGACTGACTGATCAAATCTAGAAAGGTGCTCTCTAGCTCAAATGGACGACATAAACAAATAAATAATGAATGCATTTGGTGCGACTTCGCATCACCATTTCTCAAGAATCAATTCCCCGCTGAAATATTTAGCATGAGTTACTTTTAAAGGGGGAATGTAAGGTTTATTCCACCAGTTACAAGAGAAGATACCTGTAGACAGGAGACATTTCACCTTCTGAGAAGAGATGCCTTTAAACTACTCATCCATTGCTCCATCGCTAAGCAATCTCCTAGAAGTTAGAACCACCACATGTTTCTTAGAATTTATGATATCATGTCATATATTCCTCTCAGAGAACGGAACACTGCTGCGCACTCCCCTTCCTTAAACAAAGCAGGGATTAATTCATGGGGAGTGAATACAGCATCAACAAACGCTGTTATGATATTAGCATGTCAAAGAGGACTAGAAAGTCATTTCATTATAATGTCCCAGATGCCAATCGAACTACTTGTGGAGAAATCATCCCTGCTCTTGAGAGCTTTCTGGATGGCAATGGAGGAGATCAGAGTTCTCCCTCAAAGTCGAGAGTTGAAGATGGTGATCAAGACAATGATAATCGTAAAAGCTTTAAGCAGCTGATCGATGGGGATGAAAAAGCAAAGCTGATCATCAAGTCGGGTGACCAAGGGAGCAGAGCAAGAAGTTCACTAGGCCAACACTTCACTGACGAAGAGAAGCACCTTCAACTGGTCAAGAAGCAGCAAAAATCAGTGGGTTTGCAAGGAGTGAAGCTGAAAAAATTGGTGAGTCGTTGTGCCAAAGTTTTTAGACATTTGGTCAAAGCCGATAGCGATCCAACCAAAAGAGAACCCAGGCAGGCTGTTCTTCGCTTAACTATGTAAAGCAAGATTTAATCTTTAATTGCTGCCAGCTGAAATATTTTCCGGAGGTTGGTCATCTTCTGATTACAAATGCAACATTAGTTTTGACCGTGGTCAAGACCTACATATTTGAGTCCTCTTTCAAATCTTTACTGAAACGCTTTGTCTTCTCCTCTACATGTGTTCTATATATGTATACTGTGAAGATAAGTTGAGTAATTAAGAGGTTATTCTTTTCAGTTTTGTGTAGTCAGAAATACTAGTATTATAATCGGCAAAACCGTAGGCTGTAGGTGATATAAGGCCATCTCTGACTCCGAACGTTCCTTGGAACTATAGAACTCAATAACACAAACAAATGAATATTTAGTAAAATAATTATACACAGAACTTCCTGCAGTCATGCCAGCAATGTATTCAATAAAAGAATACAACCAAGTGAAGAATTGCACGGGTTTGTGCACATGATCCATTGCTGAAAAATTCAGCTTCTCCTAAAGCACTGCAAAGCTAATTTCGGTCAAGCATCTTTTTGAACACATCATAGAACTTCGTGTCAAATTTGCTTTCTTGTAGACGCTATACCAGAGGCTCCATTAAAGGTTTACAGGGAGCAGGTTGGAGTTTCATGGTGTAAGTAACTATCACAGAGATGAGTGAACAAAATGCCGGAACAAAACCCAAACCGAATCTTGTGACTGAGAAGTAGACATCATTTGAATGGTTTTCCTGTATGACTCGTGTACCTGCATGTTAAAAAAATTAACTATTGGCATACTAGAAGTCATCACTTTTCATTCCCGAGTTTTGGCAACCATGATTTAAGAAAAGTACATAAAACAACTCTATAAAAGACCCTGCATATGTGCGCCTCAATGCTATTTGACTAGTAATGAAATCACTCATTATATATGTTATATTTAATTTTGTCAAGTTTCGATATGGGACTTCACATTTTTCAACAATGTGCACCCCATTAAGTAATGATTGGATCTATTTCCATGTACCCCTACGTTGATTTAAAGCTTAACCATCCAAAACATAGACTTCGAAATGCAATTTTTTATCTGAAAGGGAGATCCCACTACCCAAACTCTTTAAACCTGATGAACTAAGAACCACATAACAATTTTATAGATCCAGTTCAACAAAAGTAAGAAAAAACGCAAATAACCAATCATGTATCTTCCTAAACGCACACATATATTATTCAATAGAAACAGATGAGCATAAATATATATTTAATATAGCAAATGATCCACAAAACTGTAACTTACTTTGATATGACTGAAGCACAAATAAGGCAAGCCCACACGAGATTTTGTCCATGAAGCTTAATGATCCACATACAAATGCGCAGCCATTGAGATCTCTGTCGATTAGAACACTTTGCATACTTACTCCAGTCACCTGTTACATCAAAATATGATTAAATCTGAATTTATAAGCAACTACTACGTTAATGGATTAAAAATGGCAGTATGTTTTCAAACCATTAGGATTTCCATCAATAAAAGCTCTAGTTTTCTCTAATCTCAAGCTTCAGACTCGGAAATAGCTAAACGTAGAGTGAGAAATTTCAATCCCTAAAGGTCATTTCAAAGCAATCTACAGTATTCTTACAGAGTTCTGAGCTGTCTCATGTTTTCAAATCCGTCGTACCACTTAAATGAACAGAGTAAACATCTATCATCTCTTACGTTGTTGACAAAATATCAGCTGGCAGGCATATGATATGGTCCACCTTTCTAAGGGCAGTGTGCTCCTGTCTTTAAATATTTGTTTCAAGTATTAATGTTAACATACTTCATATTTCTTGTCTTGAACCAATTGAAACCCTAATCCCAAAGAACCAAATGACTTAAATTTAATTAAGTTCAAAATCATGACAATGCTTCATCATCTACCTTCCAAAATGCAACCAATACGAAATGCACTTCAAAATTTCATGAAGCAAAGATGAAAGCACCAAATTTGACATCATACCATCATTAGCGCATTTGCTATGCCAATAGATACGGATATAATGTACATGAAAGCACTCATGCTTCCAGGTAAAAACAGGATCCCTGCCCCACAAAATATCCAAACAATGGCTCCAGCAGAATAGCAGGCCTTCAAGCATTGGCCAGTCCATGAGATCTCCTATAATATGAATACTCAATGGTTAGATATCAAAACAACAAAGTACATATTAACAAGAATTTCAACAAACAAACTGAGTTTCATGGGGACCTGTAGTATTATAGATACGAGGAAGCTGCTAATGTAGATAATTGCAGGAACCTACTCCCATCAATTACAAAAGATAAATCAGTCTGGCATTCTTCAAAAATTAAATAATCTCTAACATCAGAAGAAATATAATGACAATATTTTTGTGGTAGTACCAGAGCTTTAGCTGATTGTGCCATCTGCAGATCATCTATAACATAGAAAGCAAGATATGCCTGAACAAAAGAAAGCCATCTAGATATAAGAACTGCAAAGGTTGAGACTAAGACCTGGCAATAACTTCTATTATGCGGGGATAATAGTACAAAAGTGGTTTCCTAGGGAAGTCACTATCATAAGGGAGTTCTCAACTTGGATGCTCAGTAAGGACTATCAGCTGTTCCTTTCTTATTAGATACAGTAAAAATTGAGTTATTTATTTTCATGAAGAAAAACAAGCATCACAATGAGGGAGAAAAAAAAAGTCCTGACCTGTGAAACATTGACCACTAGTCTGGTAAGCACATAAACAAGAGCAACCTGATAATACAGAACTCTCTTGAACCAGTATGTCCATGAAATCCTTGAATGATTATTTCCTTGTAAGCTTACTTTTAATCTGCACGTGTAATAAACTTGATTAGTACAATCAACTATCAGCAGTTGGCTTTACAACTTACAAGATTTTAAGGATTATCACAGAAAAAATATGCTTCACTTTTTAGAAACAGACACAGTAACATTTGAAATCTGAGAACAAACCACTAATGTGGATACATGCCTAAAGGCTAACAACATAAAGAATACTAATGACGGACTTTCTGATAAAGATAGGGAAAGAACAAAGGAGAAAATTGAGTAAATAGAAAGCAAAACAGTAGATGAATCAGCAACAGCCAACAGTTAAACCAAGAACAGGGAGAAAGTCTTGCAGCTTCTGGACCTGTGACCTGTAAGACGCTAGAATGGTTTTTTGAGAACTCAGTGAGAGTGAAAATCAGGGAGCAATCTAGTGCTATTTTGTTGGGTCTCAACAACAGGGGGCCTGGGAATCAGAAACAGGTAAGCCGAGAATGATCAAATCAGGAAGAAATAGGTGTTGACAGAAGAACATTTGTTCAAATCCCCACACGGGTGCAGGGGACCTGATAGACATGTGCTTTTTGTAAAATAAATACAAATATTCTTCTTGCAGCCCGCATGAAAAATGCTTCTTATAATATGATAATGATAAATAAAAATCAGTATTTGGTGAACATTATGAATCAAAAGTGAAAAAGAAAAATCAGCAAACCTTGGCTCTTTGGTTCCGAGATGAAATATACCCACAAAGCAGCATCCTATGAAGATTGACAAATATGCAATCCACCGGTACTGCTCATTTGGGATAGTGATGTGATGGACATGCTTGAAGAGAAGCCCTTAATAGGTAGATCACAAATGCTTAGAAAATGATAATACCTGATTTTCAATGTCGGCATGTGTGCTTGCTATAGTGACACCAAAGACTATAAAAGCAACTGCATACAGGCTGAGGTTGGCAACCTTTAAAAGGTTTAAAAAATTTCAATAAACACAAACACAAAAAAAAACATGGAGCTGATTAATCAATTCAAAAATTCAAAGGGAAACTAACCATAGCAAAAGCATTTCGACAGCTAGCTAGGATCACTCTGCTTGTTGAATTCAGTGTAATGCAATTCAACATAGACCTGCAATAGAACAGTTATTTTTCATAAGTGTTTAGATATTCCAAAGCCCAAAAGAACATGCTTTTTCTTTTCTTTTTTTCCCTAAAATGAGGGGGTGGGGGGAGCAGGCTCACTCATGCTCCAAGCTTATTGCATTTCACAAAATAGCTCTGTTCACTCAATGTAATAATCAGTCGTAAAACGAATGAACGACAAACATGAATTGAGATAAAAAATACAGAACTACATAGCAAACTGAAAATGGCAATGCCGCCATTTCAAGTTCCAATTTGTTAGAAAAACAAAAACAGGATCTGTGTAGGTCATTTCAATTATAACAGAGGATGAAGATGTTTTGTTCTTCAACAACACTAGGTTCACCATCTTATCAAATGGTGGTACACTTATAAACTTTTACTGTAAACTTTGAGGAAGTACTTACATGTGTGAAACCTGAGTAGCTGCCCAACCCACATTAAATATAGCAGCAAACATACTGTAACCAACAGTTCGCAATGTTGATGAAGAGGTACCAAAAATTTTACAAGGCATGCAACCACCAAAAACGGAAGAAAAAGAAATAGCAACCAAAACAGAGCCTGCGCCATGCCACAATTTGAAATGTCCAAACCTGTCTATCTATCAAGTTAAAAATAGAAACAAAATATTATTGCCCAAAAAAGAGGTGGTTGCAATTGCCAAAACTGAAAAGGAAATAAGCAAATTTCACAATAATTAATTGGTATATTTTTTTCTTCTTCTGGCCTGGTATTATTTCAATAATTTGGGAAATAGAATAGGTGGATCGGATCACAAAGGCCTTGTCATTCTACTCTTGCATCTGCAGCAAGAACGGAGATCAATGAAGTCTTTACTAGATTCTGAACAAATTTTCCTGTGTCTTCTCATGTGGTTATATAACACTGTCCAAAAATCATCTCGATTCAATAGTCTCTATATCTCCCCCAATCAAAAAGGACGTGATCCTTGAACATATAATAATCATATATAATAACCCCAGCTTGTCCAGAAATACATATGGACTTGAACAACAAATAAAAAAGCTGCTCGATGCTATAATTTCCTATTCCATTATCATGATAGAAGCAAAAGCACAAAATTTAGGCCATGTAAAATGACTGGCCAAGAAAAAATCCATGTGAAGTGCAGCCAAAAATTACAGAAGAGTAGAAGTTAAATGCACAGAGACCAATGGGGTATTAGTTGGACTGGTCGAGGCCTTTGGTGTGCTCCCAAGTGGTCCTGGGTTCAAGCTCCCATGGTACTTGTGTGTGTGTGAGTTTCCCCCCCTCCCCCTCCCCCTTCCTAAATTTGGGCAAAAAAAAAGCAACAACATTTTACAAGTAATGGTAAAACTAAGTGCTTTATTGAAGAATAGTGAAAATTGGATAGGAACGAGTGTCAGAATGTATGCAAAGAAGCAATGGGCCAGTTAAGAAATATCAGTTTGTACACTGCACAATAACTCATCATGCATGTAGGATATAATTTATAATCAAGATACCAGTTCGCCAGCAAATATGGTTGCAAATCCATCAGCTATTTGACCAGAAAGCATAACCGTAGCAGCATCCCTAGATAGAAATTAGAAAAATATATAACAGTTATACAATATAAACAGAAAATGCAACTTAAAGAAACGGATCTGTAGAGCTCGATGATACAAAATGCTGAAACTATAAGATGATAATACAATAATGTTGATAATAGCAAATCCCACAACGGGAGTTCTAAGCCTTGCATCACAGTCCCATTTGTCAATTGGTTTTTGGTTTGGATGCTCTAATTATAACACGTGCTTCACATCACCCTATATAATTGATCCATGTGCTTAGTTATTTTCAGCCACACGTGAGCGGGCATGTTGAGAATATAAAGTCCTGTGTTGAGGAATTTTAAGTCTTGCATCCAAATTTAGATGGTCTTTGTATGATAATGAGATAGTGTTCCCGGAAAAAGTTAGCTTAAATCATCCTGACAAGCTTATCTGTATTCCCTCCTAGCTGACAATTGTAGACAAACCCTCAACAGGGGCTAATCACCTTCATTTCTGCGACCTGATTATATATATATTTTTCATATATACAAATCTAGTCCTACTTTTCCTACCACAGAAACCAACATTTTATGTACAGTGAATAAAATTTTCTTCGTACTCTGCATTAAAATGGGCTATTTGTAGCATAATGTGTTTCTAGTGCTTGAAAGTTTCACTGACATCCAAGCTCATTCACCATAATCTGTCTGTATGTATGTATTACAACGTAAGCAAGAGTGCACATGTCAATGTGTGCACAAACATATACATACAAACTAAGTGATATCACTGATATGTACCTTGGGGACAGTCCAATATCTGTCAGAAACAATAAGAGATATGTAAACCAACAGGAAGCAGTAATGTCATTGAGCATATGCCCCACGCCATAATAAGTGACAGTACATCTTCCAAGAGGCTTGGTGAATGAATCATCATCTTCAGTGGAATCAGCCATAAGGGCAGTTTCAAACTAAAGGAAACCTGCAAAGCATGTTTTATTAAGCTTCTGAGAGGAAACTCTAGTTGGAATTGCAAAACTGCATTCTCCTATTTTTATCCAGGTTAAGTAAACCATACTGCAACTAGCTTTCTTTAATTGTTCACTTCTCGGCAAAATATGGTTTTAAAAATTTCTCAACAAATTCATTGAATTGGTCCTTGTTTTACCAGCACAAGAAATTAAAATTTTGGTAAATTGATCTGATATATTCCCCATTGGCCTCGAAAGAAAAGAGAGATATGTCACAGAAACAGTTATTTTGTCCTTTTTTTTATCCGTAATTTATTTAAAACTCTAGTTGCTGCATAAAAAAAATCAGAGAAATAGAAGGAACTCTGAGGAACAAATAACATGAAGATAAATAAACATGACATTGAACAATAAAAACAAAGGTCAAATTAATATACCAAGATTTCACGAGCAGAGCATGAAGTTAAGAATTTTTAGTAAAAGAATTTCAAACCTAAAGAAGAAAATTATGTTACTAAGCCAACAATTGAATAACTAATGAACCAGGAGCTTCATCATCTTATAAATTAATAGGCTCTACAAAAGATAAAGTAAAAGTGGAGCAGATACTAAAGACAGAGCAAACAAGTAAAAGAAGAAGAAACAAGAAATTGCAATTGCAATTGCATAAGCAGAAAGAAGAACACGCAAGTAGAAAACCGACGGTAAATGCTGCTGGCATGGAAAACCAAAGCTTAAAATATCAGAAAGATACTTGTAAATTGTAATAAATGGAAGGGAACGAAGGATACCTACCAAGTGTGGTTGTTGACTCGGGTGGTTACTGCCCAGGAACAGGAATGAGCAGAGGAGACCCGCCAAAAAAAAAATCCGATCAAAACATATGGCAAAAGGCAATCCCGGGTGGGTCTTTGTAGATATCTCCGGACAAATTTAGTCTTGTGTTATCTTTGTAGACAGAATAAGGTTCTCTACTTTGGCCTCAAAAAGAGATCCTCTTGTTCTTTTTTTCTTTTCTTAACGAAGCTCTCTCTCTCTCTGTCATTGTTTTGTTTTCTTTGGTCAGAGCCTCCCCTTAACTGATCTCGGAAATTTAAAGCGCTAGAATTGAAAAGTTTAAAAGACAGTATTGTCCCCTCTGACAAATGCCTATAAACAAAAGGGTTGGACTTATTGAAGCGAGCGCAAGATAAGAAAAATGGAAAAAAAAAAAGTCAAGTGGATGTGTTGAATGCCTCACATCGTATATGCCTAATATACTGACGAAACTCCAGACCCAAAAAAAATCTACTGACGAAACGGATCAAGGGTCCCACTTTGTTCATCAAGTTTCAACCATTACGAGTTCCCAACAACCAGTCCTTCCTTCCTTCCCATAAGTTTGAAGGACAGAGAGTGTATGTTGTTGCAGCTTGCAAGTTGCAACTGCTAGGCATCACCGTCAAATAAAGATAGTTATGGTCCAACCATTACCGGTGGGGTTTGTTTTTTTCTTTATATTTTTATTTTTCTTCTTACTAAATAATAAAATGCTTTCAAATTAGGGATTGGGTGAAGCCCAACAAGACTGCCCAACTAAAACCTACATAAGTCTTCAGAAACTCTATGGGACTTTTAGATTTCCATAGACTTGAGAAGAGTTCTATACAATTTTATTATAAGATTTGTATAGCTTTTATTCCAGATTTTCATAATTTCTTTAATATATTTCTTTAGACGAATGCTAATTTTGGCATCCTTATCCGGACAATAAAAAAGCCAAGAAGAGATGTTTGCTTTCTGTCAAGCACCAAGTGGTGCTCTATTTCTTTAGGACATTTGTTTCTGATTGCTTTTTCATTTGACATTCTGTATAAAAAGTATGGTGCAATAGCTATATGATTTCGGAAGAAACGTCGGATAGGCAACAAAGAACACCTCATTTCAAATAGGCTTTCCCATATTAGAAACTTTATTAAAAATTCGATTTCAGATAGTCAAGCTAATGCTATGTGTATTGAGGTAGCTATTGACGAGATTCAAGTTTGTATTTCTTTGAATCCCAACGAGGCTCTGGATCCAGATGGTTTAAATGGTCATTTCCTTAGGAAAGCATGACGTATCATTGGTGCAGAGGTTTTTTTTGTGAAATCATTGGTACAGATGTTACTCAACCGTTACGGAGTTCTTTTTGTATGAGTCAGCTTGTCAAGGAAATAAACTTCACCAACGTGCCCTTGTTCCTAAATATACGATGAAGAAAAATCATGGAAAAAGAAAACCCAACGAGGCATTGATCAATGAAAAAATAGGGAACGTATCTTCACAGATGGAGGAAACTGTTCGTCTTTTGCAGAGAGAGAAGCTAGTGAAGAAGCAGATAGAAAAACTAGCGTCTGATGAAATCTTTTGGAGGGGGGGAGGTTGGATTTATTATGGTCTTTGTTATTTATACCTATCACCTTAAAACCTACCAAAATTTATCAGTCAATGAAATCCTTCCAAATATATGAATTTTTTACTACACCTAGATTTTATTGAACTTTTTTATATTCCTAATTGAATACACCCATATTTGTATGGACTTTTTAAAAGTTAATACAAGCTTGAATTGAATACACCCAAACTAGAAACTCTTTTAAAGTTTGTATAAATCTAAATTGAATACACCCGAATTTTTAAAATCTTTTAAACTTTCTAGAATCCTAATTGAATACGCCCTCCTAAATACCTAATGAAAATAGGAGGGGCGCAACCAAGCGTTACATATCACAAATTTTAATCAAAGTGTTACAAGACTCTCAACCTCCTCCTTGGCGTCCTATGTCAGTAACAAAAGATATTAAGGGTTTATTGAAAAGCTTATAGATTTATTTGACACCTCTACTGTTAACATGTGACCGTAGAAAGACCACAAATTACAGAAATGTAATAAAATAAATCATTAAAAATGATAGATTTATTTGCATAGTGAGGAGGGGTTGTCGAGAGAGTAGGAAAGAGATTAAATAAACAAGTGATCACTACTAAGACACTACTCCAACTCATTTGGGACTAAACCCAAATTTTCCCTCTCCAAAAAGTAACTATTTGGGCTTTGTCCAGACTTAAATCATTTTTTCTCCCAACCCTCCTGACTCAAATTTTAAGTCACAACTTTATTAAATTGTTAAAGAATGATTAATTCTAATTTTTTTTTAATGGATAATTTTTCTTCATTTAATCTTTTTAAATAACTTCATAATTTAATTTTTGAACAATTTGAACTAAAAAAAATTGAAATTCCACAAATTAAATCTTCTTCGGGCCTCCAATTCACACCTCTTTGACATTTTGTGGACATCTTCAACAAAAATGAAAGGAGATTTATGAGATTGACAAAGGAAAAATAAATTGAGAAATAGATAAAATGTTTTTGGTAGATTATTTGAGAAATGGGTGGGTATTTATAGAGTTTGGAGTGAGTTTTGGGGTTAGATCTAATCTAGATTAATTTAAAATATTATTTTGACCGTTGAATTTAAACTTCAGCCGTTGGATATTTTTTTTTTACCGATAAAATAGCTTAGATTTAATATAGAACGTTGATTTAAGTTACTATTAGAAATTTTTTTATAAAAAAAAGGAACTTTGAATTGTTGCCGTTGGATTCCAACGGCAACATCACCCAAGTCCCACACCTGTCCAGACCAAGTCAAAGGCCACAGCAACAAAGCAGCGCGTGGGGCCCAGTCTCATGCCTTTGCACATGGGCTGTGCCAACTGGCGTGGGGTCCACCGATTTTTTTTTTAAAGTTTGGGTTTTCCCAAATTTTGGCCCCTTCATTTTCATGGGTTGTGAGAGTTTTTGGGCTAAAATTTGGGATATTTTGGGTTTGGCCCCATGGGTTGGAAATGGCCTAGGTATGCGGTGGCGTATTTAAATGAAGGGCATCTATGCAAATACGAGATAGTAGGTTTATAACAAAATAAATTTGATGCGGTTTTATATTCATACCCATTTTAGCTGAAAATGCTTTTGTGAGGAGGGGTTGTTGGGATAGGTGTGGGGTTAGGCCTTAGCAACTGAACCCACCCATGTTGTTGGCGGAAACCACTCACTGAATCAAGCTCTTCGATTTGTCTTTTCCGAACATTGATGGTTCCATTGATTGGTCTGTTTGTCTAGAAATCACCTCGGTTTCTCGGTGAGATCTGATCAGTGGCGGCGAGAAAAAGAGAGAGAAGAAGGGTGGCGAGGTGGTGTGACAGCGAGGCAGAGTCGACCATGCATTAGTGGAAGAGAGAGGAAGGGAAAAGTTGGAGAGAGAGAGAGAGAGAGAGAGAGAGAGAGAGAGAGAGAGAGAGAGAGAGAGAGAGAGAGAGAGAGAGATAGATAGATAGATAGATAGATAGATAGATAGATAGATAGATAGATAGATAACTGCTAGCGGAGGCTATTGAGAAAGAGTTAGAGCGACGCGCTCTTAGGGGCAAATCGAGTAAACTGTAGATTTGGGTGCCAAGCTCTGATTTGGGCCCATGACTCGCCTGTTCAAAGAGAATGTTGTCACAAGTCAAAGTCACTGCTTTGCTATGAAATATGGACTATTTTGGGGCGTCACAAGTAAAACTCACTACTTGGCTATGAAATATGGACTATTTTGGGCATTTAACGAAGTTTACTTGCCCAAAACAACATACTCCGTTTTTAAGGTAGTATTTGGAATTTTTGGTTTTTCATTCCTATTTGGATTACTAGAGCTTCTAGGGTTTGAGGTAGTATTTATTTCAACTTTAGCTAAGGTTTTAGAGTTGTTATCCCTATTTTCAAAATTAATAACTTTGATGTTTTCTCCTATTTCATGTTGGATTCTAGTGTTCTTACCTTTGAGGCTTACGTTTGTTAGACTTTGATTATCACACTGCGTCATAAACATAGTCGAGAGATACAGACATACGAAGTCGAGAGAAAGAAAGACTCAGAGAGCTAGAAAAAAGAAGAAGGACATGGGGACATGGAGAGAATAGGGGTGCGTTCGATTTGACAACCGAACCGAAAAGCATAAACTGGGGACCGAACCGACGGTGGCCAGAATGCTAAAAATGGACCGCTGACTGTCGGTTGAACCAATGGTTTAGGTGCTTCGGCAGAAAAATAGAGAGAGAGAGAGAGAGAGAGAGAGAGAGAAGACACAAAGATGATTGATGATGATGAAGAGGCGGCTTAGGGGCTATAATAGTGTTAGGGTGATATTAGGGTTTTCCAATAAATAAATTTTTATATATAATTTTATCCGAATAATACCATTAAATAGGTTAGGAATGCTTAATTTGAACAAAGAAGCGTTGTGGTGTATTGGTAAATGGTTGAATATGTGAGTTGGAGGTTAGGGGTTTGAAACCTCCTTATTTGAACTTAAAATATTTAACGTTTTTAGTCACTGTCGGTTCTATTTGGTCGGACCGACGGTTTGCAAAAACCAAATCGGGTGCTGAATCAGTTAAGGGCAGTTCGGTCCAGTTTATGTGTCCAAGTCAAACATTTTAAAAATAACATCGAACTAGTCGGTCTGGTTTGGTCAATTTTCCAGTTCGGACGAGTTTTCGGTAAAAATTCCATCCTTAAGAGCACTTCCGAACAAGGGCTTGGGGGCTGAGGGGGACCCATTTCCAACAATAAGGGCTGGCCCTGGCAGGAGGTGGGTGTGACGACCCTGACCCAAAATTAAACGAAAATAAAATAAAATAATTGAGTTAATTAAATAAAGAATTAAAAAGGAATTAAAATGAGTTAAATGAAAGAAACTAGAATAAAATAAAAATTTAATAATTAAAGGGAATTTTGGTCAACGTTAATTTCGGACGACAATTTGGCGAAACGAGTTGCACCATTGCCTCCTGCACGTCGAAACGAGTTCGAGGGCGTGCGGAACGTTCGATTCGGAATCCTAACGATCAAAAATGATATTTTTAATAAATTAATATTTTGATAAAACCAACAAAAAAATCTGATTGGTCAACTCAACTCTCTCTCTCTCTCTCTCTCTCTCCCCAAGCCGTGCGACACCCCCTCGACTATCCCTTTCGATCGGGTTTAGCAATCCAGCCACCACGTGGGCCGGCACCTATACCAAACTAACCAGCCAGGCCGTGCGGTCCTACCCCACCGCGTCTCAGCCACCGGCCGCCAGCACAGCCGTCGCTAAGATTGATTTTCCGGCCGGTTTTCCTCCAAAATTTCACGGCGTCGTACGGCCGGCTCCAGCAAGCTCCACTGTCGCGCAAGGTATGAAAATGAACCTCCTCCTCCTCCTCTAGCTTCCTGTATAGCTTGTGTCGATCGATTTGGAGTTTGGAATCGGATCTGAGAAACCCTCACTTTGGCCGGATTTTGGTTTGCTTTTCCGGCCGGTTGCCGGTCGGTTCTTGGCCGGTTCAAACTGATTCTGGACTCCTGGGATGGTGGTGATCATTTTGGTATAGGCGGTGTTGTCCAACTCGAAGAAATTCTGTTGGCCGGAATCGCTCAAGACACCCAAACCCACGGTGGCGCGTGTGGCAGCGCGTGGGCTGGGGTGTGGCGTTGGTTCAGTGTTCCAATGTGACCATCGTGTCGTTGTGAACGCGTATGTGTTTGCAAATTTCGATTCGGATGTCGTTTGGACCTCAAACCAATGTACGCCTATTATGCGATGCTTGGGTTCGATGTGTTCGGACCGTTGGGTCAAAACCAAATTCACGTATGTTGTTCCTCGTATTTCTAGGAACGTATAAGATTTGACATATCGTGGTTTGGAGCCCCGGATACTCCAGATCAATGACTTGAAGTTTGAATTAAACCGTAATCGTCCGATCGTGCGATTGTGAGCGATCCGACAGTCCGATCGAGACCAAACTTTCAGGACATGTTCTTTAAGTCATAGTGAACCTGCAGGAACCTTCAGATCTAAGTTTGGAGGCCATGGGACCCACGGGCCCAGGTTGACCTATTTGGGTTAGTTTGACCAAGTTTGACCAGGGTTGACCGAACGTCTCCCGAGGTCGGTTCGTCCTCTAACGAACGTCGTTGACCTTAGAATTCTTTGTACGACGTAATGGTACACTTGAGTCGGGATTAGTTAGGGTTGACTTTTAAGGTTATCGCTTCAGTCAGGTTGTTAATCTTAATCCTCGTATTCTTGAAATAGATTCTCAAGCTTCTCGTGATCATCAAGCGGGACCCTATCCGGGTCAGGCAGCATGGGACTATCTGTGAGTGGACTTTGTTTTCAAACGAGCATGATTTCTGGTAGAGTTATATCACTCCACTTTATCATTTTAGGAACTGCTACATTTGACTTTTCAAGGTTGGTTTGGAACAAGGTAGTTTCACCCTTACTATCTAAGTCTTTTGCTTTTGGACAAACAATGTTCATAACCTTATATGAGACCCTATAAATGATTGCCAAATTTTGTGATCCTGGGAAAGCAAGTCACTAGGATTGAAACAACTGTTTCTGTGAAGGAACAGAAATCCGAACCAGGTCCTTCAGAAATAAAAATGACTGAAAATAAGAATCAAGCCTTCTTTAAACCACCTCCCGCCTTAGATAATAAAAATTTCAAAATGGGTAGAACACTGTCAGATGATGAAGACTTTGTAGATGTTCTAGCCAAAAAATTATCATGGTTAAAATTATCAAATAAAGGGAAGGGTACTCAAGTGTCAGTCCTCACTGAAGGAGAAATAGGAGACCTTGAAGCAATGTTTAAAGAAGAACAACCTGAAATCAATAGGTTAACCAATGATAGGAAATTCACCTAGACTGCTAAGACTAGAAACAACTATCCTAGGCCAACACCAGTAGATCTGCAGTTTGAAGAAGATGGAATGTGGAATTCAGCCCAATATGACGGAAGTTCTATAGTCGAATGGAATATTGATGGCCTAATAGAATATAAGATCATTAATACAATGAAACATATGATGATGTACGCTACAGCCTCTAAGATTAAAGGCAATGGAGATAAGAGGGTGGCTGAAGCTATCATTGCAGGTTTTTTCGGTCAATTGAAAGGATGGTGGGACTTCCACCTAAGTGACTCGGCAAGGGCTCAAGTCTTGTGCGCTCAGGGGGCTATTGGCCAACAGAGTGTGCAGGATCCAACCACTGGAGTAATCAAAAGTGAAAACATTTATCAAGAAGATGCGGTAAATTCTCTAGTTTATACGATTACTCTACACTTTGTGAGAACCACATAATTATAGCATGACAGGTGTAGAGAACTCTTAATGAACCTTAAATGCCAAACCTTGTCCCATTTTAGATGGTATAAGGATGTGTTTTACTCTAAGGTATTCACTAGATTAGACTGTAATGCTGACTTTTGGAAAGAGAAATTTCTTTCAGGATTACCCCTTCTGTTCGCTGAAAAAGTTAGGAATAGAATTAAAGAGAAAAACGGTGGTGTCATTCCTTATGGGTCTTATACCTACGGGGAATTATCCTTTGAAATCTGCACAGAAGGACTAGCTCTTTGCACAGACATAAAATTAAGAAATTTGGGGGGCGTAAGACTAAGAAATATGACAAGTCTGAGACTAAGAAATATGAAAAGTCTTAGCCTAAGAAACCATATAGAACTTTTAGAAAAAAGAAATATCAGGTTGAAAGCTCCAAGAAACTCGCTAAAAAAAAGACTTCTATCCCAACATGCTACAAGTGTGGAAAAGTAGGGCATTTCAAGTCAGAATGTAAAATGAAAGATAAAATCAATTACTTAAGCATTAGCGAAGATCTAAAACAGCAACTTTGTCAAATAATGCTTAATTCATCCGATTCTGAGCAAGATAGTGATAATGAACTAGCTCAAATAGAAAATGAAGTATTGTTTGAATCTGATACTGAAACTAGTTCAGAAAGTGAAAATGAATGTGCTTGTCAGTTTAAGGATCTCAGAATATGTGTTTTAACCAAAGAAGAAAATCTGATAGTAGATTTAATTGATAAAATTGAAGATCCTGAGAAATAGAAAGAAGCACTAGAAAATTATATTTCGTTAACCAAGACAAGACCAAACCATGTGCAACAACCCGTATCAAATATAAGACAACCAGTTGAAAACTATAGCTTTAAAACTATAGTAAACAGGATGAGTGATAAGAGTCATAGGAAAGAACCTACTCTTAATGACCTCCAGTGTGAAGTTTTTGATGTTAAAGATGAACTAAGAGAATTAAAGAATAGGGTCAGAGTTCTAGAACTCTATCGTCCTTTTTCAGAAAAGGATGAAGAAAATGAGCAATTAGAATTTGAGAATCTAATGGGAGATTTTCAGGAAAAAATATAACCTGTAAGAGAAGAAACTCTAGAACAAGAACAGGTTAATGCAATGAAATTCGTCAATAGTATAGACAAAGTAATAGCACAGAAATGGCATGCTATGATAACCATTGTGATTAATAAAACCTACAAGTTTACAGTTGAAGGGCTGATACATACAGGAGCCAATCTTAACTGTATAAATGAAGGAGTCGTACCCACTAGGTATTTCCAAAAAACTACCCAGGTTTTACATACAGCTGTTAATAACCAGAAAATGGGAATCCAGTTTAAACTTTCAAATGCTGCTGTACTTAATCAGGGTATTTGTTTCGAAACTCATTTTGTTCTTGTGAAAGGTCTAAATCAGTCCCTGATATTAAGGACGTCATTTATTAATATGCTTTATCCTTTCTCTGTTTCTGAAGAAGGAATTAGAACTGAGGTAGAAGGTCAACCTGTAGTCTTTAGGTTCTCCCAACCACCTAGGCATAAGTATATTAATGAAATTCAAGAAAAGATAAAAAGAAAAGAGAATTATCTTTATCATCTGAAAGAAGAAATACAGTATAAAAGGATAGATGAACAACTACAAACTAAGAAGATAAAAGATAAAATTGAGGAAGTCCAAAAAAATGTTTGAGAACCAAGTTTGTGCTGAAATACCTAACGCTTTTTGGAATAGAAAAAAGCATATAGTTGAATTGCCTTATGAACCTGACTTTGATGAAAAGAAAATCTCAACTAAAGCCAGGCCAATTCAAATGAATGCTAGATTAATGGAAATTTGTAAATTTGAAATTCAAGATTTGTTGAAAAAGAAGTTAATCAGGAAAAACTCATCTCCTTGGAGCTGTTACGCCTTCTATGTAGAAAATGCGGCTGAACTCGAAAGATGAGTTCCCAGGCTAGTAATAAATTACAAGCCATTGAATAAAGCTCTAAAATGGATTAGATATCCGATACCTAATAAGAAAGATATCTTAGATAGGTTGAATAAGGCGGTTATCTTCTCCAAATTTGATATGAAATCAGGATACTGGCAAATCCAAATAACAGAAAAAGATAGATATAAAACAGCTTTTAATGTTCCGTTTGGGCATTACGAATGGAACATTCTACCATTTGGATTGAAAAATGCCCCTTCTGAATTTCAAAATATTATGAATGACATATTTAATCCTTACACTGCTTTTACCATTGTTTATATTGATGATGTTTTGGTTTATTATAATTCTTTAGAACAACACTTTAAACATCTAAATATTTTCTTGAAAGTTGTGAAGCATGCAGGATTAGTGGTGTCGGCTAAGAAAATGAAATTATTTTCTCCAAAAGTTCAATTCCTTGGACACAATATTAATAAGGGACTGATAGTTCCTATTGACAGAGCAATATCCTTTGCTAATAAGTTCCCTGATGAAATTAGGGACAAGCAACATTTACAAAGATTCTTAGTAAGTCTCAATTACATAAAAGATTTTTATAAAGATTTAGCTAAGGACTCTAAACTGTTATACCAAAGGCTGAAAAAGAGCCCAGTCCCCTGGTCTGATGAAAACACTAAGGCTGTTAGGAGACTAAAAGTTAAAGTCAAAGAACTTCCATATTTAGCC
This sequence comes from Prunus padus, assembly GCA_024362665.1. Lineage (NCBI taxonomy): Eukaryota > Viridiplantae > Streptophyta > Magnoliopsida > Rosales > Rosaceae > Prunus > Prunus padus. The sequence goes on along the minus strand of JANFAM010000009.1, from coordinate 25,051,182 downwards.
TTAGCCAACCCAGAAGCCTTTAAGATTGTAGAAACTAATGCTTCAGATATTGGGTATGGGGGAATCCTAAAACAGAAAATTAATAATTCAGAATAGTTGGTTAGGTTTACCTCCGGGGTTTGGAAGCCAGCTCAGAAAAACTATTCCATTGTTAAAAAGGAAATGTTAGCCATTGTCCATGCTGTTTCAAAATTTGAAAGTGATCTTTTAAACAAAAGGTTTTTAATAAGAGTCGATTGCAAGGCTGCAAAAGATATTTTGTTTAAAGATGTTAAAAATTTGGCCTCAAAACAGATCTTTGCAAGATGGCAGGGAATCCTTTCTGCTTTTCATTTTGATATTGAATTTATTAAAGGAGAAACTAACGCACTTCCTATTTTTTAACCCGTGAATTCTTACAGGGTGCGAACAAGAAGTTCAAGGCAGCTGACCCCACAAAAGAGCTCTAGCGCTCTTGCTAAGGCATCGTCATCGAAACCTCCTCATCCTTTGATGACTTCTTCGCCATACAACAAGGGAAGAGAAAGGATGATTGCTGAAAATCCTTACAAAGAATACATGAGAATTCCTCTAGCCATCATTGAAAGCAATGACTTGGATAAGCATCCTAGGCTTTTGGCTGAAAAATATTTAAGAGATGAAATTCCACCTCTAAATAAGCCTCGGATATTCTACGAACAACTGCTGATTGAAACAGAGTCAGTACGCATTGTCCATAGGCATAGAAATGATAATCAGAATATGATTGCTTTCTCCAAATTTTAGATATTAGAAGTGATACCACTGGAGAAATGGGGTCCTAGGCCTGAAAGGGCCAGAAGATTTCGACAGCATGATATTAGGCCTTATTCCTATAACTATTTTGATTATAAAAAAGCTTGGGGATATGTGCTATGTTTTCAAAATCAAAACTTTTCCCACTCTTGGTTCATCCAATTCAAATTGGCCTCCCTGATAGAACTACCTATGTGGTTCAAAGGAATTTTCTTGTTATGGGGCCCTCCGAAAGATTTTCTACCGCCTGATGTTAAGGAATCATTCGATATAATATTTAAAGTATGTAATAAATCGTATCCTGATGAGAGGATGTTATTCATGTGGTTTATAATGCTCTATGAACTACCGTGGATTTTGAAATGGGAATACTGTCTGTCTGAAGACCTAGACAAAGAATGGACTTATCTGCCAAATCTCGAGAGAAGAATCCTCATCCGTTGGTGGGATCCTTTATATTTTTAAAGGGTGGTTACCTATACTATGTTTGGAGCATATGTTTTACTTGGGGTTTGACGTGACATTTTCTTGACTTGGGTTTTGAATACGGGTTGATTATGCATTTTCAGTGATTATGACATTTTAATGGTTTATGGATTGTTACGCCGTCATTTGAAGTTTATGTCTATTTTAACTATAGAATTGTATGTTTGGGACGGTGATGTCCTTATCTTGGGTATATATGATGTTATTGGATTGTTGGACTTATATATGTCCTGGTGTGTGATTATGTTGGGGTTCGGGTACATGTGGTTAAATATGTATATTGATTATCGTGTAGCGATTGATTTGAGTGCAGTTGGCACTTTGTTATGTATCTCCCCCTGTTCTTATGTTACGATTACTCGAGTATGGTTCGATCCGGTACATACCTTAACAGGGTGTAGATGTAGACCCTTAATTGGGTAGTCTGCGTGTATGACTTATTTCGGACGTATGGGTTAGTGGACTCTACCATGCGGGCCGGGGAGCTTAGTCCCAATTGGACGGCTTGACCCTGGGCACGAAGCCATTGCGATGCCGTCCGATGTTCAGTTAAACTCTGGGCATGAGACCATCGTGAATGATGTCCCTGTCCAGCTAAATAATCCTGTTGGATTGTTTCCAGTACTTGTATTTTGCGTCGAGGTTATATTATACCTATATGCGTGTGTTAGTCTATATGTATATGTTAGTACCTTAGTATTCATATTTCTTTTAGTAAGGATCCTTCCTTACTTGTCGTGCTTGCGAGCACGTGGTTGTCCGAGTATGGGTTTGAAAGGGAAACAGTATTGATATGACTATTGTGTTATTATATTGAAATTATTGGGTTTGAAGGATTACTTATATAAATGATTTCATGTGTATGGTTTGCATGGTTTTGAAACGGTGGGGTTAGTACGTTGTTTTGAACTACTAAAACCTTATTTTTGTCCACTCACACTCTTTCTGTTTTGCGCCCCTAGGCCGTAGTCGTGCTTCGATACCGTCCGGCCGAGGGCTTCTCTTCTCGAGCGTCGACTTGATTGTAGGACTTCGTGTCCCTTATCTTAAACTTTGAATTTTCCGTTGTTAAACTTGAATACTCTTAGATTGCTCTGTTATTACCCATTAGGGTTGAACTTGTTGGCCGGAGGCCTATTATGTATTTATTGCATGCTGGCAGTTGGTTATACATATTCTATTGTTTTTGAACAGGTTGGAACTTTTGGGTTTGTTTGTATTTTGGGGAGACTCTGCCCGATTTTCGACAAAAGTCTTAACCTATTTACCTGTTTGTCTCGGGAAGATGGATTCTTTTAGTATGTGGGCCCGACATGGGTTGATGTCGGAACAACCACAGGGTTTGGCACGAGTTCCGGGGTGGAATTCGGGTCGGCTCCTGTATGTGGGGGCCACGAGACTGGGCTGGTCCGAGGGGGAGTTCAGTCTGAGTTCAAGCCCAAGTTACAAAATTTTTTTTTTAAAATCTAAAAAAAAATTCAGATTTTTTTTAAAAATAAATACTTAGTCATATTTTTCACTTTCCACACCAAAACTCTACACAAATTTCTCTCCTCATATCTTATGTGAATAGTTGTTGCTATGGCAATTAGTGGCAACACCACAACCTTTTGCAAGGGCAGATACTATTCATGTGAATAGTAGCTGCCCTAGCTCCCATTGTCATGGCAAAGGACTAACTGCTGGAAGTGCTCTAAGAGAGCACATGTTCGGTTAAATTAGATGTGTAGGGATGTGTAGGGAAAATTGCCCCGATCTCAATTCTCTCTTCAAATGCGTGCTCCCTACTTAGTTCTCATATGGAAGTAGCGGACCTATAATGGGGCAAGGGGACTCCCGCAAGCCGGAAACCACTTCCTGGGGAAAAAATTTGGCCCCTGATAGTCGCTAGTCCAGGAGCCCACCACCTGTTCGATGGTTTGTCCCAAAGAGGTGCTACTGCCTTCTGGTCTTTCGATTTAATTGATTTTTTATTTTAAAAGATAACCTAAAAGGTAACGATTACAATTGTTGAACAGAAAGTCGGAGGGAGAGCTTGTGTATTCTTTGCTCATACTATTTTTTTTCTTCATATATAAATTGTAATTTGCACGAGTACATATATATAGAAGCCTTTGAAGAAAGAGCTGAGTTATGTTTTTTTTATTCTTGGAACGAAAATCATAAGTCATACAATGAAGGCAAGGCAGCTACTATGTCAACCTGTCTCAAAATCTGAGGTTCTGATAAAAGAGTTTAATCCGTCTATAAGTATCTAGATGAACAAATACAAAACCATTAAGGCGAAACACCAGGACGAGTCTCTTTCTTTCCACTGCAACACACCGACTTTGTTTCGGCTGCTAGAACTTGACCCCGCACTTCTGGAACTGGCGGGACCTTCAACTGCTGTATGGAGGAAAAGAACCCAAAATTGTCATATTTAGTTCATTATTTATGAAGCAAATAACAATCTAATAATTCTTCAACATCACGATTGTGAAATCTGAAAATGAAAATATGAAGTGAATGATTATATATAGTACCACTAGGACTTGGAGCAAGACTAGAGTTGGCAGTTTGAGTAGAGTTCCCTTCCAATTGATAGAAAACTTGAGCTTCTGGTGATTTAGGATCCAAATGCAGAAGTTCTGCATACATACATATATATCAATATCATCAACCAAAAGAAAAGTGTCAAAATTACTCTAGTAAAAACTGGTTCATTCCATCCCATAGCAACATAGGCAACTAGAAATCATGGACTATATTGCAATTTCTCGGGGTTTCAATTTGCATAATTTTAATAGTGTAGCGTGTAGAACATATATACCAGGACACTTGGATACATTAGCAGGGACCTGGCAAACGGAAGGCAGGCCCAAAGCAAGGGTGACATTGATCTGCAGACCCAGTTCTGGATCATTGCGATCTTTAATGATAAGGCAAAGGCACTTCTCACTGCTGTTGAGGACTTGCTTGAGACCACTGCAACAGTCTGGTGTTGGGGTCTTGGCTTGGCCTTCAACGTAAGGCAGACACGTGGCCATCCCTACTAACTGCTGCGTACATTCGTCTCTATCTTTTGCTGAATCTGCTGCTGCCATTCCCAAGCTTATTGATATAATTAGCAGCAGGACCAGGACGACTGGTAGTCTCACCAATTCCATTTTGTGCAACAAATTTATGAGTATAGCAGCAAATCAATGCAAACCCAAGAGGTTAGATCACAAGAATGGAGGAGTTCCAAATCCACTAGATGCTTCGGCTATTTATATGCAAGAGAAATTGAGGTGGTAGACTGGTGGTGGTGTGGTGGCCTTTGGGTGCATCCATATCTATATATATATAGATATATGCCCTTTGTTAATTGTCAGTAGTCACTTCTTTTATGATTAATTAGCGATTCGAGTCGCCATTGATTACATTACACCGCATGCTACTTTTGAAAGGTCTTTTCTTTTATTGATTATTCCATAATCAATAGAGTAGCTTTTGCAGTGAAGTGCAGTTGATGATGAGGGGAGTAGCTTCTTCGACAACATAGACTGAATGGACAAAAATCATGCGGGCCAAAGGACAAAACTCACGGCTCCTCCAATTACATACATACCCAAGTTCAAGGGATGGTGATGATGTGTACAGACACAACAGCTTCCAAGTGTTGTGAGTTTGAACTTGGAACTCATAAATCAAATGAAAGTGGACGATGATAAATTAAGTGCGCGTCACTTCACCAACACCAACCCACTAAGGCCGGGAAGATAACGTTGATGTTGGATGAGCCTTTTATTTTTCTTTTCAGATTATTTTCAGCACTGAACTGATGCCATCATGACATGGTTCCACCATTTTGCTGAAATCACCACAACACATTTCATTCATAATATAAAAAAGAGAGATAAGATAGAATAATGGATAGAAAGGGAAAAATTTAGCAATATCTCATGAATTAGGCCGTGCTCCATTTTTTCCTATGAATTTTCAATTTGCTTTTGAACCCCACTAATTCATTATATCTAGGCTTGATTTTCAGACGGAACGAATTGGAATCAGGTATTCAAATTCTAATCCAAAAAATTTTGGAATGAAAATTCTCTTTCAATTTCATTCCAAAAAAATTTAGAATTTCAACCTTCATTCCAATTTAGAAAACTCTGAATATTTGGAATATTTCGATCGGATAATAGTTCAAAATTTTAAACATGTCCTTTTTTTTTTTTCTGCATGCAATATTGTATTTTAAACTAATCTGAACTACACGGAGGGTAATTCGAATACTGGTGCAGTTGGGAGCATATCTGCTTTAGCCAACTTAATATCATATGTCTGCTTATACATATCCATTTGAGAGGTTAAAATTTGCTCAAAATTGAAAACTCATACCGAAAAATCTTGAAAAACTATTATAATTTCCGGCATATTGGAAATTCCGATTCCAGCTGATTCCAATCCGAACATTTCTAATTTTAGCCAGTTCAAATCAATTCCAAAGCTAATTTTCATAAATGAAGTTTGGACTTTCTTTGGCACACCTTAATCCTATCCCTTACTCTAATTTACCTAGCCTCAACTGTTCAACAAGATGCCCAAAGTCCAAAATTGGGGTTGAAGGGCATTGCTAAATTTTTCCTTACATAATGGCGCATAGTTTGGCATGTCATCTTATAATCGAAATCACTTATTTTTAAAGGAAGAAGAATACATAAAATAAACTCTAGCTCCTCTATACCATTTCTCTCCGTCAGAAAAAGTAAAAACAAAAGGTCATTCATGGCAGATCTTCTTTCTCTTGAGTTACCCTCATTGGAGCCACTTTGGTTGCTACAAAAACCGAATTGGCTATTTGGTTTGTACAAGATTGATGAGATATCACCTTTGGTAAAATCCCTTTGCGCGGACCCCATCAACATAACGTCGTGTCCTCCATGAACACTTAAAGCCTCAACCAAATTTCTATTGAAGAATACACACAGTCCTACATCGGAAACTCAACAAAATAGAAAGTCTCATATAATGAATGGCTCCACTCCTAATTACATCGAGGTGTTTTGTATAAAACCCCACACCTGCTAAACATGTGGTTAAGTTGGGGACAATATTGATATTACTAGTGGTGTTCCAAGAATCCGTCCCTCTGAAATCTTAATAATGTTAGGTTTCTCACAACTTGTTTCAGAGTTTATCAAGTTTGTTGTTTTGAACGTCCTAGGTTTCTGTTATAGGCCTTTCCCTACAAGCATTGCTGTTGGGATTTGTTCTAGGTTAATTTTGATTCTAGATTTCTATAAGGCTCTCCACCGATTATCGTAGATTGTCCATTGATTTCCAATGACAGTAAATGGTGTAACTATATGTTGTAATCCATGGAAACTTTTTGGAACAATGAAATGTATTAGGCGGTGCTTTTTGAAGGATACAAAAATCACCATTCTATAAGTTTAAAAATATAATTCACGTTTCCCTCGTACTGCTGAAGTTCTCTACAATATATATGTATAATTCACGTTTTTAATCTTGTGCATCCATGTACTTTTACTTCCGCAAGGTTCTCAACCGATCACCGTAGACAAGGACGGATCTACAGAGGAGTAAGGGTGGTCAAGTGACCCCTGCAACCTCTGAAATCCTCCATTAAAAGGGATAAAATTGACACCTGCAAGGTGTTCGATGAAAGTCCTGAAAGAGGAGAAGAAGAGAGCTGCGCGCGCGTCTCCTTGAGAGATCTTTTTTTTTTCTTTTCCTGACGTCAAAACGACGTCGTCCTACTAAAACTTTTTATTTTACCTGGCCAAAATGACGTCGTTTTGGCTCATGTTTAAAAAATAAAAAAGAGAAAATCTGTAGCTTCTTCCTATTCCTACCCCCGATATCAACCCTCCCCTTCCCCAAACATTAACCTAATTCCTCCTAAAAGAAAACACCCAGCCAATCCCCAAAACCAAACCCTCTCCTGAACCTCACCCAATCCGACGGAGGCGGCGGCAGCAGGCAGCAGCATAGCAGAGGAAAAAAAAATCACCCTCCAATTTCCAAATTCAATTGGATTTGTCATTGTCCCTCAAACTTGAAAGTATGTTATCATAATTTTTAATCTCTTTATGCTTTATATAAATCGTTTGAAAGTATGTTATCATAAATTTGAGTTTTTATTTTGGAGTTTTGGTTAGTGATTTTGGAGTCTTGGTAAATTGAATTAGTAACTTAGTTGGATTATATGTGTTTGTTAATTAGTTTTGGTTCGTATGAATAAATTCGATTTTGTGTTTTTTAATTGTATGTGTAGGTTTGTTAATTATAAATTGGATTACTTAGTTAGATTATATTTATATGTGTTTGTTAATTAGTTTTTGTGTTTTTTAATTGTATGTGTAGGTTTGTGTTGAGGCCCAAAAAATCAAGGGGTAGGCCCAAATGCATTTTTGGCCCAATATGGCATTTAACCCAGAAAGAAACGCCCGATTGAGACGGCGAGAATTCGTACACGCTTGATATATGCTGCATGCCATGCCACGTAAGCACGCAATCCATGAAAGTTATAACAAGCCTTTGAAACATGCTAGCTCTACAAAGCCCATGCTAATTATCCCGTCAAGCATTATATCCCTTTTCAAAGGCGATAAAATTCGAGCACGCCATGCCAAGCGGAAGATCATTATTTTACACCTAGCCACGCTACAAGCTTAAGTGGGCCCAAGCCACGCGAATGTCCTGGGGCTTGAGCGGGTTGTGGTATGGATGGTTACGAGCATTCACGAGGCCCATTGATGAGCCAAGAAGTGGAAGTTTTGGGCTGCTTGGGGGCCCCAAAACTCAAGCCCATTTCTTGAGCCCAAATATGTGGGTAAGCATGAAAGAGAGAAAATAACCCAACAACTTAGTGAATTAGCCCATCACCTTAGGAGTGGCCCAAACAACTTGGAAAATATCATAAAGCCTCCAGCACCTTGTCAAAATCAAAGCCAATCCAAGCAGACATAGGCTGCTTCCAAAGCCTGCCAAAACCCAAAGCAAGTCCACGCAGTTGCTCCCACTGACAAAACCAAAGCAAACGACAATGACCCAATACCTTAGAGAAACAGCCTAGCCCAACACCTTATAAAATATCCAACATGTGAAAAATATCTAGCACCCTTGAAAATGCCCCAGCCAAATCAAAACCAAGTCAAAGACAAGCCATCGCAAAAACCAACAGGAATCCATGGGTGTAGGAGGAATACCCAGTGTACTAACGCCTTTGCCTCTGTTTCTTTCCTCTCGCAAGCTCTAATAGGAAAACCAAGAAGGAAAGCAGGTGGCGCCTCACCCACATGGAGAGGTCCAGCTGCGTAGAAACCTTGGAACCCCAAAGGAGTTGTTACCTAGGTGCTCTGATTATGGAGATTTCACCAAATAAGAGTGAATGGGAGAAAGTGAAGGAAAAGGAGGAAGGAGGCTTGATAAATTTAAGGGATAGAAGTGCCTATAAAAGGAGCTTCTTCTACCCAACAAATCATCATATCCAGAGCCAAGCAACCCACACCCAGAGAGCAAGCACATCTCTCACATCCGAAACTCCATAGTTTCAAGCCCTATCCCTCAATCTCCTCACATTCTCCCTTCTAGCAAGCAACGACAACAATCTCCAGGACCATAAGCAAGCTTCATCAAGCGACTTGAGATTTACTCAAGACACCCCATGCTTAGTTTCCATAGCTCTCCCTCTTCCTTAGCCAAAAGCCCCATCAAACCCTTCATTCTTCTTGCCCTAAGCCTTAGTTCCCACAAGAAATCCAAGCTCTCTCTCTCTCTCTCTCTCTCTCTCTCTCATGCTAAACTTATGAATGCTTAGCTCCCATGCCACAAGCTTCTCATGCCAAGCCATGCTATTAATCTATATTTACTGTCTTCTTTGTTGGTGAAAGGAACCAAAGGGCTTCCTAAGGCTTCTCAAACCTTTCAAGCACTCTTGGGGCCTAGTTCTTGAACTGTAAAAGGGGAAATTTCATCGTTTTTGCACTTCATAGCGACCAATTCGTCAAGTCACGGAAAGCCCATTTGTCAAGTCTAGGAAAGAAAAGACCCCTACTGATTTGTTAATTGTAAATTGGATTACTTAGTTAGATTATATTTATATGTGTTTGTTAATTAGTTTTGGTTAGTATGAATAAATTCGTTTTTGTGTTTTTTAATTGTATGTGTAGGTTTGTTAATTGTAAATTGGATTACTTTGTTAAATTATATTTATATGTTTTTGTTAATGGTGGCCTTGCAAGAAAAATGGTGGAGAAAGGGTTGCATAGAACATTTAATCATGTCTACTTGCTTCTGACATTAGCCTTAACTTTACCGGTTGCAACTGCTTTGGTGGAGAGAGCATTTTCTGCTATGAATGTTGTGAAAGATCCACTTCGCAACCGAATGGAAGATCAATAGTTGAGTGATAGTTTACTTGTTTATATTGAGAAGGATGTGTTTGTTTGTCTTGATAATGAAACTATCATGCAACGTTTTCAGAATATGAAAACTCGTCGTGGACAATTGTAATGTTTTTTCTATTAATTATGAATTATAAATTATCGTTTCATTTTTATGGGTATATTTTTTGTATAAATTTTTTTTAACCTTTTAGACGTTGACCCCTGCAATGAAAATTCATGGATCCATCCCTGACCGTAGAGTGTCCATTAATTTGCAATTATAAATGGTGTAATTGTAGTTCAAACTCCACATACTTGTTTCTTTATAAAATATTATTTTTGGGTTAATAATAACTTAATTAATATGTTTAGAGTTGTTCTTAGGGATATATTTTGGTACAATAATGCAAACATAATGTGTTGTAGTTGCACTTTAGTGATATTGCACTAGCCAAGGACATGCTTCAAAGGTTGGTTTGACTCGCTTATGCTAACTAATTTGAGGCCTATACTAAACTGTAATGTTATATTGGTCTGGTACGCGATTTAAAGCCTAAATCCAACTTCGATTTTGTTGCGGCCAACCAATTATTTAGTATGAGGAGTTGCCAATGCCATCAGGGTCTCTTCTATTATTACTTGTGTATATAGTTATGTGTTGCAACCTTTAATTTGAATATTTTTAGATATAATATTGCACAATATAAGATAGCAAATTAATAAAACTATAACAACTCCGTTCGTATATAATTCAACTTCACTACAATATGGGAAAAGAAGATGCCATTTCAGAAGTTCTAGAACTCTCCTGCTACTGCAGAAACCTGGTTTACACATATAACAACAGAAAAGTAGATTACGTAAAACTGGTGCTATCTGCTTAGAAGAGGAAACCAACGTTCTTGAAAGTAAGACTGGTAAGAAATCATAAAAAACAGGAAAACAAGCAGAAATCCAACTCCCCATGGAGTTCCTCCAGCCCTATGAAGGGAGTCTTTTTCAGGTAAGGGTATGAGAGAGGGCACCCGCCTCCGGTCATCGTTGGAAAGCCAGTGCACCACTAGTAACAACAACAAGGGAGACACCATGAGCACCAGTTTGACCTGATCAAACATGCTCTCCAGCACAGACTCGTAGCTAATGTACCATGAAAACCCAACAAACGTGAGCAATATAACAAGGAAGAAACATAAGTGCAGAGGGAAAGTAGGGTGATGATGATGATCATGCTGGGAATTAGAAGAAGAATAGTAACCTCCACTCATGTTTAATTTGTAGCTAGCTAGCTGCACTGCAGTCTGCAGACACACTTGGATGAAACTTCTGAACTTAATTTCAAAAGGTTTTTCTAATTATGGAGCTTTGCTATGGGAGCTAGCTAGCTGGTTTTGGGGAGGGAAAGTTTGTGGTGATCGAAGATTATTTATATAGAGCTAGTGTTTAGTATATTTAAATTGTAATATCAACGTTGCTGTCAATTTTGACACAGAGATGCTTAGAGAGGCTAGATTTACATAAAGATTTCCCTTTTGGTAAATTGTAATCCAGGTCTAGTGGGAAGGATACTTCCAATCTAAGGACGGTGAGAATATTATATAAATATGGCGCAGATTTAAGTTCTCGAAATAAGCAGCTGCCACGTACCACCGACCATGGACCACATATTGAGGTATTGATTCATGATACAAATTATAAAGTAAAGTTCAGCTTTCAGACAGAATGTTTTTTTCTCTAACATTTTTTTTTTGTATGCTTCTTATAATGATAGAAATTTTATATATTCCAGCATCATACAGATAGCAAGAACACGTCAAGGGGATTAGATCAATCGATTGTTTGGTTCTAAGTATAAAAATATTGGTAATTGAAAGTTCAAATACCTATGGATTAGATCAAGAGCAGGTTATTATGTTTCATAAAAATAAAATAAAAGGGACTAGAGGAGTCTCATAAGTTCATAACTATCAACAAAGGCGCAAAACAGTTCTTTAAAGCAAGAAGTTAAAGGACGATACTTCCTTAACTTTGGATTTGGTGAGTATCTTTTCCCTACTCATGTTCTTCCACAGAAAGTGGTTCCCACCAACTACTTTTCTTTGCCTACTGGAAGAATACTCTCTTTCTAGTTGCTATGTCCTTCTTTTACTCTTTAGAGCTGCATCCCACTAATTAGTAATTACTATTATTTAGTGGCCAGGTCTATTTGTCTATTTTCCCTCTCACCCACACGTATGCAAAACACACAAATGTCTAGGTGCTTTCCACTTTTACCTGCACAACTTTATTGGTGGATGGCAACATGTATAGGCTTCCTTGTTCGAATCAACATCTGTTTAGATCCAAAGAGAAACCACTCAGTCATAAAGAACAATATTAGGTAAATGATTGAAAATCTTAACGTTTTAAGTATCATGTATCCTTTGAAGATGACAAAGCCTGTTTCAATCATTACATCAAGAAACCCCACAAAAAGAAAAGGAAAAAAAAGATTATTACATCCAGAAACAAGGAATAAGGTCCCACAAATCACTAAGATTTTGATTTCTACAGCAAAAAATATGACATATCTGGGACACGTTCAACGCCAAAGGTATACTGCTCTTTTGACAATTTAATGAGTACAATATGAATGTGGGGAATTGTAAATTTGTGAAATTTGAATTGTTATTGTAACATTCCTGATCGAATTTAATTGTTATTCAACGTTAATTTAGCGCAATTTAATTCAATTCATTTAATTTGTGAAATTACAATTTTGTCATTCAGGGTAGGGTCATTCTAGTCACTTTTTAATCCGAAAGGATTTTGGGGAATTGAGTTGCACCGTTGCATCAGGCTTGTTGATACGAGTTCGTAGACAAGCGGCACACTCAATTCCAAGTTATAACGAGCCCGTAAACCTCTTGGTCAGGTTCGGATGGACGAAAGGTTCGAGCTATATTTTTTATCGAGCTCATATGGACGAAAGGTCCAAGCTCAATCTTGGTCAGGCTCATATGGACGAAAGGTCCGAGCTATATTTTTTATGAAGCTCCTATGGATGAAAGGTCCGAGCTATATTCTTTATCGAGCTCATAAGGACGAAAGGTCTAAGCTCAATTTTGGCCAAGCTCATATGGATGAAACGTCTTAGCTATATTTTTTATTGAGCTCATATAGACGAAAGGTCTAAGCTCAATTTTGTCCAAGCTCAAATGGACGAAAGGTCCGAGCTATATTTTTTATCAAGCTCTGATAAGCCTATATTACATATATATTTTATGCCTCCTTTACTTATTTGTTTGTTAATTTCCTTGGATTAAATTGGTTGTTTTAAGTGGTTTTGTGAGATTTGTGAAGGGGTTGTGAAATAGGAGAAAGTGTGCTAAAAATGACAAAAAGATGAAGATTGAAGATTAATTGGAAAGAAGCCAAGTCATTCCTTCCATCACAAGGAGTGTTATCAAATTTCCTTTTTCAAGATGGTTCAAGTCTTATCAGTCAAATAAGGAGAGATAAAGAAGACCTTATATTAGAAGGAATCATACTTTTATAATAATACCTTAGAGATGTAGGATTTCTAGGAATATTATAAATAGGGAGTTTAGGCCATTGATCAAAGCCTCCTCAAACCCCCCATCTACACTATCAAGACTCTACGCCATCAAATTCCTACACATTCATACTCGTAGCCGAAAACCCTAAGAAGAACAAGGAGAGAGCTTGAGCAACCTTGGCGTTCAACTTGGAGAATTCGGTGCCGCTCATGTCTTCATCAACCGTCATGATTCTCAATAGTTATTTATGAACTAATTTCTTTTACTAGGGCTACGATGTAGCCTAGCTATGAATACTCAAATTCTTTGATATTTTTAATTTTATTTATCTATACATGTTAAGTCCTTGTTACCGTTCTTAATACTTTCAATTAATTGGCCACTAATTGCATGATTGGACAAATTAGGTTAAGACCGAAAGGAGATGCCTAATAAATAGCTTCTTGTAACAAGTACCATAAATTACATAGCCGACTCGGAAGATTAGGTTATGGTTTGTGTAATCTTTAATGTTTTCTACAAATCTTAATGGGTTCTTAGCTATCTAAATCCATAACTAGGAATAGAGTGGGTTAACTGTGAGGAACACAACTAATATAACTTGGAAGAGAGTATTGATGGGGTAAGGGAAAACGATTATCAACATGTGAGGTAAGTAGGATTAACAAGCTAGAAGGATTTGGGTGGGATTAGCTAGGTGAAATCGGTGCCCTAGTACTTTATCATCGTTGTTTTCATCTATTATATTATTTACTTATATTTAATTTACTTACTTAATTACATTTTAATCATCATAATTCTCTTATCATTTAATTCAATTATAATTAGGAAATAAATTATTCTAGTATTTAATAGGTTAACTTGATCCCTATTGGAACGACACTCTATTTACCACTATATTAATTTGAGCGATATTGTCCACTTGCAATTATCCACATCAAGCTCTGATGAATGAAAGGTCCAAGCTCAACTCTTTATGGGCTCATGGTCAGGTCGGCGAATGACCCACCTCGCCATGCCAAGCTCATGGTTAGGTTGGCAAAGAACCGACCTCAACTCGCCAAGCTCATGGTCAGATAGGCGAAGGACCCACCTCGTCATGCCAAGCTCATAGTCAGGCTGGCGAAGAACCTACCTCGCTATGCCAAGCTCATGCTTAGGTCGACGAAGGATCACCTTGCCATGCCAAGCTCATGGTCAGGTTGGCGAAGAACCGACTTCAACTCACCAAGGTCATGGTCAGGTGGGCGAAGAACCCACCTCGCCATGCCAAACTCATGGTCAGATTGGCGAAGAACCAACCTCTTCATGCCAAGCTCATGCTCAGGTCGGCGAAAGACCCACATCGTGATGCCAAGCTTATGTTCAGGTTGGCGAAGAACCGACCTCAACTCGCCAAGGTCATGGTCAGGTGGGCGAAGAACCGACCTCGCCATGTCAAGCTCATGGTCGAGGTTGGCAAAGAATCGACCTCAACTCGCCAAGATCATGGTCGAGGTGGGCGAATGACCCACCTCGTCATGCCAAGCTCATGGTCAGGTTGGCAAAGAATCGACCTCAACTCGCCAAGATCATGGTCAGGTGGGCGAATGACCCACCTCGTCATGCCAAGCTCATGGTCAGGTTGGCCAAGAACCCACATCCCTATGTCAAGCTCATGGTTAGGTTGGCGAAAAACCGACCTCGTCATTCCAAGCTCATGGTCAGGTTGGCAAAGAACCGACCTCAACTCGCCAAGATCATGGTCAGGTGGGCGAATGACCCACCTCGTCATGCCAAGCTCATGGTCAGGTTGGCCAAGAACCCACCTCCCTATGCTAAGCTCATGGTCAGGTTGGCAAATAACCGATCTCAACTCGCCAAGGTCAAGGTCAGGTGGGCGAAGAACCCACCTCGTCATGCCAAGCTCATGATCAGGTTGGCGAAAAACCCATCTCGCTATGCCCAACTCATGGTCAAGTTGGCAAAGAACCGACCTCAACTCGCCAAGCTCATGGTCAGGTGGGCGAAGGACCCGCCTCATCATGCCAAACTCATGGTCAAGTTGGCGAAGAACCTACCTCGCTATGCATTGCTCATGCTCAGGTCGGCGAAGGACCCACCTCGTCATGCCAAGCTCATGATCAAGTTTGTGAAGAACCTACCTCGCTATGCCAAGCTCATGCTCAAGTCGGCAAAGGACCCACCTCGCCATGCCAAGCTCATGGTCAGGTTGGCGAAGAACCCACCTCCCTATGCCAAGCTCATGGTTAGGTTGGCAAAGAACCAACCTCAACTCGCCAAACTCATGGTCAGGTTGGCAAGGCACCGACCTCAAGTCTCCAAGCTCATGGTCAAGTTAGCGAAGAACCCACCTCGCCATGCCAAGCTCAGGGTCAGGTTGGCAAGAAAACCAACCCCAAATTGCCAAGCTCATCCTCATATTGGTAGAGATTTGACCTCACAATATGCTGAGCTTAGCCTTAGGTTGGCAAAGGTTCGACCTGGTGACTCATCGACCTCAATTGAGCTTCCTTCACTAATACCATCAGCATATGTGGCTTTTATACCATTAGTCGATTTACACATTCGGTTGTGTTTCTTCTTTGCACAACAAATTATTACTTCACACACTACTACCCAAGTTATTTTGCCACGCTTTTTTATGGAGACTTGGGGACTCTTCATGGTGTCGATCTGTGGCTTACAAAAATTTATGATACGATTTAATATTGTCAGCTCGGCCAAATTATCAAAATGCAACTCCTCACACAAAACTCTCTTGTCTGGGGACTTGGGGGACTTCTGTTTATGAGGTAAAATACCTCTAGGCCGAGCTGGGCCAGACCATGGTGTTAGTGGTCGAGCTAGGCCAGACCACGATGTTAGTGGTTGAGCAGGGCCATAACACGGTGTTAGTGGTCGAGCTAGGCCATACCACGGTGTTGGTGGTCGAGCTGAGCCGTACCACGGTGTTGGTGATCGAGCTGGGCCAAACCACGGTGTTAGTGGTCGGGCTGGGCCCGGTGTGCATGAGGTTGACATCAACTTGATTTACTTGACGTTCACTCAAAAGACTTCTAGTCCTGGGGAAGTTAGGATGTTTCGAGATCACCAAGACGCCTATCTAATGGAGTCCTAGTTCAAGGACGACTAAGTTGTTCTGGAGTCTTAGTTCGAGGAGAGCTGGGCTGCTCTGGAGTTCCACTCCGAGAAGGATTAGGTCGTCTAAGATGATATAAAAAGTTGAGGTCATCCTTCGTGAAAGGTATGCAATTCTAAGCACTAGAACCTATTGTACAATTTTACTCTCAAACATGCGACTGACTTAAGCATCGGAGGGTCCTTGGCCGACACCACACCGGTGCCACCCACCGTAGCTCTCTTGTTTTGCAAGTTCTGGAGGACGACTTGGTTGGTCACGCTGACCTAGTCCGGAAGAATTGCCCGACCTCGATCTTGAAGAGGTCATCTTCTGTTGAACCAAATTTAGGCATCAACACATTACACTAGCTTTAAATTAAACTCAAACACACTCAATTTGACTCATCCTATAAAAAATTGAAAGGAAAAAAAAAAACAGAAAATCAACCCTTCATACTAACGAATTGCAACATTTAAAACAGCATGCCGAGCACAACCATAACCCGAAAAAATAAAAAAACATTTGGGGCCATATGTTTATTAGGGCTTCAATTTATGGCCCGATGAAGATCAATCACAAAAAATGAAAAAAAATATATTAATAATAACAATTAAAAAGAGAACAAAAATACCACCGAGGGCGTGGTTGAGGGAGATACCGCTTTTTATATCCATAATACATCATTGGTTATCATGTACGCAGATGTTTCTTATTATTACCCTCTTTAGCCTGGCTTATTTTGTATTACAAATTATGATTATCAGCAACCCTAATATGTTTAATGTGAGTTTATTTAAGTTGTAAGCTTTTCCCAATTTCTTTTTTAGATAAAGACTTAATTGGCCTGAGTTTACTTTGTAAGATTTTCTAGCACAATAAGTTACCAGAAAGGCAAAGGTTGATACATGCTACTTCTTATGTGGTACAAAGACGTATATCATCATTCAGTTTCATTCTTGTTGATCTAGAGTTGAGGCTAAATTTTTCAATTGAATATTCTTTGTTGGAGCATTAGTCAGATTCAGTGTTTCTTTTGGATTTTATAATAAAACTTTTATTAATTATATTTCTCTCTAGGAAAATGAAATCTAGCCCACATAAATAAATTACCTGAATAGTGCATTAAAGGGGTGGCTGGACTCATTTACCAGCTTTTCTGAGTATATCCAGTAGATGCAATGCAACTAACAGTTTCTAATCATTTAATTCTGTTTTCAGGTTCAGAGTGAATTCCAGAAGGCATACGATAAGGGGATACATAAGTCAAAGTAAATATGTTTGTACTTTTGTGATCTTGATACTCAGTCTTCCATTAGTTTTTAGGTTTCTTAAAGCTTCTTAACCTGAGTTATTTTTAGGTACTGGGAGCCAACGTTTGAGGATTCACTTAGCTTGATTGCACAACTGCCAGTAGTAGCTTCTTATGTTTACCGGAGGTTGGTAAAGCATATTACACCTTACTTATAGTTAAATGTTTGACCTTGTGGTCTTTCCACGAAAAATCATGTTTAACCGTCTGATTTATACATGTTTAAGAACAGCACTTAATCTTAATGTGTAAAACTTTTTCTAAAATTGTTAAAAAGTTGTGTCTTATGTACGACATTGTCCACTGACTGATGAGTGATGGCATGCTTTTCTCCATGTGATATGCAGCCACCAGTCTTTTGACACCAATGGATATCATATCTGTCTTTTCTAGTCCCTATGTAATATTTATATTTGATTTGTCTTAAATAGCATTGGGATTAATTCATTGCTTTTTTTTCCTGAAGAATTTTTAAGGATGGAAAAGTAATACCTGTTGATGACTCCCTGGATTATGGTGCAAATTTTTCACACTTGTTGGGCTTTGACGATCCCAAGATGCATGAGCTTATGAGGCTTTATGTCACCATTCATAGGTTTGTATAAATTTCTCTTCCTAGGACCATACATGATATGTTACTACAAATCGAAGCTATATGAGTTTTAAGTAATTATTCATTACAGTGATCATGAAGGTGGGAATGTCAGTGCTCACACCGGCCACCTTGTAAGCTACCCTATTTTTGTTCTAAGATTTAAATTTCATATAATTAATTTAAACTTCGATTATGAGAACTCTGTTAACCATCATTTAATCTTGAAAGATGTGATTATTGGATCCATAACTTGATATTTCTTACCTGTAAATGTTGATGTCTATGTTCATTAATTGATTACCTTCTGAATTCAGGTTGCTAGTGCACTTTCAGATCCTTATCTTTCATTTGCAGCTGCATTAAATGGGTTGGCTGGCCCACTCCATGGTTTGGCTAATCAGGTATTACATTTGTTGTTGCCCTGTTGTTTCCATCTGTCTATTCTTTTGAAAGCATTAGCGATTATTTGTTTATGTAAAAAAATTGATTGATGTAAAGAAATGATGCATGCTTCTAAAGGTTAAAATGACATCATTCAATACTTCTCATAATTTTTTTTATAGAAAAAACATCATTCAATACTAAGGAAGATTTCATTCACGTATGGTATCCAAAATATTTTTTGTGCCTTTAGTCACTGTTGGTATTGATGTTGTTACGTGAGGCGCACTTGTTTGGATTTTGCACTGCACTCAGCTTGGTGCAGCAGTGATAATTGTAAAAGAACTGCACATGTATGTTTACGCATCATGCCTAAATTGATTGGAAGGCAGCAGCTGGAGAGTTACATTTTTGTTTTTGCTTTGGCCAGGGCTGTTGAATCTTTGACTGTAGAGCTGTTTTTGTAGTTCTAATGTGAACTTCTTGTCCACAAATTTTGTACTTTTTAGGGGAGATCAATAATATTTGGATCTCTTAAAAAAAAAGCGTGGAATATTCACTTGCACTAGTTTTGGATTTGGATGTGACTTGAAGTTGTGCAGATGCATATTCTTTAAATGTCTGGAAGAATGGCATTTTGTCTGTTTTCTGTTTTACCATACAGCTAATTGGCAAATGTCAGAATAGATGTATGATATATTGATTGAAGAGCAGCCAATGTGAATAATCGCTGGAGTTTTGTTAATGAATCTTGTGCTGATATACTTTTTTTGGCTAATCAATCATCTTGTAGTTCTCTTGCTATCGTTATCATAAATCTACAATTTACATGACCTACTTTAAAATAAAAAAGATTCATCCCTCTTCTGCTAGTTTTGGTTCAAATTTCTATTTGACATTTGGTAGACTGTTAATTTAGGAACTTTGGAGTTCAAAGTTGTGTTTTCCCTAACTTCGTTGGCTTAATGATGTCTTCATAGCTTTCTCCTTTCTAAGGCCACACTATTTTGATTGCAGGAAGTTTTGCTCTGGATAAAATCTGTGGTAGATGAAGTCGGAGAGAATGTAACTACAGAGCAGTTGAAAGATTATGTCTGGAAAACATTAAACAGTGGGAAGGTAATGCCATCAGTTTTACCTAAATAATCAATTTAAATTTGTCCTATGCTTAGTTTATGCTTGATAACTGTTAATTCTCTTGTTATTAATTTAACATGCACGGTTGACTCTTTGCTCATGAATTTGATTGCTCGTTTCTGTCTGGATTTATTATCAAGTGGGCAATAGGCATCTTTGCTCGTTGCCATGTTCTAGCAGAAAATGGCTAAATCGCACTATCCTGTCAGAACTTGTCTTCTGAACTCCGTCCTGTCATTAAATAGATAAATAAAATAGGTGTTCACAACTAATAGGTAGTCATGAGTATTTTGCCCCATGATCCTTGTAGAAGTCCAAAACTTGCCAAGGAAGTTACCTCATGGGACTTGATTTATTCATTTATCTTGTGTATTATTATTCCCTAAGAAAAATGGGCTTTCATTTTATTGAATCTTGGCTATTTCAAATTATTTTCAAAACTACATTCTATGGTCTAGTTTGATGAGCTGCTAATTGTCTTGTCTTTAATTATCCCCTCTTTTGCTCATATTGCAGGTTGTTCCTGGTTTTGGACACGGAGTCTTGCGTAAAACAGATCCACGATACTCATGTCAAAGGGAGTTTGCATTAAAGCACTTGCCTGATGATCCGCTGTTTCAGCTGGTATGAATAACCCTGATCACATGAGGGTGTGCCTTTTTCATTCACACTTGAATCATAATTGTAAGTGCATCCCTTATGAGCTGACTTAGTCATTACCTTAACAGGTCTCCAAGCTTTATGAAGTCGTGCCTCCCATTCTTACCGAACTAGGCAAGGTAATTTAATAACTTTATTTTATGAATGTAAAATATTTCACTAGAGTTGTCATTGCTGTGAATTACCTAATCTTTATCTTTCCCCCTCTGAAATATGCTTCTATCTTTTATATTGCATTGAAAAATTAATAGTTTCATTTACAACGCGTGTAAAATCTTTTTATGGTGGCTGGAATTAGGATCTTTGACACTAAAGCTGAGTGCGAAATTGATGATTTTCACTCAATTAGTATGTCTGTCTTTTCGTATCAACCAAAGGAGCAATCTAATGCTGGATTTACCTGAAAATCTGCCATGCTTGTAGGTTAAAAACCCCTGGCCCAATGTAGATGCTCACAGTGGAGTTCTGTTGAACCATTTTGGTTTGACCGAGGCAAGGTATGATATTTCACGATATTTATTGTGTTGTTCCTTGATATTCTGAAGCTGTTAACCGTTTTGAGATGATAATGTTCTTCAAATTCAATTGTGGGCAGATTTTTTACTGTTCTTTTTGGTGTATCAAGGAGTATAGGGATTGGTTCTCAGGTTCTCTCTCTCTCTCTCTCTCTCTCTCTCTCTACCTGTCCACCAACCTTTCTCTAATTTAATGCTAATTGTTTACTTTTCGTTGTTTCTTTGTTTGGTTCAGCTGATATGGGACCGGGCTCTTGGTTTGCCTCTTGAAAGGCCAAAAAGTGTTACGATGGAATCACTTGAAAATTACTGCAAGAAAGCAGCTTCGTCCTGAGAATTGGAGGGCTGTATCATTCTCTTTGAGTAATAATTGCTCTGATGAATTCATGGCTTTGTGAAGTATGTACTGAGGGGTGTAAAAATTTCAGGTTCTACTGTTTTTAGTTGAGTTGTTACAGGAAAACCTCAACACTCGAGCATTTTGAAGTACTTCGAAGAAATTTTTAAGTTACTTAGGCGCAGGGTGTTTTTACTGCTCTGTTTGATTTTAATAAACATAGTGAAGAAGATATTTGGAATAAAAAGTGTAGTCGAAGATGGCCCTTGCATTTTAGGCTTTTCTTTCTGATTTGGAGATGTTTACTGTAAAGCCGATGTAGTCACATTTGTAATTGCATTGGGCAATCATTTTAACACGCAATTTTTTTAGCCTTGAGCACTCATGTTTGTCAGTGTAGAAAAAGTTACAAAATATTCATTTTGCACAATGTATTTTTTTCTTCTTGTCATATTTTTCTGAGGATACTTGGGAAGTTGATCGGTAAACATTAAAATGGGTGGTTTTACCTCTCTTTTCTTGTATGCTCCGCAATGAACCATATAATATAAACGTGGAAGCCAGCGACTCTGACTTAATTTTCAAAATTTGATCTTGAAAAAATTTAGAAGAAAAAGGAGCTCCATTCCGTATGAATTGAGAATTTATGAAAATAATTAAAATAATTTATGCTAAACAAACCACATGAAACCGCACGTGTGTATGAGAAAATTGGAATATAAAAAGAATCCAAAACAAATGTTTCTATTTTTATATGAAAAAAGTCTTAAAATGTTATAGCGAGCCGCTTGCATTACATTTGTTTGCGTCTCACTTGCAAATTGATTGAAACTGGATGAAAATGGCATCCGTCTTGGCTGCAGCAAAAGCACGACTTTCATCCCAACTGCTTCGTCCAATACCTCAGAATCAGATTCCCATCACTCACTTCCTCAAACGCAGCGCCGTTAAAGCAGCGCCCGTCGATTTCAGGTACTTTGAGTTTCTTCTTACCTCGTCAGTCTTCATACCCATTTCGTTTCTATTGTAACGATTTGATGTTCGTTTCTTATTCTGAGCTCATTTTGGTGTATTTGTTTACGGATACTTCCTCAAGCCCATTACCGTTCAAGTAATTGCATTATTTGGTGCTTATTCCTTTGCGAAACTCTGAGCAATTTAATTAGTTGAGTGTTTCTTCTCTGAAAATGGTCGTCTAGCATTAGTCTGTTGTGAACCTTTTGAAAGAGAAATTTGATGTGGTGATGGAGTTCGGTGAGATAAAGGTTGCCGATTTTGTTTTATTGCCTCTAAAACCCTAACTTTAAATGTTAGTCAGTGATGCATAATTAATGTAACTCTGAAAAGTTCCTCATATAAATCAAAATTTGGGTTATTTATCAAGTGGTGATGTAGGTTGAGCTAGGTTGGGGTAATGGGTTAGGATTAAGATAGGTCAAGGGTTCTTTTCCCTCCTATGTAACCAAAAAAAAAATCCAAATTTATTATCCCAATTTTGAACATTACAAACATCTTTCAAATTTTGTTGTCACAAATATAGATAAAAGAATAAAAATAAAAAGTACAGAGTGGATTATGATGAAACTCATAGCCTTGGAGCCAATTTTTTACCATCATCTTCTCACTTCCTGAACTTAATGTACTTTTCTATGGCCGAAATTTCCATCTCTTGTTCTTCATTATGTTGAAATTTCCATTTCTGTGGCTGAAATTTCCATCTCTGCTAGCTCACTAGGCTAGCAGCTTACCCACATTAAGCTTTGAATTCTCATATATCCCTAAGCCCATGTCTAGACTTTAGACTGTATTCTTACAAATATGGATGTCATTTTCTTAGTTATATATTTGGAGGGTCACATCCAATACGGATGGACTGTTTTGATCTTATTAATTAACAATCGCTAAAGTAATATATCGATATGGATAATGCCCTTCAAGGTTGAAGGAAAATGTTTCCTAACTATTCGGGTCGGTATTGCAAGTTCTAAGCCTATACTCTGTCGACAACTAGCATTGTTTGTCATGGTTCCTATCTGAACAATAGATATGAGAATCTTTGTGGGTACATCATTCTGTCTACTTCCGTTTCTTGTTTTCTCGATTAGTTGGCTGAACAAGTAGAAAATACGATGGTTGTTCATCGTATACTGTAATGCTTGCTTTACTGCAAGCTAAGTTAATGTCAAGATGATATGAAATATACTAAATTTTAGTTTCTTTCTTTTAATCAGGTTGGAGAGGAATGTTTTGAGATTGAAAATAAGGGAAAGCTGGCACGCTGTGTCTGCATCAAACTCTAACCCTTCAAATGGAGATTCCATTGAAGATAAATCAGGTGGGGTTAATACCAATGATGCTGCACAAGGCCCTCCTTTGCTTACCATTGTGGCTGGATTTGTTGTCTTTTTTCTCGTATTTTGGATTTTGGGGTCAATTCTAATGTGGTTGATTAGTCCAGTTGTTAGATTTCCCACACCTAAATAAGAAAATATTTTCATCAATTTTGCTGTTTATGTTAAAAATCATGTACTCATCTCGTATTTATCAACAATGAACATGAGTATTGGATCACAAATTTTTGTTTCCTTGCCTTTTTCCCCTCCTTTTGTAGACTAGAGTGAATGGAGATGTAATGTAAAACCTGAAATCTCATTGTCTGCGTTCCGAAATGCAATAGAACACCTTACGGCTAGGCAATTGAACCAAGCTGGACTGATAGGCTGGAACCGCCATCAAACCGATGTTGTCGGTAGAGCTAATCTCGGAATTGACGACGAACCACCACACTAACAACTGACCAGAGTCGGTTCACCAAACGAACAGTTCGTTGAGGGTCTGTTTTGGTTTCGAAACGACGAGAGAGAGAGAGAGAGAGAGAGAGAGAGAGAGAGGTGGGCTGATTCAAAGTTTTGGAATTCATTATAAATTATTTTTCATTACATGTTGATATTCTAGTTGATTAATTCTCTCATCGAAATTCGTGGAAAGAGGAATGTTATCTCCTTGTTGGGATTAATAAAACAGGCACAGTATCGTATCATCTTTATGAGTCTGAACCCATATTTAACACGATTGGTTTGATTTGAGTAATGCGCATCAAACACCTATAGCCATTTGAGCCTAATGACCCTTCATCTCATTTTAAGTAAGCTGATGGGCACCCATTAATTGTGCCAAATATGGAGAGTAAAGATCACTCATTTGAACAATCCCCGGCTTCTTCTCTTCTTTCTTGTTTTCTTGGTTGCATCTATCAAACGCGCAAACTCCCATGACAATCTTCTGAGGGAGGATAGCTCGAGCAAAGGACCTTAGTTTGACTCCCCATTGGGGTTGGCCCGAAAATGAGCAGCTTAATTTGCTGTCGTTTTTGCATGGAAAATGAGTAATGCTAGAACCACCAAAACAAATCCAGGATTTTATGGGTTTATGTTGAATATAAGCAGAACCAGTCTCGAACCTGGATCTACCAGTGTTCTGCTTAGACGGTTATAAGGATGGTTCAATATACAACAAAAACATGGAACTTGGAGAGGCTGAAAAATCTGAAACTTAACAGAGTTAGATATGTTTACAGTTTCTAAAAATGGACAGCCAACACATATCACATACATCAATGAGTACATAAGAAACAAAACATTTACACCAATTTGGTATACTGGTATTTCTCTTCCCAACGTTGGAAGGTCTCAAGTTCAAATCTTCCCTCCACCATTGATAAAAAAAATTCAAAATACAAATAAAAACAAAACAAAAAATTTAGCCATGTAAGAGCCTAAAAGAAGAAGAATATATTTCTTATTAGGAAGATCAAACAAACATGAAAAATGAAACTATATTAGAATAAGATTCAACAACTAATTGAAACTTTTCCCTTTTGCTTCTGGGCTATCATCTGCTATTGATGAGGTAAAATTACGTCGTTCATCAGCATTGGCAGTAATAACTGGCATCCATACATCAGCAGTACCACTCAGCAGTGACTTCACCTGGGGATCTGCAGCCATCGCTGAAGATATCATCTCATCTACATCATCCAACTTTGCTGATAACTTATCCAACTCCTTGGCTATTTCCATCTGTATAGATGGTATGCAGATATACCAACAGAGAGAAGACGTTGAAATGTTTATTTCATATATAGAATACATGGTTGTAATGTTTCTGATATGGTAAAACTTAGAGGAGAAATGAGGAAAACTTGGAAAAGAGAATGTATGTTCAAAACTACCTCATCCAGATGATGAGTTGACTTTGACGGAAGTTTAGTAACCTCTAACCCAAGGGCTTCAATTTTAGAACGCAATTCAACCTCTTCTTCATTGGTAAATGCTTCAACCTGCACAATATAAGTTATAGAAAATGTCCTTTTGATGGAAAGTCTCTTTTAGGTAAAAGTGAAAGGAAAACATTCAGACAAACGTCAAAAGGTAGCACCAAAACGAAGACAACATGGATCAGACCCTGATTTAGAAAAGTGTAATTCAGTACTAGACAAAAGGATAGTTGTCATCCCATTAAACCCCACAGCGACCCTCTTCTCCCAATAAGGTGATGCTTTCAATACTTGAGAACAAAGATGAAAGGATAAAGGAATCATGTAGCATACCAATCCAAGGCTTTGGTGCACTTGCAATGCTACTACATTCATGAATAAAAACACAATCTCCAAGCAAGGCTATGAGAAGGTTCTTATGACTGAATTTTCCAACAACAACCCCAAAAATTTGGCTACAAGTCTTGCCTTATATTTACATTAACTGTAAAAATTCATTATAATCATATTATAAAACTTCATTATAGTCTTTCATATTATATTAATACCAATGACCCTCAGAAGAACGTATAAAACTTCCTTTTCACATCAAGGAATTTATAATTAAACAATTTTTTCTTGGCTATGCAAACTTTACAATCTGAAACCTTCCTTGGAGTGAAAGGTATGAAGGAGAGGTGATAATTCGTACCCAAAAATAAAAAACAAAATATTAGGAAAAAGAAGAATAAATATTAAACAGGCAAGGATCATTTCTATCAATAAAACAAAAATATAGACCCGTGCAGTTACTCTTAAAATACAGGATATCTCTGTGTTTTATTTCAATTTCATGACACCTACTACATCCCTTGTGGCTTTCTCCTAGCTACTTATACCATTAATTTGATAGAAAATGAATCCTGTGCAGGGTGTATAACACTCATTTTTTACCCATTCACATCCATCACGAAATCACAACAATCCAGGCCCTAGATCCCCTTAATATCCAAACAAACTCAACAAAAGAAAATTAGAGAGAGTGACAGATAAAACTTACTCCGTTAGATACATCCTAACAGGTCATATAGCAAACAACATGGGCATAAGTGTCATAAAATCACAAGAATGATATTGCTTCGTAGCAAGCGTACACTTGTGCGTCTTCCAAATCAATGGCACTTTTGGTCCAACAGATGACATCATCTTATTCACCCTCAGAAGATAAAGCTAGCCCAGACTCTCCTACTTGCTTTTCAAATTTCAATAGAAAAGAATAAGAATTTGGCATCATTACTACCAAGAAAGAGGCAGTGAACCTCAGTATCAATCTCAAATGCTGACCTTAAAAATTTTCTTTCAATTTTCTCTTTAGGATTTCAGTCACCTCTTTTGCATTGAGTTAAATCACAATAATTTATGCACGTAACACACAACGCGCTTGACATGGTCCAGAATCTCTTCCAGCGCTCACCTCTTAATTGGACATCATGTTGAAATGATTTCCTACATACGTCCATGACAAGGTTCCTTTTTTAACAAATATGTACCACATCCCTCAGAAGAGACTTTTTTGGGTTAAAAAGATGGCCATATGGGATGGGGGAGTGGGGGAGGGGGTTCAAACACTGCCCTTAAGTGTGGGGGTAAATGTTCACTATCACTGAAACTACAAGCTCTCACATTGTGTTACAGCATCACATTGCATAACAGTTTAGACGGGCATGACTGTCTTCAATGTTATCTTTAGTATCCTAAGCATGCGAGAATACCTTTTTACGCAGGCATTTAGAATCATATTATTCAAGTACTCAAGAATCAACTAATACACATAAAATGGCTAATAATGACATCTATTAAATTATCAAATGTTTCTCAAGACAATCCAAATCAAGCCAAAAATTAAGGACCCACGTGCCCTAGCAAAACACATCCTAAAAATCAAACTTTGACCTACGAATGGGAGATATCCAAACTCAAGGAAGAAATATTACCATCCAGACACCTTAGAACAGCACAACCTCAAACACCCAGATCATAAATTTCATCAAGACAAAACATAAAACGGTTGTCTGCCATAACCAGATGATTATAACCATGTTCCTATTCATAATTAAGACATATGAAAATCGAAAAGAGAAGTTAGTGAACATACAAAAGCAAAGCGAAGCAAATCAAATCGGGCAAAATTGAATGAAATATTGGGTGAATTTGGAAAGAAGAGGATAATAACACCTGTTGGAGGATACCAGAGAGGAGCTGAAACAGTTGGGCATCTGGCTTCCCTTCCTCTGCCATGGGATGGGATCATATGTGTTCGTTGGAATCTTTTTCGTTTTTGCTTCTGTTTTCAGCTCGTACCTATGGAAAATAAGGAAGTACCTCCATTTGGTTTCAAATAAAAATACTAGAAAATCAAATTCCCACCGAATCAAAATATGAAAAATTCGTTTTAGTGCAAAATACGATTTAGTAAAAATGATTACCGTTAAGCTCAATATATACTTCATACTAAAATCCCATAAAATCAAGTTTTCTTATTTGATGTGTAAGGAATAAAAGGCCAAAAATTATCTTGAGAAAATGATTATTTTGAAAACCATTTTTCATACTTACCAATATTTTTATACGCTTAATATCACAAAACGCCCCTGCGCTTCTTAAACTATTAGATGGCATCCTTACATAAAATAATTTTTCATGTAAGATATGAATGCATGAAAGGACCTAAGGTCAATCTACGTAAAAAAATCTTAGATGTTCAATCTACAAAAAGTTTTTAGCCTTTCCAAATTGCACCTCCGCTAAAAAATTCCTGGGTCCGCCAGTGGTTGCACATATCCAAATAAGTTGCGGTTTATAAAATCGAATGCAATATGCAGTATAACGCAAACCGCAATATAATATAATTAATTATTAAAATAAATTCTTATAATTATTTTATATTAACTAATAGAGGCTAAGACAACATCATTTAGATGAACCTAAACCCTAAACCCTAATGAATCTTTCTCTCTTATATCTTATATCTTATATCTTATCTCTGATCTCTTCTTCTTTTTCTTTTTATTCTCTCTCTGTGTGTGGAACTCACCTAGACTTTGAATGTATTACTAATGAAGTGTATTCTCCGTCAATCTCTTGAAGTTCCTTCAATTGGTTTTTTTTTTTTTTTTAAATCTTAGCCTTGAAGAAATATCATTTGAATATTTAGTGAATTAATATAACTTAATTAATAATTAATTAAACTTTTATCTAGTAGAAGCCTGTGTTTCAATTAGTATTGCAAACTCATCGGTTGTGTTGGTAATTTTGTTAGGTTGTTATTAGTGGGTTAGCCGAGATAATCTCTAGCTTGCAATCAACTATTTAGTTGATTAATTGTGCATTAGCATGATTGTGGATTGTATTGATTTTAATAATAAAGTTCATTATCCCCCGTATATGAGTTAAAGAATCATTGTCAATGATAGAAAGTTCTGCTTATTTCAGCAGTATTTTTAAGTATGAGCATACTCTTTTTTTTGTTGATAGAAACTTCTGTAATGTTATGTTGTTCCCTATATCGATAACTGCGGTATAAGGCAATATATCAATTGGTTTGCGGTTTCATTGCGGTAATCAAACCGCAATCACCCCTAGTCAATCACATCTAAAAATACCAACCGGTCTAACAAAGTGGAAATGACCTTTTTCATAAATAAAAAAAGAAATGACCTTGATTTTTAGACCAATGGTCTCAAGTTCAAACCCTATGGCACCTCAATAGTGTGTGTGAGAAACCCTCTCCCTCTTTTTATTTTAAATCAAATTTGACACATGTTGTAATATCTCGCTCCCAAAGATTTAATTAATTCTTAAATTATTAAAGTAAATGACCATTTTACCCTTAGGGTTTCTCAGTGGTTTAGAGTTGACTTTTTGTTCATGAAAGAATTTGGGGAATTGAGATGTACCGTTGTGTAGGGCTCGTCGATACAAGTTCGTAGACAGGCGGCACGCTCAATTCTGAGTTGTAACGAGAAAGAAAAAGTCTAGAAATGGAAAGGACATAACGGTCATTTATAAAATTGAGAAAAGACAAAATTTCTGGATTTTATTTTCTCCCACTCATGCGCGACGCACACCTCTCTCTCTCTCTCTCTCTCTCTCTCTCTCTCTTGCGACTGTGTAACAGCTGGAGGCTTCGACGGCGATTTCTTCGCCGTCCGGCTGCCTCAGGCCACGATGTTACATCCAAAATTCTCCTCTCTTCCTTCCCTACATAACCCCCTTTTCCTGGCTTGAAAACCCGGCGATTGGTGACAGAAAATGAGGTGATTTTCGTGATTTTTCTGCGCTGGCTACAACGATTTCGGCTGCCAAACCCTTTCGAGTGAGGTATGGTTTTTCATCCCCTAAATGTCCTCTAGCTGTTAATGCAAGTGATTTGGATCGATTTCATCGTTTGAATGTTCGATTTCAAACTCTTGGAGCCGGCGGCTTTGGGTGTGTTTTGGGCTAGCTCAGGCCACCTTTTAGCCAGGCTCCAAGAATTAAAAACACTCCATTGACCGTGCTTGCCAAATTGGTATAGGTGTTGATGCGTGATTTGGAGATTTTCCGGTCACCGGAAATCTCTCAAGCCACATACCATCGGCGCGTGGCAGCTCATCAGCTGGGTGCCGACTGCGTGTTATTGACCTAGAATTGTCCCCTTGTCGTCTCGAGCACGACGGTATGCTTGGATTAGCTAAATGTGATCGTTTGAGTGTTATACCAAAATTTACCTATTAGGCGTTTTCAGGTTCGATACGTTCGGATCGTCGGATCTTGGGACATGTTAATGAGATTATGTTGAACCTATAGGAACTTGTGGATCGAGAATCGGAGTCTCGAATACTCCAAATCAATGATTTAAGGTTAGGCGAATTAATCACCGTCCAATTGTGCGATCGACGTTAATCCGACCGCTCGATCGAAACCAAACTCTCGGGACTTATTCTGTTGACCTTGTTGGACTTATAGGAACATTTGGATCAGAAATCGAAGGTTGTGGGCCCCGTGGGCCCAATTGGTCAAAATTCACGATCGGGGTTAAACCGACCGTTGGATCGTGATGAGACTTCTAGAATGGGCTTAACTTATTGTTATGGACTAATAGGAATTGTCATATAAAAAATTAAGGTCGTGGGCCCTGCGAGCCCAATTGATCTGGATAGTGGGCAATGTCGGCTCCATTGGGGCCGCAATGTAGGTCACATTGGTGAATGGACTTTTGTTCTAAAAATGGCTTTTATACTATATTGTATTTGTTAAGTATTCATGGATGATTTATTTGTCAGTTTTATTTCTAAGTAGATGTATTTACATTTTATTATTCAGTTATAGTTTGGAATTGAAATGTGGAAATTATGGAATTGATGAACTATGAATTCTGGTTTTCTTAATAGTATATTATACGTATGTGGAATTGGTTTGAGAACGGTTGTTGAAAGTTATGTATGATCTAATTCAAATTAATGAATTTTTGGATGGATTTCGTTTTCAAAAGGGGATTTTGTTTATTTATTTAAAGACTGATTTTTGGAATGTTGAGAAAAGATTTGGAAAATGGTTTCAGGAAAATGGATTTGTGGAAAAAGGAATTTTATGATAAGTTTCGGAAAGTGGTTTTTAAACCCACCCCAGGTATACCCCCAAGTTGCCTTCGGAACAGTTACTCATTTATGACAACGCCCCATGAGTCTCGAGGAATCCTGAACCGTATGGTAAGAGGATACACGTTCTCAGGTTAATTATATCTTCATTAGTCATGCGAGGGGAATTGACAGATTACGCGTCTCGGGCTGACCATGTGTCCCCCGAGTTTTGCGAGGATACGCGTCTCGAGTTGACCACGTGTCCCCCAAGTTCTACGAGGATACGCGTTTCGGGCCGATCACCCAATTCTGCGAAGATACGCGTCTCAGGCCGACCACGTGTCCCCTAAGTTCTGCGAGGAACGCGTCTCGGGCTAACGTCGTGTCCCCTGAGTTTTGCGAGGATGTATCATACATGCGACCACATGTATGATACTTGGAATTGATGGAATGATACTTGGAATTGACGGAATGGTATTGGAATTGACGGATTATGATTGAGGTACACATAGGTGGAGAGTATTTTGAGATTTGAAATGTTTTAAATGGAAATTAACGATTTTATCTTGGATGCTTATTGGTGAAGGCTTTAATACAGAATTATGAGGCAAAAGATTGAGAGTTTTCAAAGTCACGGATTTTATACTATTCATAACTGTTTTCTTAAATCATAAGTTTGTTTGTGACTGTGAAAGTCCGATGCATGTTTTATTTAACCCATTGATATTGAAAATACCTGTAGGATAGCTTAAAATACCAAAAGGGTGAAGTCTGCGTTTTGAGTAATCAAGAATAATACAGCAATAAAAAAAAAACGCCAAGGGGATTGATACGAGGTATCAATCCTTGACAGTAAAGAACGTAAAAAACAGAAAGTACTCAGCGATTATTTTACGTGGTAAAACCCCACCTCTGGGGAAAATCCACGGGACCAGTAGTCCAAGGCAAATCCACTATAGAACGATGATTACAAGAAGTACACAAACTTGTCCTAGACACTCTAGACAACGTACCAACTTCTTCGTAACTCAACTTCTCGCGGGATTTCTCATTCTCTCCTTATGTTGAATCAGATACTCGACGCGATCCATTCAAGCTCGCCGGAGGTATGAGAACCTTTTAACTTATGCAAATGGATGCAGATGTATGCAAAGACAAATCACCAAGACAATCTTGTTCTTGATGATTTATCCTTATTAAAATTTAAAGCACAGCAACTTTCTTTTGATTATATGAAACTCAGGAAAACTCTAGTCGAAAGTTGTATAAAAGAATGAAGCCTAAGCTTCCTTTTATATTGGTTTTCAAAACAGGAAACAAGATCAATTGGTTTCTAATAAACAAACTAATTTCCAAAATCAGGTTAATTGATTTTCAATCAAGGAAGACTTTTAATATTAAAACTGGAAACATTTTATAAATTGAATCAATCTTCCTTAAATAAAAAAGTCTTCTTAATCAAAAGATTAATCAGATTATGAGTTTGAAATCGTTCTTGAAATACCACAATCAGAATGCATGATTGAATGAAGAATTTACCTAAGTGATCTCTTGTTGACATATGAGTCTTTAGATCATATCTTGGAATTTAGACAACCACAATTACTCTTCTATCACAACTAATTTACCATCTATAATCTATTTGGGGTCTAGGGAATGCCAATCACAAAATCAATACTAACAATCTCCCCCTTTGGCATTTCCTAGACCAAACACCCATTACAACTCAAAAGAAATTACATGAGGATTTAACAAAATAATTCTTACTCTAAACCTGAAGCTCTTAATCCTGCACAACATGAACCCAGTGAAGTATAACAAGAACAACACGAGTAACATAAATAGAAATTAGCACGGTAGCATCACAAAAGTTCAAACATAAATTCTGCCTAAAACAACACATGTGACTTGCTCCCCCTAACTAATATAAACCCATCAAACTACACAAGAACTCCTCCTTGATTCCACATGACTATCTCTCCCCCTTTTTGTCAGGAAATCCAAGGGCATGAAAGAATAACCAAAATGAGAGAGAAAATTCAAACCAGCCAATGAAGTTAGAGGTTCATGTCCATATGGCATGACATAGCTGGCCATTTAACAACCAAGGCATATCACAACTCATCACAGAAAGCTTGGAGAACCTTTTTCTTATTGGGATGAAGAATGAGCAGTATTGATAAGGTCTATGCATCTTGTAGACTGCTCAACATGTGTTGCTTTGATATCAGATGCACAACGGGTGTAAATGTCTCATCTTGCACAGTTAAAATCCATTTATCATCTGCAAGAATAACATACACATTTTTAGGTTCAATCATGGAAACATAACACATGTTACTTACCTTTTCAAACTTGTCTTCTTGTCTGCATATTGCCTTTCACATTGCCAATCATATTAGAACATGAATGGTCTTTTTGAATTTCCTTTGCTCCAAGACTATAAATGCCAAGATTGAAACGACACTACAACCGAGAGAATCAATTTCTTGCCGTCAATTACGAAGTAGAGGGATACGATAACACGAGGACTTGGAGGAGCAATAGTAGAAGT
Organism: Prunus padus; assembly: GCA_024362665.1. Lineage (NCBI taxonomy): Eukaryota > Viridiplantae > Streptophyta > Magnoliopsida > Rosales > Rosaceae > Prunus > Prunus padus. The sequence goes on along the minus strand of JANFAM010000009.1, from coordinate 25,017,520 downwards.
ATTGCGACAAGTAAGAGATTTAAGACGAAGTAAAGCCTAGCTTGTGCAAATGAACTTCTCCCCCTAAATATATGCCAATAATGAATAAAATAATATCACACAATAAAAATTAGATGAAAAATAAGAGGCATATGTGTCAAGCGAACAATAAGATTTAAATGTCTTGTCATACTCCAGCCCTTCAACTTGAGAGAATCCTTGATTGCAATGACATTGCAATACTTAGAATCAGTTACTAACTCTTCTTTATATTCCATGGTAGAGCATAGGGAGATATGATGTGAAGACTGTGATGAGCAATGGGAAGAAAAATCTGGCTGCACACTAAACAAAAGACATTAAACGACACTTTTTAATTTTTAAATTTTTTGAAATTTAATTTTAAATGATGAATTGATGCTTAGGATGAGAGAGGACCAAAACAGTAAACCGTAGAGAACAACAAAAGCATGCTCAGAACATCAATACATCATAAACGAGTGAAAGAGAAAAAAAAAACTAAACAGAGATGCAAACAGCTAGTTACTCTATAGAACTTTCACACGACTTACTCTAAGAGATTATCAACCTGTGAGGGAAATAAAATAGAAGAGCCAAGATCAAGTCTAAGCCTAAACATTTGAAGCAAAGCATTTTAGGGACAAAAGTATGAGATCACAGGAACTTATTACTCTTAGACATCATAAGGCAATACAGTGACATTGAACACAATAAAACCTATATACCAAGTCCAATGACAAAACCCATTCTCGTGAAAAGTGGCTAACTTTCAACAAAACACAAGGAACACCATCACCAATTATCAATCAAACTTATCAACCAACATACACCAAATTAGCATAGCATAATCACATTGATCCCTTTTTTTTTTTTTTTTTTAATAAATTTGAGATGTCCTTTATTAAGCTTTCGACATGGTCCAAGTAGCAGATGTTCAATCAGTGAACCAAGGTCAGTTGACTATAGGACACTAGGTGAGCAAGCACCCCAAGGAAATACTTATCCGAATCATGAAGGCTTCAAAGGAAATCAATGAGGCAAGTGATCTAAGCCTTTTGACGCGAACCTCAACGTTGGTTAGACAAGAGGCCCGGTTACTCCGCACAGATCAACCACCATCATTTTTATTTTGTGTATTTATTGTTGGAACAATCAAGGAGTATGCTAGCAATATGGTGAATATGATCACAAGTCCAATGAAAATACAATGAGAGGGTGTGCAGAATGCTTTGAGAAAGACTAGAGTGCAAGTGCTAATATGAGATAGGAGGTTTGCATTAGAGACCGATAAGTAAGTGTTATCATATAGAATGGCAATGAGTACCCACAGATACGTTGAGTGTATAGTTCCAAAGTGGACACAACACTAGGCCCAATCTTAGTTCATCAAATGTAAGAGATTTAGATTTGATAGTGATACAATAGCACAAATCCCCACACAAGCTTGCTACTTTCGTTGAGAATACCCACTGAACAACCAGAAAAAGATAAACCATATAAACAACCACAGAGTAACAAAAATAAACAAAGACGATCAGTTTAGTCAAATGAGCAAACACCTAGAGACTTTCTAAGAGTTTCAAGTCGAAGATTATCTAAAGGTTTTGTGAGAGTGTCCACTTTAGGATTAGAAGAAACAGTAGAAGCATGAAGACATTTAAGATTCAAATTTTCTGAAACATCGGGTTCACATACAACATTAGTAGAGGCAAGCAAACATTTATGATTTTCCTTTTTCCTCCAAACTAACTTTGTCTTTGGTAAAGATAAGGAATAAGAGAGCTTAGACAACCTTTTTACCTCACTTACAAGATGTGAAATCTTGTTTTGAATGCTTGTATGTCCTCCCTTGATAGGTTTTGGACTCACTGAAGTATCATGGAGCAATTTGCATTTCGGACGGATATGCCCACGAGTACCACAAAAATGGCATGTTGGTATGAATTTCTGAATTCTTTGAAAACCGTGAGTGTCAATAGGAATTGATGATTTCACAAATTTTGTGATGGACACAGCGGAAGTCTTTTTGCTTGAGTCAAATCCTAAGCCACGTTTGTCACCATCCCGTCGACCCATGCTAATCATTTTATCGACTTTTTCTGCACCAATAGTCAAAGCAATAATCCTTTATTTTGAAATTTTAAGTTCAAGTTCCAGGGATTGTTTGTCAGAGGTCAAAGAGACAATTAACATATGTTGGTCAGTGCATTTGTTCTCTAAAAACTGAATTTTTTCGTTCATACCTGTACTTACCATTCTGTGAGTAGTGTCAGAGGATGGCAACTCGTCAGCAATCCTGCCTTTTTCCAGTTTTAACGCAGCAACAGTTTTGACTAGTTATGCATTCTGTTTGCTGAGTTTCTGAGAGGGAGCCAGCAAATCATCATACTTTTCCAGCACAAATTCAATATCTAATCCTTCATCATCATTTTCCTTTGATGCTTTGTCCAAACTAACAGTGGTAATGAGGGCAACAACATTCTTTTCATTTTCAGATTCCGACTCACTGTCGCTCCATGTTGCGTTCAATGCCTTTGCTTTGTTGTTCTGTTTCTTTAGTGTATTGGCACATTCAGAAGCTATATGCCCATACCCTTCGCATTCAAAGCACTTGGTTCTCTCTTTAGCAAACCTGCGAGATTTAAAATTTCCATCAGCAGAATCAGAATATTTATTTTTTGAGTTTGTACCTGATTGAGTTTTCGACTCATGAATTCTTGAGTTCTGGTTCTTGAGGAACTTCTTGAATTGCCGTGAGAGAAGCATCAATTCCTCATAATTGAAATTCTCATTTGAATGGTCATCATTTTCTTCGTTCACAACGTTGAAAGCAACATTCTTTCTCTTTTTAGGAGGTAAGTGTTTCATCTCATAGGTTTGAAGTGAACCTATGAGTTCACTCACTTTCATGGTGTTTAAGTCCCTAATCTCCTCAATGGCTGTGACCTTCGGTTGAAACTGTTCAGGTAACGATCGCAAAATCTTCTTCACGACCCTGTCTTCTGGAATTTTCTCACCTAAATTTGAACAGGCATTCACAATAACACACAATTTAGCATAAAATTCAGAAAACATTTCATTATCATCCATCACCAGTGTTTCGAATTAAAGGCTGTATAATTGGAGCTTAGCGCCTTTTACTGTGTCGGTTCCTTCATGAGTTATTTGCAAAATATCCCAAGCTTCTTTAGATGTATCACAACTAGAGATATATTCAAATTGCTCAGAAGAAATAGTAGTAAATAACACATTTAACCCCTTTTGCTTATTGGTACTGTGTGTGACTTCTGCACTTGTCCATTCCTCTCTTGGTTTTGGAACAGTGCGTTCTTCTTCTCCTTTTCCAGTAGTTTTTGTGGGTTTAGTAAATCCATGAACCACAGTGTTCCATACGCGTTCATCCAGCGACCATAAGAACGACTTCATCTTAGCCTTCCAAGCACCATAGTTGTTCCCATCAAAATATGGTGGATGTACAACTGAACCTGCGGCGCGCTCCATCATGAGGTATGTCGGATCCTGCTGAGAATGTTCAACAACCTGCTCTGATGCCAATTGAAAATACCTGTAGGATAGCTTAAAATACCAAAAGGGTGAAGTCTGCATTTTGAGTAGTCAAGAATAATACAGCAATATAAAAACACGCCAAGGGGATTGATACGAGGTATCAATCCTTGACAAGAAAGAACGTAAAAACAGAAAGTACTCGGCGATTATTTTACGTGGTAAAACCCCACCTGGGAAAATCCACGGGACCAAGTAGTCCAAGACAAATCCACTATAGAACGATGATTACAAGTAAGAAGTACAAGAAGTACAAGAAGTACAAGAAGTACAAGAAGTACAAGAAGTACACAAACGATGATTCCACTTTAAGCCTTTGCTACTTTAGGGTAAAGTAACTTAAGCATCATAGAACAGTTGGCTCGTATAGCACGGGTACCACTTTCAAGTGACCCTTGGCATATTTATTTATCAGGAATGGACAATAGGGGATTCAGGATTGTTACCTCATGTGATCGTGGTGTAAAAGTTCTAAATAAAAATAACACTAAAATATAGAAAAATAGTACTTCCATTCAGAGGCGGACCCAGCTCACGCCTAGTATGGGCATTGGCCCACACTCAACTTTTGTTACTCACCTATATATATGTTAACTCGCAAGTGCACGAGGCGTTGAATAGTATAGCTTGTGTAAGTACGAGGTCGATCCCACGAGGATTGATGATAGATTGATTCAATTTGATTCCCTGCACAAAACAGAAATGAAAAGAAAATAAATAAAACAAGAAAGAAAGAAAAGAAATTAATTAACTCAAGCAAATTAGTTACCAAGTTCAATTTAGATTCACAGATTGATTCTAGCTAAAGTATGATTAAGCCATGGTGTTTGGTCCTAACCTTGTATTCCTAATTCCCTAATTAGATCCTTCTTGTCGAACCTAAATTAAGCATTAGAAATCCATTAAGCATAGAAGAATGTTTTAAACAACCAAGCATGTATCTAATCCGTGTTGTCGAATGTCCATACATACTCTTCCTATTCATAGTTCAATTTGAATTAATGCATGGTGTCTACTCTTAATTCAAACCAAGATAGCTAATATACAAGTTTTAATAGTGATCACTCATTCAAACAAGCATATTAACTTATAAGCATAATGAATAAGAACAAGAACTATAATTGAAACTTGGAAGCTAATTAAACTTGAAAACTAAAGAAAAGAAATTACATTACAATGGAAAATAAATTACAACTAAAAAGCAAAATGGTTTTGTTACAACAATTGAGAACTAAAAAGAAAACTAAGAGAATTTGAGGGAGAGAAGGGAGAGGAGCTCTAGAGAGATGTTTGAGAGCTCCCCCCCTTGGGGTGTGTTTACAAGTTTGGAGAACCTCACTATATATAGGCCTAGGGGAAATGAAAATCTGAATTAAGTATTGCTTCTACCTACAAACTCACTTCACCAACTTACAACACTTAATTCACACAATTGCATTTGAAAACAATTCTTCTTGTCTTTAAGCTTAGTGTTGCAACTCCCACTTCATCTTCTTTTACTTCATTTGGCTGCTGCAAAACTCCACTCCAATTATATGTATTGAATATGCTTCACCAAACTTTCCCACAATCAATAACATTTCATCATGCATATGTCATGCTTGACAATGCATTGCAGTCTTCTTTTGGGCTCGTTTTGGGCTTGTTCCTCCATTCTGAAAAATCTGGAAAAATATGGATCTTGAAGTTCTTTGAATTATCTTTCCAAGCATATGCAGCCCAGCTCAAGGAAAAATCGGAAAGACCTTCAAATGTGATTTTTGGCCCAGTAACGCAGATCCTGCCGATTTTGACCTTAAGCTGCCAAAACTTGCATAACTTCCTCTAGAGGACTCAGAATCATGAACCGTAAAATGATCCAGAAAATAGACTTCCGTATCTTTCCAATGATGTATGGCTCATTATCTGGTTCTTCTTGAGCAAGTACAGTCCAATCCGTGAAGTTGACTGATCTGCAGACACCGTTTGAGTAACTTGTCTCCAAAAATGCATTTAATGAGTTTTAAGCTTATTACACTCGAAACAAACACAAAATAAATTAAAAGCACAAGTTTAACTCAAAACATAACCAAATCATAAGTTAGAAGGGTACAAAATGATATGTAATTATGCACCGATCAATATATAGTTAACAATTGTTGTTTGGCTCACTTGACTTGCGACTTAACAATACATACTTGCCCATTTTATGACTACTTGTTCAACTTTTTGGAAAATGGACCAATGCCAAGTTGCCAACAAAGCAACCAACGGCTACAGTTTGAATCTTTTGACCAACAACATGAGGCTTTGTCTGGGTTTAGATTTTTTTCTTTCTCTCTCTTATTTTTCTTCCTCCAGTCCTTCCTCTTGTTCCTTTCTATTTCTATTTTCAATTTTTTTCCTCTCATCTGGTTGCTCAAAATAATGGAATCGGTTATGCTCTCCGCCAATTTTTTTTCCTTCTTCTTTCCTTCTCTCCTCAGTCTTTTTTTTTTCCAGACGTTGTGTTGTTTTTAAGGCCATTTTGGCTGGAACAACACATGCAATTTTTTTTTGTTTGGCCCCTATTTGTGGCCCACACTGCCCAAATTTTCTGAGACCGCCACTGCTTTCATTCATAATTCATGGCAAAAACAACAACAATACAGGTTACAATTGTCTGATTATCAGACTAAACTAACAAAACAAATCATTTTTATCTTGTTTCCTTGAATTGATGCAAATAAATTGATTGCCTGATTATCATACTAAACTAATATAAATTGTTTATCTTGTATTTTTCAGAACCTAATTACTTTCATTTGTGTCGGATCTGATCTCTTGTCCATCTTATGTATGTCCAATTTATTTATTTTTTACAATTTTCGTTGATCTGGTCTTTTTTTAGAACCCACAATGTGAGTTCTCTAATACAACAAAAATAACTTTAATGAACAATACTACTTTCAATATAGAGGAGATAAATTACGGTGGCTCTCACTGATCTCATTCTTGATTTTTTTATTATAGATTTTATTGTGGAATCAACATCATTTTTGTTCTTATGTGATAGTAAATGCAAGGGAAGTTAAGAATTAGAATTATTCTAATACTTAAGATTGTCAGACAAAAAAATATCTAATACTCATGTATTAGTATACACGAGTAGGAATTAGAGTCATTCCAATATTCATTCAAAATAAGTAAATATGTTATTAATTTATTTAATGTTGGGGGCCTACATGAAGAGTGACAACTCGGTTTGTCGGAATCCTGAAAAAAGAATCTGTTCATGATAAGTAAACATATTTAGAGGTTGCTTCTTCTTGAAATTAATCCTGGCAAAAAACCTTAAAAATGATTTGTAGATCATAAAAGTGTCTTATGAAGTAGTACTGCCGAATACTTTTCCCAAAAGTAGTTACGAAGTAGGGCCTAAATCTATAATCTAGTAGGGCCTAAATCTATAATCTTTCTGGCGTGTGAAGTTTGCAATGTACATGATAGGCGTTAAGTGCTTGTGCTGCTTATAGTTCCTTCTCCATGTCCTGATTGGTAATAAATGTATGTTAGGCCATACATCATATCATACATCATACATCATACATAATACATCATGCCATCCAGCATACATGTTGGTCTCATCTCATCCCATTATTTGTCATTTTTCGTGCTTATGCTGCTTTCTTGAGCAGATAGAGTTTATCTTGCTGATGCTAACATATCCCTAACTTTTTATATTTTTTGTTTATTATTTAATTTAATCAATCGCTTTCTAATCGACTTTTTATTTTGCGAAACTACCACCTACGTGTCTGACTAAATGCTACATAAATGAGTTATAAAACATAATAAAATTAGAGAAATAATATGGTTCTTCAAACTAAATTTCTCCTACTTTTGAAGTGCAAATTTGTGCTTAAATAAATACCATAATAGAAAAACATCAACTTCCAATATCATTTTATTACTATCATTTCTTAAATTCCACATAAATAATATCCAAATACTGAAATTTACAATTGACGAAATTTGAAATGATGTAATTCGAAATTCTATCATTTATAATTTCTATGCAAATTAGAATTACTTCATTTAGATACACTGTTAGCGTCACTATAAAAAATATGTTAAGTATGAAGATTCTAGTGCGGAAAAATTTAGCTTTTCTAATCAAACCTTAGTACAGTTTGGCATCTTATTTGGGGTGATAAGTGATTTTTAAAAATTTTGGGAAGCGTTTGGTAAACTATGAAAAAATCACTTATTATTAAAAATTCTTTGTGAGAGAAATATAAGGAAGCGGTAATGAGGTGCTTTCATTTTCGATTATGCAGAATCGAGTTTTGAAGTCTTGAGTTTAATGATTATGCAGAATTATTTTGATTATGAGGAATTAGTACCAAAAACACTTTTAACAAAAAGTTTACCAAACGCCAAACTGCTTTCTCACCGATTTCTCTCACAAAGAACTCGACAATGATTATTTTCACAAGACAATGCCAAATCGGCCCTTAGTGCCAGTTTGGCATTGCTTATTTGGGTAATAAGTGATTTTTAAAAAATTTTAGGAAGCCCACTTGTTTGGTAAACTATGAGAAAATCACTTATTATTAAAAATCACGTGAGAGAAAGCTATAAGGAAAGCGGTAATGAGGCTTTCATTTTTCGATTATGTAAGAATCTGGCCAAGAGGCTGGTTTAATGATTATACGGGAATTATTTTCGATTATGCGGGAATTAGCATCAACAACACTTTTAACAAAAAGTTTACCAAACGCCAACCGATTTCACATGATTTTCTCACAAAGAACTGACAATGATTATTTTTACAAAGACAAAGAACGCCAAACCTACTTATGAAGATACTTTACACAGCCAAAATGTGAATAGTAAAATATAGTGAACACCTTTTGGTTGTGCTAAAGATTAAACAAGAGGTTTTTTTCCTTGCAAAGATAAAAAAGAGGGTCGTTTCATGAGGAGGAATTGTTAATTATAATTTATATGTCGTGGTGAAGGGAATGGGGCCATCCATGCCATGTATAGCCATGTAGCTCTTTCTTGGCAAGCTTATCTCCGGAGATGATATGATTATGATATTGAAAAGAGCTTGCTTTAATATTAATTATAATAATTTGATGCGAAAGTAAGCAGTTGCAATACAAGCTTTGTGCAAAGGACATGATAAAGAAAGAAGAGCTATCCTGATTCCTGACAGGCAAGTAGGAGAAAGACCACCTTCATTTCATTCTACTGTGAGCGATGTGGAGATTGACTTGTGTTCAATCCAAAATGAGTGTTTGAGATTGAAATTTTCCATTTTTGATGGCCTTGTAATTAAAATTTCATGGCTATTTGGTCAGTTTACACATTTAATCTTTTAATTGGCCCTAGTGGTCTACGCATGCTGGCTTCCTGTTTTTGGCCTTCTTATTCAGATTTGCCGTTTCGCGGTTTGCTTTTTGGGGCATCTATGTACACTGTACACATGTGCGTACTGGTAGGGCGACCCAGTCACCTCACCACCCACCTTTTTTTTTTGTCTTTTATATAATATTTTCCATGTCAGACAGTCCAGTCAGTGTCCCAGAAAAGTATCAAGATCGCAGAGAGGAGAGAGAGAGAGAAACACTGTGTGAGAAACTTAAGTGATGACGTGGCGCGATTTCATTGGGTATTGGGGACCCAGTGCCTTGACTTGGAGACAGCGAGAGAGAGTATCTATGCATTTCTTTCTTTCTTTCTGCCTATTGAGTCTTGTCTTGACCTGTGTTTGTAGGTAGCGCTTGGCATCCACCCACCTTCTAAACTCTAATAAAGTTGCATTGAATTGAATAGAAGCAACGCTGCAGTGCACTTGCACTTGTGCATCCATCATAGGGCCAAAGGTAGGGCCCATCTCTCTCTCTTCCCTCTAAATGTCAGTGTCTCACATCACAGTGTGTGTGTGCATGTGTATGATTGCATGTGCAAATATGTAAATATCTTGGTTTCCTTATTTTAATGTTTCTTGGAGACTTGAGGTATCTCGTCTCTAGCAACAACTGGTAAAGCGTTTACTTGCCTTTCTTTTCTATCTTCTTCACTACGTTTTCCTCTTCCTTCCCAACTCCCCCCACAACAACAACCCACTTCATATGCGCCGCGCCTCTCTCTCTCTCTCTCTCTCTCTTGCTTGCTTCTTTCGCTGCCCTGCCCACACAAGCTAAGGCCTAAGTAATTGGAAGAAACACAAAGCGGTAAAAAAAGCTTTCAGATTTCAGCGCATATTGTTTTCTTGGTTTCGTTTTCTGTTTGATTTTGATTAGGAACAATATATATGGTCCTGGTGGGTTTTATTGCTTAGAATGAGATAGCCTATTGCTATTTTGAGTTTTATTGCTCTGTTTCTGTCTTTTCACTTTCATTTATCTACTATATATATGCTATGCTTTGCTCTTCTTTATCTCCCCGAAAGTGACCAAGTAGTTAATTTGTGATCTTTTCTGTTTCTGTTTCAATCTCTTCTGCTGTTAAGTGAGGACTTGGAAAAAAGTACACATATTTCATTGTTTAAATTTCTTGATGGAAATATTACTCAAAACAAAGTCATATAGTTGAATTACTAGACCCGGTTGAGTGAAATTCATAGTTTCCATGGATCACAAATTGGGAAATGGTTAAGACCGAATTTCTACTTGGCATCCAAATTGATCCTTATCCGATTAGGAATTTATGGGACTTTCCACTTCTCCTTATGCTTATGCTACTTGCTATGTGTCCTTGGATTCAACAGGTAGACATTGACAAGCAAGTTTGATTGGCCCTTGAGGGCTTAAGTTGTAGAGATGGCACATAGAAGGGGGTTTGATCAGCAGCCGCAGAGGCGGATTCTGCGGACTCAGACTGCAGGAAGTTTTGGAGAGCCCATGTTGGATAGTGAGGTGGTGCCTTCTTCATTGGTGGATATTGCTCCTATTCTCCGTGTTGCAAATGAAGTTGAGTCCAGGAATCCAAGAGTTGCCTATCTATGTGAGTTGCACTTGTTTTCTCATCTTGTAAGCTTGTATTCTATTATCTCTTTGTATGTAAGAGTCACACGTGTTTCGTAATTGGGGTCATGTTTGATTAATCAGAGCTCATGAAACTGGTTGGATTGGATACACTGCAGTATGGACTTTATTCCCATAGCTTCTGACTGTTATGTGAAAGGAAAATGTGATGGATGTAAATTGTCTGTCTCGATACTCATTATACATGATTCAAATATTAGGGCATGTCATATGTGAAAGGAATACATGATGGATTTTGTTTATAAATGTACCAACTTGTTTCTGAATGGTGAGGAATCCCTAACCCCGGAAAACCCTAGGTATGCCACCCATTTGGGAGGGGGCAAACCATGGGTATACACAAATGCCCTTGAAACATGTGGTAAAGAGTACCACAACTGCCGAGGAGCTGGCCCCAAGGGTTGAACTTGAAGAATTATGCTTTCCGAGGCATGTTGGCTTGTCAATGAAGCCATCAGTTGGGATTTTAACTTTTTTTTTTTTGTTTACAATGCTTGAGGCTACTTTATATTATTCATAGTCAATGGAATAGTTGGTTAGTTGATAATCCACCTATCGTAATAAGACAGGTTATGTTTCAAAATTTTATCATGGCAAAAAAGACCTTTAGACAAACTCAAAGTCATTTTTATGAACTATATTGTATGTTTGGGAGTCCAATTCATAATAATGTGTATGTTGGAATTAGGTCGGTTCTATGCCTTTGAGAAAGCTCATAGACTAGATCCCACATCTAGTGGACGTGGTGTGCGCCAGTTCAAAACTGCACTTCTTCAGCGTCTAGAAAGGGTAAGCCTTCATTTCCCCTGGTAATTGCAACAAATTCTTTTTTCATATATGTGATGTGATCTTTCAGTGACATTGTAACCAAAGCAAGAAAGAAAGGAAGAAATAGATAAACAATAAATAAACAGATAGATAACTAGATAATAAATAATAAACAATAAGAAGTTATTCATTTGTTGGAAATCATATGTACTTATCTCCTAATTTTTTTATCAAGGACTATTTGGAATTCAGCAGAGATATTACTTATCATTTTGATTCTTTTCAGGAAAATGAAACAACCTTGGCAGGAAGGCAAAAGAGTGATGCTCGGGAAATGCAGAGTTTTTATCGAGATTACTACAAAAAATACATTCAAGCTTTGCAGAATGCTGTTGATAAAGCAGATCGGTTTGTCTCTAGGAGTATTGACGTGTTCTATTTTTGATTGAAAAGTTGCTCAGCTGCTTTATATTTTAGTTTTTTAAGTTTTGTTTTTCCTAACCCAGGGCGCAACTGACCAAAGCATACCAAACTGCTGCTGTTTTATTTGAGGTTTTGAAGGCTGTCAATCAAACGGAAGCTGTTGAAGTAGCTGAGGAGGTGAAATAGAAATTTTTGACCCGAAACTTTTTCATAATACTAATCTTCATTTTACACCTATTTCCTTTGTAAAATATATCTGTATTTTTTGTACTGTAGATTTTGGAAGCTCACACCAAAGTTGAAGAAAAACAGCAGATATATGTCCCTTACAATATTCTTCCTCTTGACCCTGATAGTCAAAATCAGGCAATCATGAGATTTCCCGAGGTTTGAACATTTTCATTTAAAACTGAGAGTATTATGTCTATAGATTACAGGTGAAACACATTGTCTCTTGTTTTTGCTCTCCAGATTCATGCTACTGTTTCAGCACTCCGTAACACTAGGGGCCTACCATGGCCAAAGGACCACAAGAAGAAAGTAGATGAAGACGTTCTAGACTGGCTCCAGGCTATGTTTGGTTTCCAGGTGAAGTGACTAACAAAAATGAATGTCATAAACTACTGAGTTTTTCATATTTTACGAGCAGCTTAAGCTCCACTCGTTAATGTGCAGAAGGATAATGTGGCAAATCAAAGGGAACACTTGATTCTGTTGGTTGCTAATGTTCACATACGACAATTACCAAAGCCTGATCAACAGCCCAAGGTTGTTATCCTTCTCAGTTCTACCTTATATTTTCCCTTTCTGAACTAGTTCTCCCCCCTCCTCCTGTTACCTTACTCTATTTTGCCAAATCTTTTCCTGTATAGTTGGACGATCGTGCTTTAACGGACGTGATGAAGAAACTTTTCAAAAATTACAAGAAATGGTGTAAATACTTGGATCGCAAAAGTAGCCTTTGGTGAGGAATCCTTTTTGAAAGCTTTGTAATTTAATATAATATTGATATTTCTAGAAATCTGAATGAATTGAATTATTTTATTCTCCTTATTCTGAGGTATTTATAAGATGTACAAAGTATACAAAAAAGGTAAGTATACAAAGTCAACTATATTAAATAATAAACCCTAAACCTAATATATCATGCCAACAATATTTTCTAGCAAATGTTAAAGTGGATTAGTTATAGTCTTCTTCTAAGCGGAGCTGCTGATTTGTTTAGCTATGGTTTATAGTGGTCCATTGAAATATGGTGATTTGCTTCTGTCCTTTTGTTTCCACACTATTAACGTACAAAATCTGTTTTTAACTGGCAGGTTGCCAACTATTCAGCAGGAAGTGCAGCAGCGAAAATTACTATACATGGGTTTATATCTTCTTATCTGGGGAGAAGCTGCAAATTTGAAATTCATGCCAGAATGCCTTTGCTATATTTATCATCATGTACGCTTTAAGATGTTTTTGCCTTGCTTTATGACACATATATTCCTGGAATTCAAGTTAATCTACGACATCTTGTAGTCCCTAAACCCCAAGTACACCTTAAACACATAGGATTTGACAGTTAAGTTATCTACTTTTTTCTCCTTGGGACTCAATTGTTGCAGAAGGGTGGAGGGTTGGTGTACTAGAAGCTTAAAAGCTTATTTCTTCATGCTCTATTCTATTGTCAGGATTCTTTATAGACATTTTGCAAATGCGTGTTGAGATTGTTAAATGCTATAAATAATTTTTCATGTTCTTTTGCTTTTTTTTTTTATAAATAATTTATTTATTTATTTTTATTTTCTGTATATATATTTATTGGATAAGTTATATTATTCTTTCCAATGTGATCATTGTTATTTGTGACCTAAGCCAAAGTAATTGGGAGAGAGCCTATGTTTAATTTAGCAGTATGATTCAGCAGTTGTACTTTACACTTTGTAGATGGCATTTGAATTGTATGGAATGCTAGCTGGGAGTGTTAGTCCAATGACGGGTGAGCACATAAAGCCAGCCTATGGTGGTGAAGATGAGGCCTTTTTGACGAAAGTAGTAACTCCAATATATGATACAATAGCAAAGGTGTTCTGCTACTTTTCTTTTTTTAATAAAATTTCTTTCTTTCCTGTTGACATTTATTACTTCATATCTCGTTAAATTTTTTTGTTTCTTTTTTACAGGAGGCTAAAAGGAGCAAAGGAGGAAAATCAAAGCATTCTCAGTGGAGGAATTATGATGATTTGAATGAATACTTTTGGTACAAGCTTTTCTCTGTTTTGGTTGCATTTTCCAATGCTAAGACTGTACATTACAAGATTTGTTTGGTATGGAATTGTAGGTCAGTTGATTGTTTTAAGCTAGGATGGCCTATGCGTGCCGATGCTGATTTCTTTTGCCAGCCAGTCGAAGAGATTCAAGTTGGAACAGATGAGGTATGCTGTAACTTTGGATATAAAATATTTGTTTTCCTTCTTTCTTTGTTTATCATCCCTGATTTTCATTATGTAACTATTGAATTCGTCCACAGTAAAAATATCCATTTCTTTTTGTACTATTATGTTATCTGCAACCTTGCTTTGTACAAACCTTTTTGTTTGTTTGTTCAATTTTTGTTATTTATTTTTTATAGTAAAGATGCTTCAGCATCTGCCTTGTAAGTGGGACCGGCCCTCTTCCTTTGGGAAGTTTAAGGAAAAACTTCAAGTGGCAGGTGTTTGTGGCAATCACAAACACCTGCCACTGAACAAATTACCTTTGTTAATTGGATGGTCCTTGTGATTGCTGCAGGGCTTAAAGCTTAAATCATAGGTTTCAATTAGAGTGGCTATGCTCTAGATGATTATGCAATGCACCATCATCATCAAACATTCATAATGTGTGAATATAACTTTACAAATTACTTAGTTAATGACATGGATCATTTATCACTTGTTGTTTATATTTCAACTTTCTTGATTTCATTGATAGAATCTTCCCCCAGAAATTACGTTGACGACTGTATATACAGCACGTTGAGTTTGTCTCGAATCAGCATGTCATGTTCTTACAAGTTCAGGTTTTATGGATAACATAACATATCTGAATGCCGACAGTTTCAGTTCTGATAATTTTACTGATGCAATTTATCAATAGGTTATCTGTTATTGGAATACTTGAAGTCTCTATAGGAAAAATCAAAAGCTACCACTGTTATAGATGTTTAAGTAGGAATTAGATTAACCAGGTCAAAACAACTTTCTTTTTTGGTACTCTATAATCACAAAAGCTTTTATCTTTCTCATTTTACTCTGTGGTTTAACTGTTTGTTTTTTGATTCTGAAATTTTATGATTTCAGAATAAGAAACCACACAATGGGGATCAATGGATTGGTAAAGTCAACTTTGTTGAAATACGCTCGTTTTGGCACATTTTCAGAAGTTTTGATAGAATGTGGAGCTTTTATATATTGAGTTTACAGGTGAATTTTTTCTTACAAACCTTCTTTATCTTCTGTACTTATGCCTGTGCACTCTTAGGACTTATGTAATAATTTCCTTTAGGCAATGATCATTGTTGCTTGGAATGGGTCGGGGAAATTAAGTTCCATGTTTGAAGGTGATGTCTTTAAGAAAGTGCTGAGTATTTTCATAACTGCTGCGATAATGAAGCTTGGACAAGGTAAATAAAACCATTTAACCTTATTATTTGCTGGTTTATTATTTATTTTAGTGTTGCATCGTGGTCAAAATTCAAATTTGTCGCTCTTCCATGTATCTATAATCTGTTGAGAGTATTGTCTCACATGGGAGGAGTAATGCCTTTCATGACAATATAAAAGATCTTGGGCCTCTCTGCCCATCGCCATTTAGTTTTGGGTTGGATGCTCTGATACCATAATTCAATTAGAGCATCCAACCTAAATCAATAGGCAATGGGTGGAGAGGCCAATATCTTATTTGGTGCAAGGCTTTACTTCCCGGACGTGGGATAATATTCTCAACATAATCGACCTTAACTGTGACATACTTGTGCTGGAAAATCACTACAATGCCATTTCCTATGAAAAATTAACCACGTTTGCCTTTACTGGTATACATGGATGATAGAACCATGAACGGTCCCATTCTATGTGCCTGCACAATAATCTAGTGATATTCCAAAGGAGGGTCTAGCTATAAAGTAGGGGCAACCCTTATGTAAAGTTCTTTAGATTATCTTTTAAGAAAATGAATTAAATTAAGTTATCAAAGGTCAATATTGTTGAAAAGAAAGTTAAGAAAGGGAGAAGAGGATCATATCAATTGAGTAAAAAAATCAATGTAAAATTTCTAGAAAATGTTCCTAGAAATCATGCAAATCAGCTCAATCAAATCTAAATTAACTCAGTCAGTAGCCCTAATATCAGGCCAACATTAAGCGAATCATCTTCTGAAAAATTTGGAAGAAATTAATTTGTACTGCTGGGTCATACCTGTTCCCAGCCAGAACCTAGAATGTTACTTTGCTTACCACTTGGCATAAGGCTATAAGGTTGTAGCCTATAAGGAAACTGTTCAGTAATGAAGAGTTTTAAGCTATGTTTAAACTTGTGAACGATTCATTTGGTGTTTGTTTTTAACTCAGTAATATCAAATATGTAATACCTCTGATGAGGTGAAGATTATGACTGGATTTTCTGTAGAATTGCACAAGGATGCTTTATCCTCGAATACATAATGTTTAATGATGACTAATATGAGCCTTCTATCATATCTTATAAATTTTATAATTTGATTAATCTTTTTTCATTTTTTTTACAGCTGTTCTTGATTTAATTCTGAGCTGGAAGGCTAGGCGAAGCATGTCTTTCTTTGTCAGGCTAAGATATGTTTTGAAGGCTGTTTCAGCTGCAGCATGGGTTATTGTTTTACCAGTGACTTATGCGTATAGTTGGAAAAACCCTCCTGGATTTGCACGGATTATCAGGAATTGGTTTGGAAATGGTCCAAGTTCATCTTCTTTGTTCATTTTGGCTGTTGTCATCTACTTATCTCCAAACATTCTCTCTGCATTGTTGTTTATGTTCCCATTTGTCCGCCGGTTTCTTGAAAGGTCACACTTAAGGGTTGTGATGCTCATGATGTGGTGGTCTCAGGTATGTATTTGTACCTTGTAATTTCTAGTAAAGTGTTTTATGGACTGAAGCAGTCAGGACTTGCCTCCTACCTGAATCATTCATTTTCTAGCCATTTAGTTTTTGTTCAAATTTTTTTTTTCCAGCATATTCACCTCAGTCTAATTCATTCCTTTGATATGTTTGCAGTCTCGGCTTTATGTTGGAAGGGGAATGCACGAAAGCTCACTTTCTCTTTTCAAGTAACCATAGAGATTTTGATTTGTCTTTTCTTTCTATTGGAATGGCCTGGGGTAGATATTCACTGGTCTCACTGTTACTGACGGCTTTTGTTTCTAGGTATACCATTTTTTGGGTTCTTCTGCTTGTGTCGAAATTAGCCTTCAGTTACTATGTAGAGGTACTTCTTTAGTCCCTCTTCAACGTTTACAAGCATCCACAGAGTAAACTTTTTTTTCTTCTTATGTCCATATCTATGTTTAAATGATTACTTCTTGTGAAATGCCGATGATTCTTGACATACTTGTAATTTTATGATGTTAGAGGGGCACATACTAGTAAGGATCAACACCATTTTATTATCATGTCTTATTTGTTTATTAGGTAATGGAGGGCGCCCCCCTCCCCCCTTAAATTGTTTGCCTTTTCCTTTTACCCATAATTGCTTGAGGGGAGAATTTAAAGCCCATTTGAATATCAGAATATCAATGAAATAGAAAAACGCTTAAGCAATGACCTTAGCATGTTGTCGCAGACTTTTTACTTATGGTTACAATGGAAGATAATCGAATCCTTGAGCTAATCTAGTCCTAACCCGTTTCGCACCCACCCTCACCACTTGGGCTAACCCCAAGGGCTTTGTTGCCGATTTCGTTATTTAATCTTTTGGCCAATTTGAGTTTTGTCTATGATTTGTTAATAATAGCATCCTGTTTGGCAATGGTACAATAATCTTGTCTTAAAGCTGGGTAAAGAAGATGAAGAAAAGTGTCAGATTGGTGGTGGGCAATAGAGTAAGTGTCAATTGGTGGTGGGCAATGGAGTAAGTGTCCATTGGTGGCGGGGAATAAGGTAAGTGTCAGATTGTTGGAGGAGTTGTGGTTGGGAGAACAGCCTTTGGAGTCACTTTTCTTGCGGTTTTTCAGGTTATCCAGATTTCATAATATAGTCATCGCCTGGCTTGCATCTATTCCTTTTAAGTCAGGGAGTTGGGATTTTGGATTCAGAAGAAATTCTGAAGGAGTAGAGGTAATGGAGTTATCAATTTTGCTGCTGCTATTAGATAAAAGTTCATTTTTATGGAGGCAGAGAGGATTTGAGGCGTTGGAAGCTGGAAATTTCAGGGGACTTATCCTAGAAATATTTTCTCAGAAATTTTGGGTTGGCTAGTGGCTGACATGAGGGTGAATAAGCATGAGTTGCTTCAGAATAGGAGACTTAATTGTTGTATTTCACGTAGTTCCTGTATATGTGTAAGATAAAATAGGAGAGTGCAGACTATCTGTTTGTTCATTGTTCAGTAGCTCTAAGTTTGTGGTATTTATCATTTGGTAGGCTGGAGTGAGTGCTTAGTGACTTTCCATCTTTGGTAGAGGAAAGAAGGCTAGAGTTTTGTGGGGTTGCTGCAGGATGGCTGTCTTGTGGGCTTTGGATGGAGAGGAACAGGAGGATTTTTGACAATTATAAGGGAGTGGTGGTTGAAGATCTTCTGGAGATGGTGATCCGTTTCTATCATCACTTTGGGCATCTGTTGTTAGATTGAAGGGCAGATATAGGATAATATCTTTGTTTAATTCTTCTGTGATTGGTATTTATCCTGCTCAAAGATTGACTGCTTGTCACTTTTTGTAGTTTTTATCTCTTTCTAATAAGATTTGTTTCTTCGCAGGAAAAAAAAAAGCTTGTTCACTTTTTGTAGTTTATTATCTCTTTTGAATAAGATTTGTGCTTCTCAATAAAAAAAGAAAAGGAAAAAGAGCTGGGTACAAAACTTGTTGAATCAGTGTCATTTGTTCTTCATTGTTGCAGATTAGGCCTCTTGTGAAACCAACTAAAGATATCATGAAAGTTCACATAGGGACCTACCAATGGCATGAGTTTTTCCCTCGAGGTAAATGCATAAATGAAATAAACTTCCTTATATTCAGATGGTTTATGATGTCATCATTTGACCTTTTCAGCTAAGAATAACATTGGTGTGGTGATTGCACTATGGGCTCCAATTGTTCTTGTATGTTAATGTTTCTCCCATTTTCACATCAGCGTCTTATCATTCACTTAGTTGTGTTCATTTTGCTCGTAAAATTTTATTCATATTTTCCTCTATAGGTCTACTTTATGGATACTCAGATTTGGTATGCCATCTTTTCCACAATATTTGGAGGTATATATGGTGCGTTTCGCCGTCTTGGAGAGGTTGGTGGAGTTTTATTTTCTCTACAATCCTCATGTTTATATCACTTTCCATATTGATGAAGCTCAATAAATCCAATCTGCCAAAAGCCCAATCATCCTTATTTTTCATTTTGGTTGGGGGATTTTATTTAAAAAGTAAAAGAATGCCGGGTAGTTCTAATTAATTGCTTTCGAGTCATGGTGAATCTACAATCTCATGCATCACTTGGGGTTTGTTTCAAAGCATTCGAGGTTTAATCAATTTTTTTTTTAAAATGTCCAATTATGATTTTTAACAAATAAAGAAGAAATACTAATAGAAATTATGCGAGATTCTTGCCGTGGAAATAGAAACTCATTTTGCTTTCTGAAAAATAGAGAAAAGGATCCTCAATTGGTTTCAACACGAGCAGTTTTTTTTCCATAGAATATCTTGTACATGATGGTTCTGTTTGTCTGTTATTCTTTTTTTCTTATTGTGGTGACAAATTAAATCTTCCCGTTTTAGTTTGCTTTTTCCATAAAATCTTCACCTTATATATATGATGAGTTTTTCCTATGTTAAGGGTGTCCTTATTGCGAGAAAAGTGCACACATCCGTCTATATTTTAGCTCATCCTTCAAGGGCTATCCTTGCAAAGAATCATTCAGAGGAAGTTGTTTGGTTATCTAAAATGTGCAAGAAAACGCAATATGTTAGATAAAATTGAAACGAAAATATGGATAATCAAATGGCTGAACAATTTTTCTATTTAGCTGATATTTTGCATGGATAATCCTTGAAAGAGAATTTAAAAACTTGATGGTTATGATATTTTGCCTGGATAATCCTTGCTCTGATTGTAGGTTTTTTCAACTTAAATCACCTAACCAGATTTTTTTCTTTCTTCCAGATTCGTACACTGGGAATGTTGAGATCTCGATTTGATTCACTGCCAGGTGCTTTTAATAATTACTTGATTCCTGTGGAGAAGAATGAGCAGACTAAGAAAAAGGGAATACTAAAAGCCACTTTCTCCCGCAAGTTTGATAAGGTTTGATCACTGTTCTGCTTGAGAAGTTACCAATATTGATAATGACCTTCTATGCACAATTTGGTACCTCCCTCGGTTAATCATTGAAAGACCATCATTTGAGTCATTGCATATTGGCTGGTTGTTTCAGAGTGCGTCTAGCAAAGAGAAAGAGGCAGCAAAGTTTGCACAGATGTGGAATGAAATAATCAGCAGTTTCAGAGAGGAGGATCTGATAAGTGATAGGTAAATAATGATGCCAGACAAGGAAATGTTTTCCTTAACTTGAATGCATGTTGAGTTCCATTATTTTACTTTTTGGATTAAATAGTTTGATTGAAAGCTTGTATTTGTTTTTCAGGGAAAAGAACTTGTTGCTTGTCCCATATGGGGCTGACCCAGATTTAGTAGACCTCATCCAGTGGCCTCCTTTTCTGCTTGCTAGCAAGGTCTATGTTCTCATGAGTAATTTCTTCCATTAGTCTCACCAAGATCTATACATCTATTTACTCTGTACTAATTCTATAGATCCCAATAGCACTGGACATGGCAAAAGACAGCAAAGATAAAGATCGTGAGCTGAAAAAGAGAATGAGTACAGACAATTATATGCGCTGTGCTATTCGCGAGTGCTATCTTTCATTTAAAAGTATTATTAATTTTTTGGTCCTTGGAGAGCGTGAAAAGAAGTGAGTTCAATACTACTTGAATATGTCTCAAAATAGAAAGAAAACATAACTTCATCTGCCAGACTTTTGTTATCTTCCTGATGACTCCTCTGTCCAGGGTTATAAATGAAATCTTCTCCATAGTTGATACGCATATTGCTGATGGAAATCTGACAACGGAGTTCAATATGAGTGCTCTCCCAAGCCTCCATGAGCAATTTGTTCAGTTGATTGACCATCTGGTATTCTTCTTTGACAGTGAACTTTCACATATTTTTATTGATTAATCAAGATTGTAGCTAGTCCCAACCATATCTTTCTGATGACTACAGCTGAAAAACAAAAAGGAGGACAAGGACCAGGTCGTAATTGTCTTGCTTAACATGTTAGAGGTTGTGACAAGGGACATAATGGAGGATGAAATTCCAACGTAAATGATTTGGAATCTGATATCTCAACTAGGTTAATATTTTGATTTTGTTCCCCTCAATCCTCCATCCATTTCTTTTTCATGCAGCTTGCTAGATTCAAGCCATGGGGGTACTTATGGGAAAGATGAGGGAATGACACCCCTTGATCAACGGGATACATATTTCGGTGAACTGAATTTCCCAGTGCCAGTGACCCCAAAAACAGAAGCTTGGAAAGAAAAGGTATGTTTCATTTACAATGTTATGATTTCAGTGCTGGATTAGCTACAGTCATCACAACCTGAATATTAATGTTAGTGCATTGACCTTTCATATCTGGTTTCTCAGTCTGAATGAGTTTCGTAAAAGTTGAATGTAATAAATTTCTCCTGTATGTGAGTCCATTATCTTCTATAGATCAGAAGGCTTCATCTATTGCTTACGGAGAAGGAGTCTGCTATGGATGTCCCATCCAACTTGGAAGCTAGAAGGCGCATTTCTTTCTTTTCTAACTCATTGTTTATGGACATGCCTCCTGCACCTAAAGTTCGAAATATGCTTTCCTTCTCGTAAGTTATCTTCAATTTGGACATTCTTCATTGTTATTGCATTTTTCCTTTCATGGGTGACTGGGGTGGAAGATATTTCAGTGTCAATTATTGTCACGCCCTTGACACAGGGAAAATATTCTTTACAATTTTCTCAAATTGAAGTTTTGTTTATTGGCCAGGTGTTGCAGCCATGACCAATAAGATAGATGTTAGGTGTATAAGTTCTCGTACTAAACCAATTCGAGTAACTAAACTGTTTGCGGAAGTGTAGACAAATAATAAATTTAAACTTTTCTCTACACCATTGTCTCACGGTTGAGACAAGGAGAGATAATACCAAATGAAAGTGTACTTGACACATCTTCACAATACTATAGTTTCAAGTAAATTGCAAGGTGGTGACATATATACACTAAGATATGTATAACAGTATAAGCATGTATTGTGTAACCAGAACCTTTGACCAACTATATGGTTAGCTAATAAGAATAAGCAACCGTATAGACCTTATTTATTTTACACAACAGAAATTTAAATGTTCTTCAAGTATAATGATCCAATAAATTTGGGTACTGGGTATTACATTACAGTTAATGAAGTAATACATTCTTCAGTTTAACCATTTCAAGGACATAATCAATCTCAGTACAGAAAACCCCCAAACTATAGGGATATTTTCAAATTCATACACGAACTATCACTTTTTTATAAATGCGTACAGAAATTCCCATAAACCCTACATTTAAACCACTCCAATCCTTCAGTCCAAGCGTTAACTGCCTATGTGGCTTTGAATGAATTTGAATTTACCCAATATAGTTTGGGGGGTTTTCTGTAGTTGATCCGTATTTTAAATTGATGATCTGACTTATGGTTTCACTATTTCAAAATAAAATAACTATTGGACATATTTTGTATCAAACACTTTATAATTTCGATAAGTTGTGTAAAATAATATGTGATGGCAGATATTTTTGTCTTTTTGTGGGGTCAAAAGTTTATTTTGTTCACCATATATCGCCTGACATTTTCGTAATTACTTTGTAGGGTTTTGACACCATACTATTCAGAAGAAGTTCTTTTCTCCGTCGATCACCTGGAACAGCAGAACGAAGATGGTGTCTCTATCCTTTTCTACTTGCAAAAGATCTTTCCAGGTAAATTGTTTTCTGTTTTGTTTTTTGTTGTTTCTCCTCTTACGATATAGTGTGCATTGTTATCTGAACTGTTCTTTTATGAACCCATGATTGATTGCAGATGAATGGACTAACTTTCTTGAGCGGGTCAAATGCGAAAGTGAAGAAGAACTCAGAGCAAATGATGAACTGGAAGAGAAACTCCGTCTATGGGCATCCTATCGAGGCCAAACGTTGACCAAAACTGGTATAAGCAGATGCGGGCTACTGCCCCTCTCTTTGACACTTGATTTGATTTGTTATATTTCTTATGTATGGTTATGAGTTTTGTCTTCCCCTATTCTCTGCAATTTAGTACGAGGTATGATGTATTACCGAAAAGCTTTGGAACTTCAGGCCTTCCTGGATATGGCAAAAGATGAAGGTATTGAAGCTTAGTTGTAGTGTAACTACCATATCTCTTGTACGGTTAATATTGATTTATTTTTTTCCTTATTATTAGCTCTAATGGAAGGCTATAAGGCTGCTGAATCAACTATTGAGGAACACTCAAAATCTGAAACGTCACTATTAGCTCAATGCCAAGCAGTAGTTGACATGAAATTCTCATATGTTGTGTCATGCCAACAATATGGAATTCACAAGCGATCTGGTGATGCTCGTGCCAAGGACATTTTGAAACTTATGGCAACGTATGTTCTTCAGTATCTAGTATTTATATTTATATTTTTTATTTTGTGCATGTGTGCATGTGTGTGCGTGTGCGTGTCTGTTTGTGATATGAATACAGTATACTTATAGTTTAGTGTAACAGATTAAGCAAACATCAAGTTTTCAGCGAGGTATTTATATTATGCCAAACTTTTTCTCCCAAAGGGCCAAAGCTTTACTTATTTCACAAAAACAATTATAACTATTTTACAGGAAAAAAAATTGGGGTTTAAAATGGTAAATCAACTTTTGACTAATATAACAACAGTTTAGTTCATGTGGGCAACAATAAAGAAAAAATTCAGGTGGTCAGTTGACAAAAGGAGTTAAGTTCAGGTGGTATTGCAAAAACTTTACCTTTCATGTAATGATATTGTAAAGATAAACTTTCGTGCCACACAAGCATACACAGAGTTGTTTGTAGAAAGCCTAGGTGCTTCTAGAAGCAAATCATAGTAATGTCTCCTATTTTCCCTGTTGCAGTTATCCATCTCTTCGGGTAGCTTACATTGATGAGGTTGAGAAAACTAGCGAAGATAAATCCAAAAAAAATGTTCGGAAGGTCTACTATTCGGCTCTTGTAAAGGCAGCTCCTCCAACTAAGACAATTGATTCCACTGATCCTGTTCAAAGGTTGGATCAGGTAATAATTTTTATAACATTCAATATTGGGCATTGACGGTAATTTGAGATCTTTCTGGCAGAGCTTCCTAGACCTGTAAGAGACTCCTAGGGGTCACCCCAAGTTTGTTTCCTTCACTTTTGTGCTTGTTAGAGTAATTATTGTTTTATTTCAATCCAACAGTAGGCAATTGTAACATTGTAACACATCTTCTATACATGAATAATGCTTTACAATGGATTGTTTAAATCTCCTTGTACAGGATATTTATCGGATAAAGCTTCCTGGACCTGCAATATTGGGAGAGGGAAAGCCAGAAAATCAAAACCATGCAATCATTTTCACACGTGGGGAAGGCTTGCAAACAATAGATATGAACCAGGTATACACACACACAAACGACCATATGCAAATGCTTTGTGCATGCATGTGAAAAAGTATATACTAATAGTTATTACAAAAAGAACAAAAGCACCAACTACCAAGTCGTTAAGAGGAGAGGAATTAGGATTTTTAGGGAAAAAAAGTAGGAATGGTGGCCAAGTTTGGGTCATAGAGAGGAAAGGGCAATGAGAGAGGGTGGATGAAATATGCTATTTTGGAACTTGGACATTAAGTGATTTCAAGATTCTTTGACATGTTTACAATCCTTATGTATTTAGAGTCGCTAGAACTTCTGTGTCTAATGCTGGGATCTTTTGGCAAAAAAAGCCCAACACAAGTAGGGGGTCACACTGGAATAGGGTATCGGCTACGCTTACAGTTTAGGTATAAATTCTATATGCTTGTGCTTTTTTGAAACTCAGTACCACGTTGTTGTATCTGTTCAACAGGATAACTATTTGGAAGAAGCATTCAAAATGAGGAATTTGCTGCAAGAATTTCAGAAACATGATGGTGTTAGATATCCGACAATACTTGGACTTAGGGAGCATATATTCACTGGCAGGTATTTGTTGTGTTGTTGCTCTGAAGCAGGAATTCCAGTGCTGCTAGTAAATTAAGACTTCATAAATTTTTTGTTTTTAAAATTTTCTTTTGTGCTTATGTGTGTGGTGTTTCATGTCTTTGGTTATCTTTTGCAGTGTTTCATCTCTTGCATGGTTTATGTCGAATCAGGAGACTAGTTTTGTAACTATTGGACAGAGACTGCTGGCTAACCCTCTGAGGTAAGAATTCGGGATTTTGTTTATATTCTGTTTCCAGAACTTTCTAATTTATGATTTATTTCCCAGCCCAATGAGATTTTAGCTGCCACAATCTGTGTTAATCGTTTGATCATCATAATTTCGTACCAACTATGATTTTAGGCAGACTGAGAATGTTTTTCATATTTGACATTCATTCAAATATTTATTAGTTAATTTGTCTATGGTCCCGTATTATATTGATTTTCTGTATTTTGTTTGGTGGAATGGTGGTTATTTATTTTCAATCAAAAGTACAGCATAGTTGTTTTTTTTCCTGGACTATGCTCCTGCTTTGTTGATTTTGTTAAATTTAATCCCTCTAAGCAGGTTACAATATCCTTAAGGAGCGCATGTGTTTTTGTCAGAAAATATCCAAATTAATTTCATTATTATAATAAAGCTAAAGTATCAACTTTGAAATGTTATAAGTTATAACTTCCATTTTACACTTCTGTTTGTGATAAAATTTGTAATCCTGGAAACATTTTTGAGGTTTATCAAACAAAGTCGATGTCAAATATTGAATTATGCAAACAATATCATAGTAATTGTGACGTGATTAAATTAGTTTGACTTTCATCTGCAAAGTTTGATTACTGCATTCTTTACTTCTGTCATAGTTTTGCATTATTTAGTTAAAGGTAACAGTGGCACAACTTATTACATATTCAATAGAACAGATAGATTATAACTACTTTCTTATATGGTTATGCAGTCTCAATGCAGTTCTATTTAGAAACCGAGCTATGCTACAATGGAATTGTTTTTTAATACACTACACAGTTGATAGTTTGATTAATTATCCGTTGTTCTTTATATTTCTTTAGACAAAAACATTAAATCTTTTTATACAATTTCATTGATCTCGATAAGTACTTTCTAAGAATAATTTCTTTTATGAAAAATAAATATGGACAATAAAAGTTGCACTATTTTAAAGTTCGAGAGAATATTATTGTATTTAACCAACAAAAGTTTTCAGGAGAAAGTGTTTTTTTTTTGAAACTTGAAATAATTATGACAGTTCTGTAATTCAATTTAGTTTAATAGGTATCTGTAGTTACGAAGCTTTGAATATTCAACATGGGACACCAGTTTTACATTTTATGCTATTGGATTGTTCCATATAGAAAGTATTTATCAGATACTGGATCCAAAAATTCCAATTTTTATTTCTGGTATCAACTTTTGGCTTGAAATTAGAAACAGGTCCACTTAATTGGCATCGACAAATGCGATCTAAGCCACTTAAATCAACACAATGCAGTCCAAAATATGGCGAAAAGGCATTTAAATCTATTAACTACGAGCACCTCATTACGAAATTGAAAATAGCAGCTTAAAGTAGTCATGTTGGTATTTTATTTATTTTTATGACTTTGGAGTTTCAGGGTTTTTTTCAGTTTGAAAATCAATTTTTTTGGATGTTTTCAAAATTTGGATATTAACTTCTAAGAACACATAGATGTTGACTAAGTTTTCAATATCAAGCTTTAGGCTGTTTTAGACTATGAATCCTGTATGTGGAATTATAACATTAGTTACCTGTTTTGAATCACCAAGTTATTCAAATATAAAGCAAACATGGAGAAAGTTATGTTTAAAGAAAGTAATGCTAAGAATCAAAGCAGACCACAAAGAAGGGCCTATCACATGTGATCAATTATTACTCACGACCCTCTTTTAAACAGGTCAGGGGAAGATAGGAACAATTTTGAAAACTCTAGGGCGTATTTGTAACACAAGTGTATGATACTAGACATATTTTTTTGGTTGTGTTTTTCTTGAAGTGTTTCAAGAAACACACTTTACACATTTTCAGTTACCATATGTTTCTTATCTAGTTCAAGCTGCTGAATCCTTTTTTTTTTCCTCATTCAGAGTTAGATTCCACTATGGTCATCCAGATGTATTTGATAGACTGTTTCATCTGACTAGAGGGGGTGTCAGCAAAGCTTCCAAAGTCATCAATTTAAGCGAGGACATATTTGCAGGCACTCTCATCGCTTTGTTTAAGACTTGTTTTGTTTTGGATTGGTAGTGTACCAATTTCACATGTTTCTTGTCTGCAGGTTTCAATTCTACAGTACGTGAAGGCAGTGTTACTCATCATGAATATATACAAGTTGGTAAAGGACGAGATGTTGGCCTGAACCAGATCTCGATTTTTGAGGCAAAAATAGCTAATGGGAATGGCGAACAGACACTGAGTCGTGACATCTATAGGCTTGGGCATCGATTTGATTTCTTCCGGATGCTATCCTGCTACTTCACAACAATTGGTTTCTATTTCAGCACTTTAGTATGTATAAAATATACCTCTCTTCATTTATTATATAATCCTTTACCATTATCTCAAATGTTTTGGTTCTGGTTTGACAGTTGACTGTGCTTACGGTCTATGTGTTTCTCTACGGTCGCCTTTATCTTGTTCTCAGTGGGCTTGAAGATGGTCTGAGTACTCATAAAGCCATTCGAGACAATAAGCCTCTTCAAGTAGCTCTTGCTTCTCAGTCTGTTGTGCAAATTGGATTTTTGATGGCCTTGCCTATGGTTATGGAAATTGGTTTAGAAAAGGGGTTCCGTATTGCACTAAGCGATTTCATATTAATGCAATTACAATTGGCCCCTGTATTTTTCACATTTTCTCTTGGTACAAAGACGCACTATTATGGAAAGACTTTACTTCATGGAGGTGCAGAATACCGAGCAACGGGTCGTAGCTTTGTAGTGTTTCATGCCAAATTCGCTGATAATTACAGGCTCTACTCCAGAAGCCACTTTGTCAAGGGCATTGAGCTACTGATTCTGCTTGTTGTGTACCACATATTTGGTCGTTCATATAGAAGTGCAGTTGTATATATCCTCATTACGATACAAATTTGGTTCATGGTTGGAACATGGCTTTTTGCTCCATTCCTCTTCAATCCATCAGGGTTTGAGTGGCAAAAGATTGTTGATGACTGGACGGATTGGAAGAAGTGGATAAACAATCATGGAGGCATCGGTGTCTCTCCTGATAAAAGTTGGGAATCCTGGTGGGAAAAGGAACATGGGCATCTTCGTTACTCTGGAATACGTGGTATCATGACTGAGATAATATTAGCATTGCGCTTTTTCATCTATCAGTATGGGCTTGTCTATCACCTCAACATTACAAACAACAAAAGTTTTCTGGTATATGCCTTTTATGCGTCTTTCGACCATTATTAATGCATTCTAATATCTATTATTTTTATGAAGCAGGTGGAAATATTAATTTTCCCTTAAATGCGTTTGCAGGTCTATGGTGTTTCGTGGCTGGTGATCCTTCTAATTTTGGTGCTGATGAAGGTGGGTAGTTAAAATTTCAGGACTCCTAATATGTGCATTTCCAAACATAGCCATACTTTCTTGTTTCAAGATTTGTATTTATTGAAACTTCCTAAGATGTCATTCATGAGTTATTTTGGTGGCAAAAATTACCATGTAGAAGCTTTCTTCTTTTGTGCCTTTCTATGAAGCTGATGCATTTTGTATTTGTTAGGTTATAAACATCAAAATCTGTCGTTTAAGAACTGAATTAACCAAAAATCTGACTTTCTCTTTTCTTGTTCTCTCAAATACAGCATTAAAACAGAAACAGTTCTTAAACTGTCACCATCTAGGCTCTGAAAAATGATTTCCTCTACCAACCAATGGAGTGTACTTAACTTTTGGCTGCATGTCAAAATCTGACAAACTTAACTTTTTGCTGCATGTCAAAATCTGACAAACCATTTAACCATTTTTTCAGAGTCTTGTTCTCAACGTACTTACATAGAAGCCAAATGCTCATATAGGCATTTTAGGAGTCAATAAGGTTGTGTATGTGGTTATGTTAATTTCTGCATATTTTTCATGTCAGAAAATGTTTTACTTGGCTTTTACGAGCGCTCTTTTGTTATTGCAAACTAATTTACGACATTAAAAATAAATTTATTGCTTCTTAGATTTATTTTGACAATTGTGCTGAAATTTTTCAGGCCGTGTCTGCTGGAAGGCGACGATTGAGTGCAGACTATCAACTTTTGTTTCGACTGGTTAAGGGATTTATATTTATTACATTTTTATCAATTTTCATTACCTTAATAGTGCTCCCTCATATGACGCTTCGGGATGTCGTAGTCTGCATTCTTGCCTTCATGCCAACTGGATGGGGATTGCTTTTGGTCAGTAAATCATATTAATCCTTCGTTTTTTGGTCCAACTTCCTGTTCTAACTATTTAGTGTTTAATATTTGTAACTTAGTTTTCAATTGTCTATTAACTCGTTGATTTGTTCTAATTGTTTCTTCTGTTTTTTTTTTCTTCATAAATATTCCTTTAGATTGCACAAGCTTGTAAGCCACTAATTCAACAAGCAGGATTTTGGGGGTCAGTTCAAACACTTGCTCGTGGTTATGAAATAATCATGGGGTTGCTTCTTTTCACCCCAGTTGCATTCTTGGCTTGGTTCCCTTTCGTTTCCGAATTCCAAACACGAATGCTGTTCAACCAAGCATTCAGTAGAGGTTTACAGATCTCACGTATTCTTGGAGGAGGAGGACAAAGGAAGGGCTACCACTCCTCCAGCAACAAGGAGTAATTTTTATCCAAATTATAGAAAGGATGGTCTCATTTATCTCAATGTAAATAGCTCGTGTGCTTGCCCAAATTATTCACCAAAAGAATTCATAGATGTCTTTCTTTATGCTTTTTGTCATACTTTAGAATACCTGTACATGTATATTTATGATTAAGGTTTGAAACTTAACAATTTCATTGCCTGTTTGATGTATGATATATATCTTCAGCTGATCTTAAGAGGACGAGACACCTGGTTTAAAACAATGTTTTGACCACAAAAAGAAAAAAGAAAACCGCAAATTTGGTGCTCATGACTGGAAAGTTTGAACCGAAGATTTTGAAAATGTGGTTCATAGCAAGAAAATAAGTTGTTTGATCATTATTGACCAAAAAAAAAGTTTTATTATTTGAAGGAACCGACTCTATATGACGAAATTATCTTAAACAAAACCACCTGTTCTCCAGCAGACTGATAATTAAACGTTTGGTGAGCATGAAAGACAGGTTTTGGAGGCCGCATAAAGAAAAAAAAACATCATGGTATGTTGCAAACTCAATTCATAACCAAAACTTATATAACACAAAACTATTATTTACGCTCAGAACTATTTCGATCAATCCTTTCACAATGAAATTCAATACTTAGAAGTCATATGTGATGCTATGCTTCTCTACACACGAGTCATTCTATAGTGAGGGGCTCATAATTCTATAGTGAGGGCCATATATGAGCCCCTCACTATAGAATTCTTCCTCTAGACATTTAAAGGTACGTATCCAATTTTCTTTAGGCTTTTCACATGTAAGCCCTTAAATAGAGCCCAAAATATATTAAAATCCTACAATACTCAAACTTTAGGAAAAAACATATTTGACTTTTCAAATGGACCAAATATAACATCCAAGCCTTGCAAAACCTAGAACTTAAAACACTGCCATATAATTTTTTTTTTTTTCCAAAAATCATAATGCAAGGATAATAATGGTATTTCACATATCATTTAAATTAAAAGGGGTTAATTACTCAAATTGTCCTCAAACTTGTACTCAATTTACATTTTGGTCCTTCAATTAAATTTTTCATTCAAATGGTCCATCAACTCTATATTAATCGGCAAATTGGTCCCACCGTCTAATTTTCTGTTAGATTTAACCAAATTTTTGGGTAAATATGACTTTTCATAATTAACAAATAAAAATAAGGTTAAAATACATACAGAATAAGAAAAAAATTGAAGAAAAGGAGAAAAAAAAAAATTATAATCCTAAAACAGACCCAGAACTCCCCCCCTGCGGTTTTCTCCTCCCATGACCACCCTCCACTCCCATACAAATCCCCCACCCCACCTCCGCTCTTTTCTCTTTTACCCCTGAACCTACCCCTGGGGGGTTTTCTTCTCCTGCCATTCCCCCATGACCACCACCTTTCTCTTCCATTTGTAAAACAATCCACAACCAGAACCTAAATTATTCAAATTTGTTAGTAATTTGATCATTTATGGGACAATTTTAGCAAATACAAACTGCCCAACTCGTAGAAGCAATAGCAAGCATTGGCTAAGAGGATTTGTGCCCCAGCCATCTTGGTGGAGCTGGGGTTGATGCCCCATGCTACCCAGCCGTCAAATTGGGAGGGCATAAAGACAAAGGCATTGGATAGAGAGGAGTTGGAGGTATTGTAGGTCCAGTAAAGGTAGGAGTTGAGGATGGGGAGGTCGGGTGAGACTAGCAGAGCCAAGAAGGAAGAGAGGAAGAAGAAGAGGAAGAAGAAGAAGAAGAGAGAGTTGATGGATGAAATGACCAATTTGCCCTCATATTTGACGGCAATATTGACAGAATGTAACGGTAGGATCAATGAAGCAATTAATATAGAGTTGATGGACCATTTGAACAAAAAATTTAATTGAGGGACCAAAATGTAAATCGAGTACAAGTTTGAGGACCATTTGAATAATTAACCCAATTAAAAAATAGTACAGCCTGTCCTTTTTGGGTGTTTTCCTTCATTCGTTGCCTTTGGAAGATTAGGAATATGTATTCAATTCTAATTTTCAGAAGAATCCGTCTCCTGTTAGTGTAAGTTCATATTTCCATATATCTGTCTTACAAGCCTGTTTTTAAGCCTTCATCTGCCTAATACCACATTGATTTATTCACGGCAGCAAGGAGGTGGTGAGTCCCCACATGGTTCCCTGTGCCTTCATCTACCTACTCCACACTATAATATCATAACCCAACAAACAGTCCAAATTTGTGTTGGGGTCAAACAAGAAGTTATCATAAAAGTGGGAAAAGTTACAAGGACGAGAGAGAGAGAGAGAGAGAGAGAGAGAGAGAGAGAGAGAGAGAGAGAGAGAGAGCAAAGAATGGGGGAGAAAATGATTGAAACTGAATCAAGATGAGATTATTATTTGATCTTCCGGGTAATCTTGATCAGCTTCAGCAGTTGAACACCCCAGATGGGTACTATAGTCACAATCTCTGCAAGAGTAGAGCCAGCAGCCCCGTGGGAAAGTGCCTTGACAAAAATCACAGATATTAAGCTTGCCTTCATTCTCATTATGATCTGGCAAAGAATAAAGCAGAGTGAGCAGGTGGTGATGGCTCAGGGTTTCAGGCAAAGTAGCACACTGAACATGGAGATCATATTTGCAATGGGTGCAGTGGAAGGTGAAACTCGTTGGAAAAAATGGTCACCCAAGGATGCAAAGATCGAAGGGAGCGACCGGTCGCATAGGTTTTGAGCGACCGGCCGCATGCGGTGCGCTTTTGAAGTTGAAGTTACTGTAAAACGACCGTCGCAGAGGTTTTGAGCGACCGTCGCCGCGATTCTTAACGCCTTCCGAGGGGTGCCGACCGTCGCAAGTTCCCCGCGACCTGGCCGCAGTTTCATGTCGCGGCTGATTTTTCAAAGACGCTCGCCTTTTCTTTGATGCTAATTGGTCCCTACCAATTCACATGCAACCCCAACGTTGGTATAAGTCCAAGACAGCTTGGCAAACCACCGTAAAAGTCCTAAACATTGATTAGGTAGGTTAGTGGGTTGTATGATAGCCTATCTCTTTATGCTTTCCCTGAAATTAGTGGATCCATGTTTTGAGGTAGGCTGGTTTCGCATGTGGGTGGCTTCTTTTCTTTCTTTTATAGAGCTAAGTAGCCGGAGCTTGTGGCAAGTGTTGCATTCAGATTTGGGAAGCCAAGAGAGAGAGAGAGCATCTTGTATCAAGTGTGTGAGCTAAGGGGTGGAGAGAAAACAGATAGAGAGTTTGGGTTCTAAGGGGTTTCCATTGAAACCAAACTGTAACTCCTTCTCTTCAATATTGAAATTTCTCAAGGGGATCACCAAAGAGGACGAGGCAAATTGCTGAACCTCTATAAATACTTGTGTTCATTGTTCTTGGTTATTTTCTGAGTGTGTGTGTGTGTGTGCAACAAGTTCATCCTCGAGCTTGTCCAAAGTCCATCAACAACAAGGTCTCAAGGGAGTGAGTTGGTTCTAATTCACAACAAGTGGTATCGTGAGTCGTGGTTTTGCACCGTTGAGTTCTTTCTTTGGAGTACTAGTGTGTTGAAGATGGCAAGTGACAAGGAAGTTGAGAGTGGTAGCAGTTCACAAGAAATTAAGCAACCACAAGCAAATAAGCATGAAGGTGGAGCTAAAGCCTTCACTGTGGAAGGAGAACTTCACTTTTTGGCAACGAAGGATGAAATCAGCCTCACAATAACAACACCTCCACGTTGTGTTAGTTGGAAAGGAAAGGAAGCCAACGAGCATGACAGATGAGGAGTGGAGTGTACTTGATGAGTTAGCTAGAGGAGCTATCGAAAACTACCTCTCCGATGAGGTGCTCATCAACGTGATGAAGGATACGCAAAGCAAACATGGGAGAAGCTCAAGAGATGTTTGCAGGGAAGTCACTATCCAACAAGCTCTTCCTCAAGGAAGAACTCCTAAATCTCAAGATGGAGGAGGGAGGTAATCTAATGGAACATTTAAGTAGTTTCAATAGATGTGTTGCTGACTTGCAGAGAATGGAAGTTAACTATAGTTCGGAGGATAAGGCTCTTATGTTGCTCACATCCTTACTCTCCGTCCTATAAACACTTTCAACCACTCTTATGTTCGGGAAGGTCACTCGGATTTTGAGCCCGTGGTGCAAGACATCATGACACACCATAGGATGGCTCAACGTCGGAGAGAACTCAAGGCGAAGGTCTAGTTGCAAAGACCGGAGAGAGAGGTCGCCTAAAGAAGCAAGAGGGCAAGAAAGGCAACAGAGGAAGGTCCAAATCCAAGGCAAAAGAAGGTTGTTTCGAATGCGTCAAAGGAGCATTGGAAAAGAAATTGCCCCATATGGAAGGGGAGAAGAAGAACAAAGGGAAGAATGCAGCCAACACAAAGGGAAGAAGTCACAGTAAAGTGATGGTGAGCTTATGTGTTAATAGCAATGTTAAAACTAATGCATTTGCTAATTCTTCAAGGTGTTCCTCTTCCGATTGGATTTTGGACTCGGATGCTCATACCATATGTGCTCAAACAAGGAGTGGTTTGACACTTATGAAAAGGAAGAAGGTGGTGAAGTTATAACGGGGGATGGCTCGGTTTGTAGAGTCAAAGGCACATGGTACAATCAAGGTGAAGATGCATGATGGGGTCATAGGACGCTTGGAATGGTAAGGCACATTCCAAAGTTGCGTAAGAATCTCATTTCCTGGAACTCTTGATAAGAATGGTTATTCATTTAAAGCAATGGAGGGAAACTCATAATCTCAAAAGGTTCACTTGTGATTATGAAAGGAGAGATTCAACCTAATTGTCTATATAGATTGTGTGGTACTACAATAACAGTGGAGCAGCTGTATCCACAAGCAAGGACTCGGAGGATGAAACTCAGCTTTGGCATTTGAGGCTAGGCACATGAGTGAGAGGGGCATGCAGGAACTACACAACCGAAAGTTGTTGAAAGGTGTTCAAAGTTGCAAGCTTGAGTTCTCAAATATTGTACCATGGGAAAGCAATCCCTAAGGTGGCTTTCAAGCAAATAAACAAAGAGGAAGGAAGCACAGGGGTGCTAGATTATATTCACACGGATGTATGGGGGCCATCACCGGTTAAATCAAAGGGTGGAGCCTGCTACTTCGTGACTTTCTGGATGATTTTTCCAGAAGGTTTGGGTCTACTTCATGAAGGAGAAATCTGAGGTCTTCACCAAATTCAAGGAGTGGAAGGAAGGAGAGAACCTAACCTAAGGAAGATCAAGATCCTAAGGAGTGACAATGGTGGTGAATATAAAGACAACAAGTTTCTTGAGTTTTGGCAGAATGAAGGCATCAAGAGGCACTTTATCAGGAAGAAGACGCCCAACAAAATGGAGCTGCTGAGAGGATGAATAGAACTCTCATGGAGCGTGAGAGATGCATGAGGATTCATGCAGATTGCTCGAGTCATTTTAAGGAGTCCGCAACCATGCAGCCTATTTGGTTAACCGATCTCCTTCCAAAATCTTGAGTTCAAATGTGCAGAGGAGGTATGGTCTAATAAGTCAATTGATTATACTAATCTTAAGGTGTTTGGATGCGCAGTATATGCACTTATTCCAAGTGATGAAAGGTCCAAGTTGAAGCCAAAGTCTCTTGAATGCATTTTCATCGGATTTGAGAGCGCGTGTGAAGGGCTACAAGCTATGGGATCATGTGAACCTAAAGAAGATACTCAAGCAGGATGTTGTGTTTGATGAGAAGACCATGCCTATGAACAAAGTCAAGAATTCAGAGGCAAAGGAGGATGTTGTTGGGAAAGAAACAACCATTGAAGTTCCACTCAAGAAGATGTTCAAGAAGACTTACAAAAACAGCCAACTCAAGACGCTCAGAGGAGGTGGAGTCTGACATTGAGGAGGAAGATGCAGGGCAACAACAACAACAAACTCAAGAAGAAGAAGAAGAGGCTCAAGAGCAGGTGGAGCCATCATCTATAGCTCGGTCCTGTGCCCAAGAGAACCATCAAACCACCTCAAAGGTTTGGATGGGACAAGGATGCAGTTCACTATGCTTTGAATGCTAGTGAAGAAGAACCAACCACGTTCCCAAGAGGCTCGTTGAGAATGAGGAACGGGAAAGTTGGATGGAAGCTATGATGCAAGAGATGGAATCTCTACACCAAAACTCAGTTTGGGAGTTAGTTCCTAAACCCAAGAATCGCAAGCTTATTGGCAGCAAATGGGTGTTTAGGAAGAAAGAAGAAATGCATGAGAAGGAGCCACCATATTCAAAGCTCGACAGGCCAAAGGGTACTTGCAAAAGGAGGGAGTTGATTATGATGAAATCTTCTCCGGTAGTGAAACACACTTCTATAAGGCTACTACTATCCATAGTAGCACAAGAGAACATGGAGAGGTGGAGCAAATGGATGTGAAGACTGCTTTTCTCCATGGTGATTTGGAGGAAGACATCTACATGAGCCAACCTCAAGGGTTCATTGAAGCAAACAAGGAAAATCTGGTTTGCAAGCTGAAAAGTCTCTCTATGTGGTTGAAGCAATCTCCAAGGCAATGGAACAAGCGTCGACTTTTTCATGATGAAGATTGATATAGAAGATGTGAATCTGATTGCTGTGTATACACTCATGTATTCAAGGATGGTAATCTCATCCTTTTGCTTCTTTATGTTGATGACATGCTAATTGCATGTAAAGACATGTCAAAAATTCAGAATTGAAGACATTGCTTGAAAGGAGTTTGACATGAAGGATCTTGGTTCTCGCACAAAAGATCCTAGGGATGGAAATAAGGAGAGACAGTGGTTGGAGGCAAGCTATGGCTGTCACAAAGTAAGCACATTACCAAAGTACTTGAAAAATTCAATATGTTGGATTGCAACCCGTGTCTACCTTGGCGGAGCATTTTAAGTTAAGTGCACAGTAAATGTCCTTCCACCTGATGAGGAGAAGGAAGAAATGAGCAAAGTTCCATATGCAAGCTTGGTAGGGTGTCTCATGTATGCAATGGTTTGCACACGCCCGACCTAGCCTGCCGTGAGTGTGGTGTCAAGATACATGGCTAATCCGGGCAAACTTCATTGGACAGCAGCTAAGTGGATTCTCGTGTACTTGAAGGGCACTAAGAGGCTTGGGATATTGTTTGCAAGACAACAAGGAAAAGCAAGTGTGTCAGTGGTATGTAGACTCGATTATGCAGGGATTTAGACAAGAGGAGATCCACCACAGTGATATGTTTTCACTTGTGGTGGAGGACCGATTAGTTGGAGAGCAAAGGTTGCAATCGGTTAGTGCCTTGTCTACTTCATCAAGCGGAGTATATGGCGTCACTAAGCTTCAAGGAAGCGGTATGGCTGAAGAGATTGGCAAAGGAATTCGAATAGCCCAAGACATGGTGGTGATTCAAAGTGATACCAAAGTGCAATTTGCTTGGTCAAGAATCAAGTGTATCATGGAAGGTCCAAACACATTGATGTCCGATACCACCGGATAAGGGATTGGGTGAATGATGGAGACATCACGGTAATGAAGGTTCATACATCGTAGAATGCTTCGCATTGTCTCACCAAGCCAAATACAAATTGCAAAGTTCAAGCATTGCTTGAGCTTGCTCAATCTTGTTCCATGTTAGAGAGATTGAGGTGGAGTTCTTGGGAGTTATCAGTGATCGATTCTCAAGAAGTTAAAGATGTCCCTGAAAGCCAATAATCTTTCTCAAGGAGCTTAGGCTCGCCATGGTGGAGATTGTTGGAAAAATGGCTCACCTAAGGATGCAAAGATCGGTGAGCGACTGTCGCAGTTTTGAGCGACTGTCGATGCGTGCAGTTTTGAAGTTGAAGCTATGGTGTAAAAACGACTGTCAGCAGTTTTGAGCGACCGTCGCCGGCAGATTCTTAACGCCTCCGGCAGATATAAGCCGACCGGTCGCAGTTCCTGGCGACCGGTCGCAGCTTTCGTCAGGCTGATTTTTCAGCACGCTTCTGCCCTTTTCTTTGGATGCTAATTGGTCCCTACCAATTCACATGCAACCCCAACGTTGGTATAAGTCCAAGACAGTTGACAAACCACCAGTGAAAAGTCCTAAACATTGATTAGGTAGGTTAGTGGGTTGTATGGGATAGCCTATCTCTTTATGCTTTCCGAAATTAGGATCCATGTTTTGAGGTAGGCTGGTTTGTTGCATGTGGCTTCTTTTCTCTTTCTTTTATAGAGCTAAGTAGCTGGAGCTTGCAGGCAAGTGTTGCATTCAGATTTGGGAAGCCAAGAGAGAGAGAGAGAGCATCTTGTATCAAGTGTGTGAGCTAAGGGGTGTGAGAGAAAACAGATAGAGAGTT
Organism: Prunus padus; assembly: GCA_024362665.1. Lineage (NCBI taxonomy): Eukaryota > Viridiplantae > Streptophyta > Magnoliopsida > Rosales > Rosaceae > Prunus > Prunus padus. The sequence goes on along the minus strand of JANFAM010000009.1, from coordinate 24,979,055 downwards.
TGGGGTTCTAAGGGGGTTTCCATTGAAACCAAATCTGTAACTCCTTCTTCAATATTGAAATTTCTCAAGGGGATCACCAAAGAGGACGTAGGCAAATTGCTGAACCTCTATAAATACTTGTGTTCATTGTTCTTGGTTATTTTCTGAGTGTGTGTGTGTGTGCAACAAGTTCATCCTTGAGCTTGTCCAAAGTCCATCAACAACAAGGTCTTGAAGGGAGTGAGTTGGTTCTAATTCACAACAGAAACAAGTGCCAAATTCACCACATGCATCGCACGTGAACTCACCATATTCATAGGGAGGGGTGGAGAGAGTAAGAGGGTGTTTGGGGTGAGACTTGTGTTTGATTTCTTGGGAAAGTTCAAAGCACAAGTCGTGGAGGTAAAAGTTGCACTTGGACTTGGTGCATTTGTAAGCAGAAGTAGCTGAATTCATCATGAGGTCTAGAGGTAGCTCACAGCTGGAGCAAATGATTTCATCATCCTCTTGCACTTGATATGAGCATAACTCATGGCGGTGGCTGAAATGCTTCACCATCGATCTTAATTTCACCTCTTCTCTCTCTCTCTCTCTCCGTTGGCTTTCTTTCTTTTTCCAATTGGATGATCTTCTAATGAATAATATATTATTATGTATTATATGATTTTTGAGAGAGGAAGATGTAGTTAGTCTAGTTATGTTCACATCGTGGTGACGACTAAAATGTGGTCAGATAAAGTGGTCTGAAATGTATGGTAAAAGTCAACTTATTCCCATCTCCAATATATTTTGACTGGGTCTTGGATCTACCAATAATGCTTGAAATTTATCACTAATATATGCATATGATTCCTTTGACTTTTGCTAGCCCTTTCCCATGCTTCTTCCCTTGTAATTAGTAAGGTATTAATTAGTGCAGGGTTTAGCAGCATGAGAGGATTTATCTTTAATATCCAAAATAAAACAGGTGCAGCCCTTTAATTACAAGGGTATATTGTCCTATATTGAAGTAGCAATACATAACCCAATCCCTCGAATCTTTGATATAGGATGAAGCGGTTGAGCATAGGATATGAGAATGTCAACTGCTGAACCAGCAAAAAAAAAACAGAAGAATTAAGCCGATTGGTTTTCTCATGTCTTTCAGGTTGCTTTTACTTGGTATTTTTCCAACTTAAATTAGATACTAGTGTATCAAAATAAATTATATGGTTGAATTTTTTTTTATTAACGGAGGAGAGTATTCGTATTTGAGACCTCTACCAGTAGTTTTTGGAAAAAGGAAATATCAACATAAGGTCGACGTCAACTGCATTTTGCAATTTGGTTAATACACTTCGAACGCATCCTTCTACCAACATTCTTTATAATAATATTAAATAAGCACAGGGCATAATGAATTCAAAAGGCACGCATCTCATCTTTAGCTAAAGGAAAAAAAGTCTGTGACTTGGTTGCTTGCTATATATCTCTCTGGGAGCTTCCACCAAAAAAAAAAAACTCTCTGGGTGCCATCTATCCTCTGACAAAATATTCGGAACACTCTGTCTCTGTCGCCCTTTGCCTCTCCCTTGAATGACAAAATATAAGGATAATATCTAAAGATTCTAAACATGTAGGTTTGATTTGATGGGTTCAAGTAAGCTAGTAAGTAACTGAGAAATAAGAAAAATGTAGATATTGTTTAGGTGGATTACTCAGCAAGTAAGTTAGGTGATATATTTAATTTTTAGCGTACTTGTTAGCTTAAGTAAACTTATTTGATTACCTTACTCCTCTTTTCTTTGCATATATACCCTTCTTGTTCCAATGGAAAAATAGCAGCAGCAACAACCCTGCAGATGATCAAACGGGGAAGGATTGACTTTTGGAGTCTTTGCATATATCAAGACATAGCCACCCTACCAGCAACTTGCTTCCGAGTAGTAATCTAGAATTAATTAATAATTTCATTGAAAAAATGTTTCACTCACCGATATAATTGGTTATATAAATGCAATATACATAATATTGACCCGGCAATATGTCTCATTATGGTTAAGTTGACTAAAGCTAGCTAGACTCAATATGATGCACAGAATTGCATGAAATTATATATTATAAGAGCACAATCTAATACCAGTTGAGACTTGAGAGAGAACAAGAGATCATCAGAAAAAGGAATTTCTGTGGGTGAGAGAGAGAGAGATGAAGCTGAATGCTCAACCTCAGCCTGATCTTCAACATTTTAGCCACCCCCATCCCTTAAGACTTTACAATCACCAACCCCAGCAGCAAACCCTAAACCTGCAGCAGCAGCAGCTGCTAGCCTCATGTGCATGCTGCAAACTCAATGTCTCTGGTGGATGGATTTATAGTTGCACACCATGCAATTACTTCCTCCACATACCATGCTCACAAATGCCTCAGCAAATCACTCACCCATATGATCATCAAAGCCATGTCCTGATTCTGATCCCAACCCCAACATACCCAGATGGGGTCTTCAGTTGCGATGCATGCATGAAGCATGGGAATGGCTTTGCCTACCATTGTGGAGCCTGCAGCACTGACCTCCACCCATCTTGTGCTTCAAAGCCATTGGTTCTCACTCACCAATCCCACCCTCACCAGCTCAGTCTCTCTTTCTCGCTTCCTCCAGGATTTAACAACAGCAAGACCTTCATATGTAATATATGCAACCGAGTTGGGTACAAAGAGTGGCTCTACATGTGCAATCCCTGTGGTTTCATTGCTCATTTGGGCTGCGCCACGGCGAAACCAAGAGCTCCTCCTCCTCCTCCTCCCTCAAATCAACAAATTCAAGCAGCAGCACAAGCAGCTTTTGTTGGAACTCCATGTTTTCCAACAAGTACTATTTCAGCTAGTCCTCATCAGTTCCAAAACTATGTGCCAAATAATAGTTTTAATAATAATTATTATAATAATGGCAATATCCCTGCCGCTGGTGTTCGTGAACCTGTTAGGCGGAATAAGTCAGGGAAGGAGCTGGGAAAAGCTATTGTGAACACAGCAGCTCAAGTTCTTATTGGTGTCCCTATTTTTGGACTGGGTGGTAATTCCTCTCAACAGCAACAGCAACAGCCACAACAACAACCACAGCAACAGCAATACCAACAGCAGCAGCAGACACATCCACAACAACAACCACAGCGACAACAATACCAACAGAGACCGCAATACCAACAGCAACGGCAACAACAACAGCAACAGCAATTGGTGGGTGGTGGTGTTTGGCCTGTTGGGTTTATATCTGCAGGTGGCAATGATATGCAGGGAGTTGGTATTAGTATTGATTTTGGAAGCAGTACTAATGCCACTACTGATCCGTCGCCATTCGGATCCACCTACACTGAGACTGACTATTTCGGTGAAACTGGAGGAGTGGGAGATACGATTATACCGTATACATTTGATTTGAGATATTAATTCTGTATTTGTCTTGCAGAAATAAACATGATTGTTTGTCTCCATTTCAATACTCTATATTGGGTTTACATCGGGATATGGCATACAATAGGTGTTTTGATATGTTACCAGTTTTAGTTTTGATTTTGCTTCAACTTTGATCTCATGATGTTTCCCTGATCAGATTAATCGTGCATATATGCAGTCTCTTTCCTTTTAACAGCACTATGTGAACAATGGGAGCATGTTTCCAAAATTTTCCATGACTAAAATTGTTGAGTAGAGTAATAACTACATTGAATACTTCAACTAAAAACTATACATTTGAAATTCCCTTGCCCCTTGGGGGGTAGCTGGGTGGGTGATGATAACCTATTTATGTATATTTTATGTCATGTATGCAAATGTCTTTTTAATTTCTAGCTAGCTAGATGGTCATTCTTCCTTATTGCCACAAATTACGGTTGATGTCAATTGCATTTTGCAATGGTTGGTATGTTGTGCAGAAACACTACAAGACATTGTTGACGGCATACACACAAATTCCTTTGAGAATAAAACACACAAACTCCACCGAGAAATTCACTAGTATGTAAGAACAAACTTTGGTTACAACTTAAACCCCCTTAGCTCTCACAAGGACCCTAACTCTCTGTTCTCTCACCCTTTGCTCAAACCCTTTGATGCCTTTGTAAACACTCAAGAATACACCATTGAATTATGTATTCTCTCTTGTGAATTTTCCTCTCTTACAATTAATCTAGCCATAAAAGTCCTATTTATAATTCATAGGATTTGGAGTATTTATTCCCTCAGACAAGGTCCTGGATTCGAGTCCTAGCATCCTTGTAGTATGTGTGATTTTAGTATACTATCGCCCCTCTCAATAGGAAATATCCTTTAAGAAAATCATAGGATTTGGGAGTTAACTAGGAATAGGAAACCAAAACCCAATCAAATTAGGCTAAAAACCCCAATTAAATAGGAAATCACATCAAAACACACGAAAACGCCAAAACAGTGTGCGACATTGTTCACGTGACGATCGGTCGTCTGTTTTGGACGACCGGTCACTTTCGAAAAGATATTGTTTTGCTACTCTCGGCAAGAGACGACCGGTCGCCTGGCTGCAACAGCACCTACCTTTCCGACAACTCTTCTTCTCCTCCCGCTGTTCCTCTTGCAGCCTTTGGTTCCTCTTCCTTCTCCCGCATCATGGTGAGCCAAAAAACTTCAACATGGTACCCTTCTAATGGATACGAATTTCCATGTAATGGGATGTTACAGTGGCGATCCCGAGCCAATGATGCACTGTCATGTGGGAAAGTTAAAACGCATGGCAATGTGTAATTGGTTTGCAATTCCGCCATATTATCATAATTTATTAGTAGTATTTCTCTTCTCAATGTCGGAAGAGATCTCAATTTGAATCCCCCTCTCCTATTAATCAACCAAAAAAACACACACATAGGGCATAAATGGCAAATTTCATCTTTAAACCAAAGAAAAAGGAAAAAAAAAGTTGATTCTCACTCAATGTGACCATTAGTGCTAGAATATTTTTTATAGGATCCGCAGCACTTGCTAACAATAATGTAAGGATCTTAAACAATTATCTTCAAAACTTTTTTTTATAACAATTATACCTTCAAAATTGGTAGTCTTTGATTTGTTTCCAATATATATCTTTCTGCGTGCCTATCTATTGTGATAGAAAAGTTACGAACTTCTTTTGTTCCATTTTCTTTCTTTCTTTAAAAGAGTTTTCGAACATTCTTTCAAGCGGGTTTTGTTTTGGTGAAGGGGAGAGAGGGGTTTGTCTATCTTTTGTGTTTTTTTAGGTTGATTTTCATGTTTCATTATTTTTGAAATGTTCTTTGTTTTTTTTTTCTCTTGTGGCTTTAGTAAACATGAGATCTACAACAAGATGCAACATATACGTTGAAACCAACAGAGGATCTAACAGATATTAATTTTACTTGGTATTTGTTTTAAATGTTTAAAAAAGTTGGGATCAATTTGCAATAACCTCAAAGATTAGGGGTTTTTGGTAGTTGATCTAAAATATTATATAATTACCTTCAAAACAGGCCTGCAATGGCTGTGGCCCCTAAGCGCTGCATGAAAAAACAATCAACTCTTAAGCAGCTGCTGCAATATCAGTTTAAATATAAGTCTATAACACCTTGAAACTATAGTAAAGAAAAGCTATTAGCTCCGCCCTATGTATCTTTCCTGTGTGCCTAGCCTATCTATATATTGTGTTAGATTAGTTTTACTGATTTCTTTTTCCATTTCCTTTCTTTGACAAAGTTTTCTTTAGAATAGAAATTTCAAATTGGCAGCTATTGTAGTAATTAATTTTGTAGCGTTATGAGAAGGAAATAATAATAAGAAAACGGTGAATAGTAAATGAAGATTTTAAAAAAAGTTATTTACACTAGCTAACACCCCTTGAGGTTTTCAATTTCACAAAACTCCCTGAGGTTTCAAACATTACACGAACACCCCCTAAGATTTAAATTGTTTTCACAAAACCCATTTCCTTTTATTTTTCGTCCAAAAATGGATGATTTTATATAATAAAAAATTCTCCAAATTACAATGTTAGACTTTGAGATTAGATTGCACATGCATTCATTGAGGTTAAAATTGTCATTTGCATAAGTTTTGTTTAATGAAATCGTCAATTTTTGGATGAACAGTCAATGAAAAAGGACTTTGTGAAAACAATATGAAACCTCAAGGGATGTTCGTGTAAATAACTAAAAAAAAAGTACTTTCGGTGCCAAGGTCATCTCCTAGAAAGTTAATAATTAATATTCACACCAAAGAGGTTTATGTCGCCCTCTCCCTTGAACAAAAGATAAAAAGGTCTAGGCTGGCAGTGAGTGTACTTTGTAACTAATTAATGGATGCATGAACTAATTTCGTATTTTTATTCCACAATAAATTAGAGGGTGGTTTAGGTCAGAAGAATGTCAATGATACTCATAAGCTACAATCCAAATATTCTAATTAAACAAATCTTATGGAATCAACTTCATATATATAAGGTGGCAAAATATTCTTCAACATAAGGTTGCTTCTGCTTCACATATATATTTTTTAACCCCAACTTGTTGGCTTAAGTTGACATTGATCAGACAACACAAACCATCGTAAAGATGCGGAATTAATGTGACTTCAGTTCGTCCCAGTTATTAATCACACACACACACTCATATATAGACCAATTGACACACACGGTTATATACTTATAAGTTGTATTGACCCGGTAAATGCGCAAGCCTTATGTGCATGCTGCAAACTCAATGTTTCTGGATGGATTTACAGTTGCAAATCATGCAACTACTTCCTGCACATGTCATTTTTTGAAATGCCTCAGCAAATCACCTCATCCATTTGATTGTAAAAATCATGTGTTATCTCTGCTCCCAACCCCAAAATACCCAGATGGAGCCTTCAATTGCGATGCATGCATGAAGCATGGAAATGGGTTTGCCTACCATTGAAAAAATTAGAGTACACAACTCTAATATAGACTTGTTGGAGACAAAACAAGTAAACAAATTACTTGTATTAGATTCACAAAATACTATAACAAGACAACTCTAAAGGAAAAACACACACTTTTTAAAAGCTGACACTCTTTCTCACTTACTAGATGCAAACTCTAGAACACTCACACTCTTCACAAGGACTACTTAGCTCTATATCTTATTGCCCACTCTTCTTCTTGACTCAATTCTTGATTCTTGTTGGTTGATGACATAATGGAAGTTTCATGCTTATTTATAGGAGAGTTAGCCGACTTTGCCAAGTTCCACTGACTTTGGACTTCTTCTCCTAGTCACATATTGTTTCTTCTCTAGATAATTCTTTACTACAATTATCTAAGATATTTATGACTTTTCTAGACCATACAACCGACATACATATACATTGAAAATATCTTGATGTTTCTAGGAATTGTTAGGCGGTTTGGTGTTGCTTACTTTGCCGGGTGGACTTCACTTGAGCATTCTAGAATCCTCTAGTATTATTTGTGCACTATTATTTATCTGGGCTTTACTTTCTTTGGGTTGTGGGCTGGTGATGATGTTTTAACACTCTCCCTCAACACTAGCTCACATTATTTGCACCACATTGAGCTAACGTCGAAAATTTTCGAAATTGCTTGTACTCAAACCTTTTGTGAACAAGTCCGCAACTTGATCATCTGTATTGATATGTCTCATCTCAATCTCTTCTTGCAGAACCTTCTCTCTGATGAAATGGTAGTGTATCTCCACATGCTTGGTTATTGCGTGAAAAACTAGATTTTCTACCAAACGAACTGCCGATTGATTGTCACAATACAACAACATTGAATAATCTACCAATTGCTGTAAATCGTTCATCAGCTGTGTCAGTCATGTGATCTCTTGATCTGCTATTGTTGCTGCTCTGTACTCAACTTCCGTGGTTGACAAAGATATCGTCGATTGTCTCTTACTACACCAAGAAATTGTTCCTGAACCAAGCTTAAACACATACCCGGTAGTTGATCGATGAGTGTCATGATCTCCTGCATAGTCAGCGTCACAATAACCAACTAGCTTGCATTCTTTACCTTTCTTGTACAAGAGACCATAGTCAATTGTACTCTTCACATACCTCAGTATTCGCCGCATTGCGTCTAAATGAGACTTCTTTAGATTTTGCATGTATCGACTCATCACACCAATTGCATATGAAATGTCAGGTCGAGTCAAAGTCAAGTAGATTTGACTACCCACAAATTGCACCTTCCAAGTCTTTGCCTTCATATGCGCACATATTGACATTGGGCTCCATCGGCGTTGAGATTGGCTTGCATTCAAGCATCCCAAAATTTTTGCAACAAATCTTTTGCATATTTCTGTTGACACATAAATATCCCTTCTGTGTGCGATCGACCTCTAGCCCAAGAAAGTGCTTGAGTTGTCCCAGTTCTTTCATCTGAAAACGAACTGACAAATTCTCCTTTGTTTGGTGAATTTCTTATTCTTCATCTCCAATGATGATTAGATCATCCACGTATACCAGCACGATATCTAATTTACCTCTATTAGCTTTGACGAATAAGCTGGAATCTACATGTGTCACTGAATAACCACTTCAGGAGAGAAATTCAGCAATCTTACCGTACCATGCTCTTGACGCTTGCTTCAATATGTAAAATGCCTTTTCCAGCTTGCACACATATTTAGAATGGACTTTGTTCTCAAAACCCATTGGTTGAATCATGTAGATTTCCCGATCCAACTCCCCATGTAGAAATGCATTCTTCACATCCATCTAGTACAACTTCCAATCTTTGTTGGCTACAAGTGCAAGTAGGACTCGTACGGTCATAAGCTTTGCCACTGGACTAAACGTTTCACCATAATCTAGTCCGTACTACTAAGAGAAACCTTAAGCCACCGACTGAGCCTTGTACCCCTCGACCGATCCATTAGACGACGCTTTATTTGGTACACCGATTTGCAGGATATGAGTTTCACTTCTCTAGGCTTTGGCACCATATCCCAAGTCTGATTTTGCTCGAGCGCAGTTATCTCTTCTCTCATAGCTTTAATCCATTCAGAACTCTGTGATGCTTCTTCAAACGTCTTAGGTTCAACTACTTCTTCTGCTATGGCTGCGTTGGCATATTTAGGATTTGGCTTCCGTACTCTTGTTGACCTTTTATGTTGTGATTTTGGAGTTGATATTTCCACTTCACCAGGTCTATCTTCTTCTAATGGTTGTTGATGTACACTAGTTTGCCAAGGATTATGAGTTACTTCTTGCTCGTCATCGTCACCATCAAGCAAATATTCATGCTCATTTAAACTCAGTCCGATTGGAACAATTTGCTCCCCCATCTTCTGTTGAAGCTTATCTTCAAATTCTCTCGAGTATGGTAACGCCTCCTTTTCTAGGGACCACCAAGATGATGCTTCATCAAACACCACATCTTGTGATGTGTAACACCTTCCATTTGTAAGGTTACAACTTTTCCACCATTTTCTTTGGTTGCCATATCCCACAAAGATACATCTGATTACCTTTTTGTCAAACTTGCTATGTAGATGACTTAGAACAAATACGTAGCACACAGCCAAATACTCAAAAGTAACTGACTGTAGGTTTCATATCCCAGTTTCTCGAAAGGCGAAACAAATTCTAACTTTGGTTGAGGAAGTTTGTTGATCACATGGGCTACAGTTCTCATGGCTTCAACCCAAAATATTTCAGGCACATTATTGGCATGCAACATGCTTCTACATATCTCTGCAAGATGCCGATTCTTTCTCTCTGCTACCCCATTGTGTTGTGGCGTATTGGCGCAAGTGAACTGATGGCATATTTTACATTCTCGTAGATACTGGCAAAATGCAATCAAGTTATATTCTCGTCCATTATCTGTGAGTAGACAGATAATCTTCTTCCCCACTTCTCCTTCAATTGTCTCTCTAAACTCTTTAAAATTTGAAAATGTGTCGGATTTTTCTTTCATAAAGAAAACCCACACATACCTGGAGAAGTCATCAATGAACGTCACCATGTATCGCATCCCACTAATCGATGGTTGCTTGACAGGCCCGAACATATCAGAATGGATTAACTCTAACGGTTCTTTTGCTTTGAACTTGGACTCATCGTATGGTAGTTGATGCGCTTTACCATATCAACATCCTACACAGACCGTATACGTTCTCACGTCAAGCTGATGCAGACCCTTGAGCATTGACTTCTTCATCATCACGCTTAGCTTGTGACAGCTAACGTGGCCCAATCTCATGTGCGATAAATCTACTGTCTCGTTTTTTCTTGTCTTGTCTACATATGCAGACTCTGCTGACATTACATAGACTGACTCCAATCTTCGTCCCTCCATTGTAGGCATCCCTGAGATCTTGAGGTCTTGATACGTCTTCACATCTCTTGGACCGAACAAGACATAGTGGCATAATGATGTTAATTATGCCACTGAAATGAGATTCTTCTTCATGTCTGGTACATGGTAAACATCTTGAAGCGGCCCCTGATTAGGATTGTATCATGGTACAACTACTGTCATACCAATGTGGGTTATTGGTAACCTTGAGTTGTTGGCTGTCACCAACACACAATTGCCCTTGTACTCAGTTAGGTTCTGTAGCTTCTCTTTATCACTAGTCATGTGATTTGAGCATCCTGAGTCGACAATCCAATCATTCTTGTAGTCAATCTAATCAAGCGCCGTCACAATGAGAGCTATCTCCTCTTCTTCTATAGTAAGAGATGCTTCAGCGTCCCAATCGTCTTCACTTTTCTCATTTGATTTGGAAGTAGTAGTATTAGACTCGGCGAGTCTTTTGTTGGACCAACAATATTTTGCCATGTGGCCCTTCTTTCCGCAGTTGTAGCATGTACCTTCGAATCTTTTATTATTCTTGAATTGACCACGGTTGCCGTGAAACTTTGAAGCTCCTCCTAGCCGAGAACTTCCTTCTCCTTGATGACTTTTCGCCTTATTATAATCTCTTTTAGATCCGCCACCAACGTGCTGCTTGAAGTTGCCTTTACTTCTGTTGGTGTAGAGCGCTTCCTCCTCACCTTTTGATGAGACCCCTCTTATTCGCTTAGCCATAGCTTCTTGATCAGCAAGCAAATTTTCAAATTCAACAAGTGAAGGTTAAGTCGGCCATCCTTGTACAGCGGCAACAAAGCCTCGGTATTCGGGTTTCAGATCATGGATAATTATTCTTTTTATCCTGGATTCTACAATAGCAGTAGTATGATGTAATTCAAAAATTTCACAGCATATAGACTTTCCACTGAGCAATTGCCATGTCACGTTGTGCAACAGATAGCAGCTCGTTCTCAAAAAGCTGTAGTCTTGTGTCATTCCTTCTTGAAAAGAGCGTTGCAAAGGTGTCCCATGCTTCCTTTCGTGTTTTGGCTTTTCTTATGTGCTCCAACATTTCTTCTTCAATTGTTGTCTTTAGGGCAAACATGGCTTTACCTGCTTTGATCTTCCACTTACACAAAGTGTCGAGGCTGTGAAATGTCATTTCCCCCGACAACATCCCAAAGATCTTGTCCTTGTAGATAAGACTCCACACGTCGCCCACGTGTTGTAATTTTGTTTTTGAGCTTCATGATTCTTCCAACTACGTGAAGATCATCCATTGTGTCGGCAGAATTCCAGTAGTACCGAACAAGCTTGATCTAAATATGCAAACTTGTAAAGACAAACTCCTCACGACTCAAGAAAGCTCTAGTAGAATCAGTCCCTGACCGTCCTGCTCTGATACCAATTGTTGAGAAAATTAGAGTATACAACTCTAATATAGACTTGTTGGAGACAAAAAAAGTAAACTAATTACTTGTATTATACTCACAAAATATTACAATAAGACAACTCTCAAGTAAAAACACACTTTTTAGACTGACACTTTTTCTCACTTACTAGAGACAAACTCTAGAACACTCACACTCCTCACAAGGACTACTTAGCTCTATATCTTATTGCTCACTCTTCTTCTTGACTCAATTCTTGATTCTTGTTGGTTGATTACATAAAGGAAGGTGTTGTCACCAAAAAGGTGTCGTTTTAAATTTATAAATACTCGCAAGCGCACGAATCGGATATAGTATAGACATGTAAGAGCGAGATCGTACCTACAAGGACTACGTGAAAAAGATAGAAAACTAATTAAACCCAAGTTAATTTCATGGACAAACTACAGTAAACCCCCTAAACGATGGGGTCATTTTCAAGTTCATACCCACCTTTAGAGACATTTACGAGTACATACTCATAGTCCCGGAAATCCTACAAATTACTCCATCCGTTAGCCAAATCGTTAGTAAATCTGTTAAATACTGACATGGAGAATATGGGCTCCATTTTTTAATGACATGGATTCCTAGTGGACAAAACAAATAATAAAAAATTATGCACTTTTTAAAATATTAAAATCACTATTTAAAATTTTTTTTAAATGAAAGAAAAAAATCTCCCTCCTTTCCTCCTAGCCCCCAGCTGTTAACTCGCAAGTGCACGGGCCAATTAGTAGTATAGCAAGACAAGTACGAGGTCGTACCCATGAGGACTGAGAAGTTCAAATTAGTTATGTACTTAGATTACCCAATTCTAGAAACAAGAACTTAAGTCTAAAACAGATTTTAAAGAGGGATAGATTGACTTTGTGAAAACAAATGAAACAAAACGAAATTGCAAACAAAGGCAAAGTAAACAAGTGTATCAAAGAGTGGTTTTGAGGTTGGAAACAGAACTGAAGACTAGGGCATTCGATTCACCATAACAATCCAATTCTAGGTTATAAGGATTCAAGTGACAAGTCTAATTCAGATTCAAAGATTGATTCTAGCTAAAGTATGATTAGGCCATGGTGTTTGATCCTAACCTTGTATTTCCAATTCCCTAATTAAGTCCTTATTGTCGAACTTAAATCAAGCATCAGAAATCCATTAAGCATAGAAGAATGTTTTAAACAACCAAGCATGTATCTAATCCCTATTGGCGAATGTCCATACATACTCATCTTATTCATAGTTCAATTAGAATTAAGGCATGTGGTGTCTACTCTTAATTCCAACCAAAATACACAAATCTCAATGGTAGCTAGGCATTCAGATTAGCATATAAGTAGATAGGCATAATGGATAAGAGCATGAATCTTGAATCAAACTTGAAACTTGGAACTTGGAATTTATAAACCCAGAATATTCATGTTAGGTTACATCGAAGCCCTAATCATGGATTTAGCTACTCATAATGGGAAAGAAACCTAAACAGAAATGAGAAAGCATAATGAATGTAACAAGAATAGAAAAACCCTTTTCTGAAGTTCTTGTGGTGTCCAATGCTTCTCCAAGAGCTTCTCCACGCCTAATACTTCTCCAAGAACTTCCCCACGTCTAGAAGAATGTATGAAGGTTAAGGAGGTGATTTGGGATGAGTTTGGGTGAGTGGTGATGGTTGAGAAAGAGGAAATTCGTAGGAAAATGGAAGGCAGGCTTGCAGGGACAGTTTTGGTGATTTGAGGCTGTTTAGAGTGTTGGGTTGAGGTTTGGAGTGTTTGGGGAATTATGGGAGTGTGGAGGATGGTGTGAAGGATGTGTGTTATGGAATGGATGATGAAAATGAGTTCTCAGACCTCTCTATATATAGGCACAAGGGATGGGTGAATCAGAATTAACAATCAATTCTCTTCTCTTTTGGCTATTGCAGCTCCCACATGCAGCTATAGATACTTTTTTTGGCTTTTGCAGCTCCCACATGCAGCTCATGGATACTTTTCTGGCTTTTGCAGCTCCTCATGCTACTCACACATGCTCCCACATGCAGCTCCTCAGGCCAGTATGACTAGCAACTTCATGGGCTCACGAATTAGGCTTCCCTCAAGCAACTGATGACATTGAGCCGTCCATCTTCAAGTTCAAGATGTCATCTTTCCAACCACATGTGACTTGGGCCAATCCAAGTTCGGAGGAATGAGTTAAGGCTGAAACAAATTGCTAACTCAGTCTGCACGTTTTTGGACCATTTTGCACATTTGGGCCCCCATTGCTACCTAAAGCTCAATTAACTGAATGACAAACATAAAAGAGATTAAAAGCACAAGTTTAACTCAAAAACATAACTAAATCATATGCTAGAAGGGTACAAAATGATATACAATTATGAACCGATCACCAGCCACCCAAACTACTACCTAAGCTTACTCAGGCCACCCATCCCCAAACCAAAAAGCTCCGCCCCATCCCAACCTCCCCAACCCCATCCTCAGCCCTAATTCTTTGGGGAACCTAATCCCATTCAACCCCTCTCTCTCTCTCTCTCTCTCTCTAAATATATTCAAATCAATCGAAGAAAATAAAATGAAAAAGGGAGCCTTGAATCTCCAAGAACCCAGCAACCTGCAATCCGTACAACTGGGACTGGAAAAGAAAACCCAAACCCAAATCAACAAAACCAAACCCAATAACAAGCCGATCAAGATCAGGCACTTTTACTACGACGACCTCGTCACCGCCACTAATGGGTTTGCCGCCGAGAGCTTTCTAGGCAAAGGAAGCCACGACAGCGTCTACAAGGCCATTCTTTATGGTGTGTTTGCGCAAGTTTATTTAGTAAAAAAATTTAAATTGGATTCAAAATTTAAATTGTTGGCCTCCTTGAGTTGAGCCGATGACTAATCTATGTAAAAGTAAAAGATTTGATTTGCCAACTTGAGTGATTTGGAAAAAAGCAGAGGAGGGTTCACATAAGAACAAATGAAATTACCAATTAAATATTATTCAATATCCCTACCCAGTGCCATCTCTTTCCCTCCTCTTTTTCTACAAGCATAACAACAATTCAGATTTCAATCCCCAAATCACATGCTCTATCCCAAACCAGCTGAAAATTGCTTGTGGAAGATCTGCTTGATCGAATTAATGAGCGCCGGTGGTGCTAATTCGATGTCTCAGTTGTTGGTTCCTCCGTCCTGCTACTATTAATCAACTAGTAAAACAGTGATGGCAGTAATATTAGTTGGATGAGGCTAGGTTCCCCAGAGAAATAGGTTGAGGATGGGGTAGGGGAGGTTGGTATGGGGCGAAGCTTCTAGGTTTGGGGATGGGGATGGGTGGCCTGAGTAAGTTTGGGTGGCTGGGGCTAGAAGGAAATGAGAGAGATTTTTTTTTCATTTTTTTTAAATTTTAAATAGTGATTTTAATATTTTAACATTTATTTTAAAAATTACATTTTTTTTTGTCCACTAGGAATCCATGTCATTAAAAAATGGAGCCCACATTCGTCATGTCAGCATTTAACAGATTCACTAACGGTTTGGCTAAAGGAAGGGGCAATTTGTAAGGGTTTCGGGAGTTTAAGTATGTACTCGTAAATGTCTCTGAAAGTGGGTATGAACTTGAAAATGACCCCATATTTTATGGGGTTTACTGTAGTTTGTCCTAATTTCATTGCCAACCTAGTTGATTCACATGGTGATTTGTTTGTTGATAAAGAAAATTAAATAAAGCATAAAAATATGGAAATGACAATAAATTAAAATAGATATTAAATTAATGAGAAAAGTAACTAGGGTATTAGAATCTACACCACTATTTCATAAAAATCTAATTATTTACCTATTAATTCCCATGGAGTAGCAATCTAGAAATCAATCTACTCCTTTCTCAAGATATATCAATTAAGCCCTTTAATGAATCTTTTGTAAATTCCCCTTCCCTTCATTAGTACAAATTCTAAGCATTACATGTAAACAAAATTTATTTAACTAAAAAAGATCAAATTTTCCTAAGCATCCTATGTGAAAAAGGTTATTTGAATGACAAGAGATCAAAGAAATTTGTATACTAAAAATGCAAAACCAAGGATGTATTAATAAATCAACCCAAATTCTTAACTACCCCAAATACATGATAGAAGTGGTGAAAAGAAAATTAATCTACTAATCATGTGAAGTGGAAATTATAAACATTGAATAATATAATTTGGAAATTAGAATACCATTTCTTTACTTCACAGCAATGGATTCTCTTCAAGACCACGCAACAGCACCAAGCATAAGTTGCACCTGATATGATGTTATGAAATGAGTTGTGGTTTCACAAATTCATCTATCTCAACCACACAGATGATTGAATTAGATAAAAAGAAACCATGTACAGTTATGAATTAAAACCAAATGATGTTTGAACTTTGAAACAAGGTTTTAATCATAAAAACAATAATGAAACCAAAGCAGTCATTTAATCAAAGTGTGAATAACTTGGAGTAAATCTATGTGTATGCAATCATACTCATAACTCTTAAGTATTCAAGATGACTGATATAAGTTTTTGAATATTAATAATTGATATGAAGACATTTCAAAAACATAAACTTGGAAGCATAATAATTACTGAGAATTAAAAAGTGATATAGATGCACATATGATTCACCTTCTTCATTGAGACTATGTTCAATAAGAATATGTTAATCAACAAAACTGGTTCGGTCAAGAAACCAGTATTCAAGAAGATATTTTGATTAAAGAACATAAAATATTTGGTTTCGAGAAAAATATGTTAACTTCAAGAGGAATAACAATTTCAACAAGTTTAACTATTGATTCCAAGAAGAAGTTTAACTGATCAGAGAATGTAAGATGCAGAGGATAATTCTATTTTATCATTTTAAAAATCAAATGCATAAGATATTATAATAAACTATTAATTTATTATGCAATGGACGGATTAAAATAGATATAGGATAGATTGATACATAATGAAACATAAAACGCATTTTAAAGTTGTATCGATCCTTGTGAATGTATGCAAAGTAAAAGATGGATTAAAATAGACAGGTGAGGATTGATACAGAATGAAACATAAAACGAATTTAAAGTTGTATCAATCCATGTGAATGTATGCAGTGAACTTACCTTTGATCAGTAACAGAAATAACTTGGAAACTAGCAACCACACTTCATCTAACCTAGAATCTATCTTAAATTCTAAGTATATTACATTGGTTTTGTTGGTTTAAGAGAAGAGCCAAATACAACAAATATAATCCTTACAGAACTAAGTAGAGAAATCCTCAGTTTAGGGTAGCTATATGCTATTTACTTTGAGTTTGCATCGATATTGAACTCAATCGAGAAATCTTTAGTTCCATATCATGTTTCTCATTTTCATTTATATTATTTTTATTTCCTACTTGTTCTTATTTTCGCACTAGAAAAATATTGAAGTCCTCTTCATTGAGGCATAGAAAATAACCTATATTGGGTTAGTCCTCCACCCAATTCACAATTGGTTGATGATTAGAGTCAATATTGGAGCGCATTTTACATTTTTCAATCACTTTATGTTGAGCTTTCGCTACCAACAGTGGCACGCCTACGCAACCAACACGAAAACAATCTCGCTGCCAACTTTGGGCCGTCGCAGAAGAATTTTCTGAGGTAGAACAAATAATTTCTTTACTAAGTTGAAAGTAAAAGGATAAAACATATCAACAATGAACACAACCAAAAGGAATATCAATAAAGCAACCAAAAATCTCAGCAATCAACACTCAAGCATGAAAGATGAACTTCAATAAATTAAGGGGTTTTTGTAGAAATATCACCTGATTTTATACCCGAGATTCAATTTGTCACCTTAAAGAAATTGAACGGAAATATCACCTTAATTTTTCAAAATCCATGATGATGATGATTGATGAAGAAAAAGAGAGTGATTGAGGATAGTTTATTGTGTTCCTCAGAAGAAATTATTTCAATATTATTCTTTAATTTCGTAGAATTTTTGCTAATAGAGACCACTAAAGAATAGGTAGAGGACATGGCGGTTGCAAGTATTGAGAGCTTATGAAAGTTTGGCATTTTGGTTGAGCAAGATTTGGATGATCTTGCTTTTGGTCAAAACATTAAAATCAAATTCACACTTAAAAAACAAATTGGAAAGGAAAATGTCGATAGCACTTCTCCAGAACACGCCTCCTTTCTTGGCACTGAAATGTATAATACATGGAGTAATGTTTTCCTATGTGTTTACTTCTTTCCTTTTCTTTGTTGCCTATGCAAATGTGCGATAAGAAGAAAATTTTGTGCCCCTCATACAATTGGGCCTTGGCCTGTCTCCATTGTTTGGGCCATGGTTGACCCCAATTAGCAATATAAACCCTAATAGAATGAAATAAAGACAGAAGCTTGTGCGATATGAAACTAACTAATTTGTGTCTTTCAAAATGAAATGATTAGTTACTAAGCAAAGAAAATGCCAAAGTTAGGTTTGAGTTCTTGGGGAGGGCCAACAATACAAATTTATTACTTAAGAGGTGAGTGATACAAGTTTAATAATTGCGGATCAATGCCAATAATATAAAAAATTTCAATATTTTTCCAACAATTACAGAAGTTTAATATAAATTTTACATGAAATGTTGGAATTAGGAGCGCCACAATGACTTTGGGCCAGTGTTGCTTCACCCATGAGCAAAGATGTAAGCTAAGGAGGATCATGGTTGTTAATTCCTGCAAAACAAATTACATTGATAATATTCTCAAAAGGAGCTGAAACCAATGAAATCTCCGAAATCAGTAAAACATCATCACCATCCCACAACCCAAGGAAAGTAAAGCCCAGAGAAATAATAATGCCCAAATAATACTAGAGGATTTTAGAATGCTCAAGTGAAGTCCACCCAACAAAGTAAGCAACACCAAACCGCCTAACAATTCCTAGAAACATCAAGATATTTTCAATGTATATGTATGTCAGTTGTACGGTCTAGAAAATTCATAAATATCTTAGATAATTGTAGTGAAGAATTATCTAGGGAAGTATGTGGCTAGGGGAAGAAGTCCCAAGTCGGTGGAACTTGGCAAAGTCGGCTAACTCTCCTATAAATAGGCATGAACCTTCTGATGAGCACAAAATTAATACGAGTTTTATCCTTAAATTTATATTTGTTAGTATTGTCTTTTATTTTATTTAAATCTATTAGAGTATTTGTATTGGTTATTTATAATCTTGGTTTTTTTGTATTTAATAAATGGTTGTTTGTAGATATTAAGTGTCTTCCACCAATTGCAAATGAGGATGAATGAAAGTATGTGAAAGCAAGAAATGTGCAAACGGTGGAGCTAGTGGAGCAAATGATAAGAAGACAAAAATAAAGATAATTGTAAGAAGACAAAAATAAACATAATTGTGAAGCCAAAGTCAAGGAAGTAGGCTAAAGATAAGGAAGATATTTGGAAATGGTGGGCCACTTATTTGGAATTGTGAGCTACTTGATTATTATATAATTCAAGGCTCCCTTTTTTTAGCTATAAATAAAAGCTTGGAGCAAAGAAGCAAAGGGGGATATTCAAGGCAAAGAGAAGGAAAGAGAAGGAAAGAAAGAAGAAAGAAAGAAAGAAATGGGAGAGAAAATGCAATAGAATTGACGAGAACCTTGGGGAGCCGAAAGGCAAGGACCCAAGGGGTTAATGATGCAATTTTTTCCTTTTTCATTTCTACTTTAGTTTTTATCTTGTAATTATTTTGTTAGCTGCCTATTGTGTGTAAATGACCTAATACCCTTGTATTTCTTGTGCTTTAGAATTGAGTGGATTGAAACTTTTCCTGGCTTGGTCTCTCAGGTTTCCCCCTTGTTGGGTTTCTGGGTTAACAATTCTCGGGTGTTATTTACATTCCGATGTCACTAATTTAATTAACAGTAATGTTATTTAGACACACAACATTGACCACCTTAGCTGACCACCTTATGTGGCAGCTAATGTGTCATGCCATGTCAATTTATGAATGTTGTCATATGTATTCTATTATTTAATTATTTATTCTCTTTTCAATAATCCTTAAAAAAAACAAAACAAAATTAAAAACCCTAAGTGGCCTCACGTTTGCCTCAATTGTTAAACTCCCTTCCTCCATTGTTGCTGGCCTCACGTCTGCCTCCATTGTTAAACTTCCTTCCTCCATTGTTGATGCACTTGGCTGAGAGTTGGAGTCCCCTTAACAGGAAATTTGAGGTACATCAAATGGATGATCTTGGAAAAGATCGTTGAGTGATGCTTATGATCAATGTGGAGAAGTACCCAAAACAAATATCACTACTTTAGCTGCAAAATTCAAGCCAAAATTACTTTGAATAAAAAAAAAATCATTTAAGAAAAAACCAACCCAGATAAAAAGTCTTCGCATACTCCGATCATACTTCTCCACATCGATCATAAGCATCACTCAACGATCTTTTCCAAGGTCGTCCATTTGATGTACCTCAAATTTCCCATTAAGGGGACTCCAACTCTCGGCCAAGTGCAGCAACAATGAAGGAAGGGAGTTTAATAATGGAGGCAGACGTGAGGCCAGCAACAATGGAGGAAGGGAATTTAACAATTGAGGCAGACGTGAGGCTAGCAACAATGGAGGAAGGGAGTTTAACAATTAAGGCAGATGTGAAGCCACTTAGGGTTTTTAATTTGTTTTTTCATTTTTTGTTTTTTGTTTTTTTTAAGGATTATTGAAAAGAGAATAAATAAATAAATAAATAATAGAATACACATTGCAACATTCATTAATTGACATGGCATGACACATCAGCTGCCACATAAGGTGGTCAATATTATGTGTCTAAATAGCATTACTGTTTAATTAATCACCACGAAATTGTTTGCATTTGTTCTTGTGATTATCTTTCAAGGACTTAAAATTTTAAAAGGTAGGTTATTACCATATAGTCTACTTCACCTCTCCCCCTTTCTCTGTAGGCTTTTAGAGCCTTGGGCCTATTTTACAAGTTCATTGTAGCTATAGAGTTGAAAAGTAAATGACAGTAATGAAAATAATGAATGTTCATATGAAGATTTCTCTATTCATATAAACATTGGAATATAAAAGTAAACAACATAGTGTGAAGATTTCTCTATCCAGACTTGGTACAGAAAAACTAAAGGAATTGGCCTAGCTCCTGGGTATCAATACCAAGTGTTGGCAAAGCATAAAAGTAAAAAGATAACAATCAGAAGTTATCAATTTGTTATCTTGAAGGAAAGGCAAGTTGTTTCAAGCTTGAGGTTACAAGTTGTTGAAGAAGTTGAGTCTATTTGAGAGAGTTGTGTGTGTTGAGCTAATGACTTCTCCTACTATTTATAGAGAAAATGAGGTGGGTTGAGTGTTGGGACCATAAGCCAATGAGAAGTACCCACTTGTCAATTGTTTTGATGACTGGGTTGCAGAAAAAGCAAGACCAAAAAAAGTTGCTTTGGTGTTGTTCCCTAGGTCAAGCTCCCTAGATCATTCAAAATATCTTCGAAGCAAAACTTGTTTCCCTCCATCAGCAAGCTTATTTTATCATTTATTTTTTTTAATAAGTCCATGCCTCCATGCTGACTCACGCACCTCCATGGATTAACAAAAATTGGCCAGCATGTCATTTAGCTTCTTCTTCGAACCTGCTTTTATGTGTGACAACCCAAGCAGGATAAATTCATCCAAATGCTAAACATATGGAGGAAAAACTTTTGTGAAGAACTCAAATGCATTTGTGCGTTGGAAAATATGATTTGGCATGGCTCAAACTGACTGGTTATTACAGACAACCTTCAAACAAACTTCATTGTTTAATTCATTGAGTATTCTACTCTTCTCCAAATGACGCCCAATTTGGACAAAATATAATAGACACTCCGATGAACAACTTTCATGAAGAAAGAAAGTTCATTTGAGCATTGGAAGTCTTCATCAGACTGGGCTTAATGTTGATACTATTGCTTTTATTTGGTGTTTGCTTCTTTGAGGATTCAATCCTTATTGAACTACCACCAATTTTGGATATGTGATAGGAAAAATCCAGATGAACAACTTTCATGAAGCAAGAAAATTCATTTGAGCATTGTAAGTCGCTCATCGGACTGGAAGTTTGGCAGATCGGGCTGGAAAATATGTTTTAGTATTTCATGCCCTGAAGATTCAATACGTATTTAAATGCTTTCAATTTTAGATATGTTGTAAGGAAACATCCACATGAACAACGTTCATGAAGAAAGAAAATTCATTTGAGCATTGGAAGTTGCTCATCTGGCTTGATTCATATGATTGCTGCTACTGTCCTAAACACTTCCTTAAGATATGCTTCAATGTTTGATAGTTTGAGAAGGCTACGCCTCTCCAGATGCTTCCTAATTTGGATATGTCGTTGTAGACATCCAAATGGACAAGTTTCATGAAGGCGGGACTAGAACTAAATGATATTTTCTTACCCCAAACAAGGAGGACTTGCCACTGCTGGTGTAAACATTTTGTTGCAGTTGTCATGAATGTTTAGCCACATTTTGGTTATACTGATGAACTATAATTTCTTCATTCTACTCCAAGGCAAGTTTCCAATTTTGGTTCAAACAGAAATTAAATAATGTTTTCTAAGAAACAACTCTCTGAAAATCTTCGGGAAAAAAAAAACTAATAAGTGATAGGTCAAGCTCTAATAGGATTTCTCAATAAATATATTCTTAAAAAAACAGATGCTTCAAATGAAATTTATTAGTTGATAAAAAAAAATGTAATGTTTTCCAATTTTAGCAATTAGTAATTGGTGTGTCTATAAAGGGGCACAATTTAAACTTTCACCCGACGTCTTATAAAACTCAGGACTGGCCATGTTGCTAATAGTGGCATGCTCGCAGATTAACATAATCGCTTAGCTTGTTTCCAAAGCCTAGCAGATTTGAGGTAAATAATATTTTCATATATATATTAGTGTTAGAAATACGTGCTAAAGCCAATTATGTGATGTAACTTTATAGATATTTCATGTATTATTTGTAATTAATCTAAATGGGCAAACATGTTGATGTAAGTAATTGTCTCATTAATCATAATTTCCTTAACCAACAAGTTCATGAATTGTGAGATGATAAAAGTGATCTAAAGAAGTTAGGTCCAGAAGACTCTGTATAACTCACACCCTAAGCAGTTTCTAGTCATAGGATTGTCAATTAATAAAGAAAAATTAATTAACCGAATGCTAGAGTTGCATCGGGTCTGCAAACTTATTTGGGGTTCTAAGCCTATTAAGCTTGGACCTATTGAGCTTTCAACTTAGTCATGGGTGACAACTTAAACCGCAAGCCTCAAGAGGCCAATAAGCACACATGGCCTCCTTAAAGGATTGAGGAGGTTAGGGTTTCACTTAATTGAAGCCTATGTATAAGCATGGCATAAACTCCATCCCAAAATCAAGGTTTTGTGCTAGTGTGAAGAAGAAAGAGGCAACATCAAGCCCTCTCTTTCTCTAGAGCAAGGTCAGCCTTTCCTAAGGAGGTTAGCTAGCACCTTGACCTCTGTTGGGCGTCATCATCTCCTCAATTATCTCTTCTTGGTGTGGGGAAGTTCAAGGTCATACCCATTGTGTCATTTGGAGAAGATTGTGGTGAAGACCCTCTCTAGGGTGTAGACTTGAAACCATTCGATTGAGGTGTTGCTTCAAGAGGTAAATATTGTTGAAGAATACACACAGTCCCACATCATAAACTTAATAAAATAGAAAGTCTCATATAATGAATGGCTCCACTCCTAATAACATCGAGGCCTTTTGTATAAAATCTCACACCTGCTAAACATGTAGTTAAGTTGGGGACAATATCGATGTTGCTAGTGGTGGGCCAAGCGTACATCCCTCTAAAATCTTAACATGGCATCTGAGCGGGTCTGTTGACTGGGCCCGATTAAACCCAAATCAAACAAACTCAAATCATACAAAACCCCAAATTGAACCAAACTTCAAATTATTAAATAAATAAATAAATGTGACCGATGTGGAATTGATTGCATGTGTGTCCCACTAAAAAGTGGTTCCACGTGAGGAGGAGTGTTGAAAAATACACACAGTCCCAGATCAGAAACTTAACAAAATAGAAAGTCTCATCTAATGAATTGCTGCACTCCTAATAACATCGAGGCATTTTGTATAAAATCTCACACATGCTAAACATGTGGTTAAGTTGGGGACAATATCGATGTTGCTAGTGATGGCCAAGGATCCGTCCCTCTGAAATCTTAATAAATATCATATTTCTTCTTTGAGTTTTTGAAACAAATCAACACATATCTATGTCATATGATACTTGGTTAAAGGTTTTGTTTTAAGCTCAACTTTGTTTTAATATGCTTTCGCTAAGACTAGTGTAATCTTGTCATTGGTTCTTAAATGAACCTTGAAATTTAGCACATTTCCTTCAATTAGCAATGGCAAGTTCAGAATATAACCCAAGTTTGATTCAATGCGCCATTCTGTAAACTTTTGTTTCATGATTTTTCAAATTAATTATGAATGCAAAGAATTAATGAGACATTGGATGAGAGTGAGTTAAAACTTAAAGGGTAAACTGCTAGGATGGGTGAACATCTGGGAAAGGAGATGGGATGACAATAGCGGGTGCTCGAAGATGGGGGAAATGGGTAGGCTGGGTAAGAGAGAGAGAGAGAGAGAGAGAGAGAGAGAGTAAGGGTGGTTAGGAGAGAATCCAGGTGGGCAGAGAGACAGAATAAGTGGGAGAGGGGGGAAGAGAGAAAGAGAGGCGGCGTTGGATTTTTTTTCATTTTTATTTTAATTTAATTTTAAATTTTAAATTTCAAAAAGCATGACTCATGTGCCAAGTATATTTTTACGGATAATTTGATGGAATTCAAAAAACTTGACAACAATGGCAACATTGTCTATTTTTATAAAGTTTAATTCCTTAAATTGGTTGAAGGAAAAAAATAATTCGGAAGATAAATCGAAACTAGAGTAATAATTGAAGGGGTAAAACGGCAGTCTATCCAAACTTAAAAGTGGGACAAAAAGATATAAAAAAAATGGTTTGGGGAATTACCAGCCAGTCCATGGACTGCGGGCCTTTTTGGGCTCAAAGTCAAGGCTTGAGCCAGGTGAACTGACGGGCTTAAATCAGGCCGGGCCGAAGCCAGCGGGCCTGATGGAACACAACGGCATGGTGAACACTGTTATGATGGCACGGCGTTGTATGAACTGGCTTGGCTCCAAGGCAGTATTATTTTCCCAGTCGCTTATCTGCCCTTGGCGCCTTTCTCTCACAACAGAGAAGAAGGAGAAAATAGAGAACCACCTGTGCCGATCCTAAACATTTTGTTTTGGTACACAAGGTTTATTCAATTATTTCATTTCTCATTTTAATTTGTCCGCCATAGTTGTTATCTCTGTTGAACTAAGATATACGATGTTAAAAGGTACGTAAATCTGATTATACGTAAAATAGACATTTTCCGTTCTGGGTATTTCTTGATTCATTGCTTGCGTAACCTTTCTCGGGCTTATATTATTCCTGAATGAAAGAATAAAATGGAAAATCATTTATGCTTGAGTATTCATTTTTCAAAGGAAATTACTTGTAATGTATGAAATAAAATGTGAATTTAATTTATTTTAGTTGTAATGAAATGATGAAGCATACCCATCGAAATTCAAGGATACTGTTTTTGTATATATGGCAGGAAAGTAACCGTGTTGCTGATTTGCTGTAGTGGGTATCAAAATTTTCCCGGATTGTGAATTGGGTTCTTGACCATAAAGAGAAAGAATTGGTGAAAAACATTAATGGGGAATAATATGAGGGAAGAAATCATGATTTTGGATTGGAACCAGGAGCCTCATGATTCAGTGATCAGATTAGAATCCATACTCAATGAGCTTGAAACTGCCAATGGACGCATTGAAGAACGCATCAGACTACTAGAAGCAGTCACCTTCAGGGCTAGACAGCGTGATAGGTGGCGACAACCTCATGCTTCCCCTCAGATGGTGAATATCACTGCAGGAGTTGGAGCTTCTGATGCACTAAATGAAGGCATTCAGAATGGGAACGATGCTCTAGCTACCCGAGAAACAGTGGAATCTGGCAAAACCATCAGAGGTGACAAAATGCATTTGGTAGCCAAGGCACTGGGGATGGAGACGAATGCTAAAAAGGCAGAGTCTCGTTCTGGGAGCTTCTTTGATTGTAAGATATGCCAGGACATGGCAAGAGATCCTATATTGACATGTTGTGGTCATTTGTTTTGTTGGCCATGCTTCTGTCAGTTGCCATATGTGGATTCATATGCAAAGGAATGCCCTGAGTGTAAAGGAGAAGTTACTGATAAAAGTCTAATCCCAATTTATGGGAATGGGGATGGTAACTGTTCTCGCAAGTCAAAGGAGTCTGTTCCGATGGTCCCTCCTAGGCCCCATGCTAACAGGATTGAT
The DNA here is from genome assembly GCA_024362665.1 of Prunus padus. Classification (NCBI taxonomy): domain Eukaryota; kingdom Viridiplantae; phylum Streptophyta; class Magnoliopsida; order Rosales; family Rosaceae; genus Prunus; species Prunus padus. Next base: position 24,952,879 of record JANFAM010000009.1, on the reverse strand, counting down.
GGTTTTAGGCAACAGCTTATTAGTCGAGGACCATCTTCTATTTTGATTGAAGAAAGGATTCAGCAAATTAGCGACATAGTTGGTGCAATGGGGGAGAGAAGACAGTCACAGGATCTTCTCGGTTCACATATCATGGCTGAAAGAACTACTTTCGTGCCCAGATCCCAGGCATCACCTGCCACTGAGACAATAAGCTACCCGCAGCATGATTCCCTTCAAGTTTCAAGATTATTACAAGGAGCTGCTTCAGTATCTTCCTTTTCTTCAGCATTGAATACTGCAATGAATTCTGCAGAAAGATTAGTCGAGGACCTCGAGGCATACAGTAGTAGTCACCGTGTGAGAAGAAACCACCAACAATCTCCACATATTGGTAATGGAGATACATCTTCAAGCATCGCTGCAGTTTTACACCCAGATAGCCAGACTTCTGATACTGCTGCTGAAATCAATTCTGATGTGCTCCCTTCTGATTCTTTTTTAAGAACTGATACTGTTGTTGTGGACTTGGAAGACCAGACAACGGATTCAGAAATAAATTCTACATTGCCCTCTTCTTCTTCTCGGAGAAGAACTAATCCAAGAGGTTCTGACGTACACAATGGACATTCATCTGAACGTAGAAGGAGAAGGATGAGATAAACAAAAAGCTGTTTCCCTGGAGAAATAGATCAAAATGATGCCAGGTTCCTCATTGTGATGCTGGCGTTTGCAGAAGGTTTCAGATTTTTTCTTCATATGGCTGTGTATGCCAACCATGTATGAAGTTCCGACTGTTGTTAAAAGCATTTTTGAATACATTCTGTAAAAAGATAGTCAAATGTGTTGTATGGCATCTGGTTATCAATAAGAACACAGTCATGTCTTCTTATTTCCAAGAATTGAACTTTCCATGGAATTTTCAGTGTTGTCCTATTTCAAAGGATGTATTGATGATAGTTTCTGGTGTTGTGCCATGGCACAGGGGCCTTTCTGAGCGCCAAAGAGCAGTTCATATGTGTAAGTCTTATAGATACTACTTCTAGTTTTTATGTCTTCTAGGTGCTTTATATCTTGGTATATATATCTACTACTGGCTTTTGAAATCATCAGCTGCTAGTTCTTTAATCTGATACTTTCTTGGATTTTGTTATCACAAGTCCAAAACTAATAGCTAGGTGAAGCGTTCTTTTACCAGACACCAATCTTCTCAGTATTTTTCATTGGATTATTTTAAAAGAGTTTCAATAAGATCATTTTAATTTTTGTTGTCCCATAACGTAAGCTGCGCCCTGGTATGTTAAATTTGACTTCTTGAAACACCTTGGACATGCAAGTGAAGATCAGGACTACATTTTTCAATTGTCTTTGTATTGGATTTTGACATCTAGTTCTAGAGGTCGACTTTCTGTTAAATTATACTTCTGCTTTAAGAACTTAATGCTAATGCCTTTTAGGATGGCAGAAATGTGACAAGGTAACAAATCTAATCACTCAAAATTCAAAAAGGATTTTGATCACTTTTTTTCTTCTTCATTCTTCATAGGTTTTGATGTCTGAATCATTAATAGGTATCTAATTTATACTTTTTTTATGTATGATTTTGGTTTCTACTACTTTGGGTCAATATGCATCAAAATCAAATAGCCACTTCAATATCCAACTTGGGTTGCAGCATGTATCTTTTCAAAAGACTTCTATTAGTGAAACGGCATACTTTTGTGTCAAATTGCATTTGACAAATTGTCCTCATCTTTAAATGTCAGTCTATTATATTCTTGGTTGCAATGTGTAAGATTCATATCTATCAAAAATGATTGAGAGCTATTTTTTCATTTGTTTTACTGGTGTTCTTATATGTAATCATAGACCAGGATCACAATACTTGCACTGCCAAACTCTGAACATCGATGACTTCCAGTTCACCGTCCTTTGGAACAAAAGGTAAACATTTCCCATATTTAGACTCAAAGGCCAAGACAGTGGGCCCTCATTTTATTTATTTGATCTTTGATGTTCTGGCATCTGACTTGTGAATTGCTCACTCTGTTATTAGAAGACCTGATTTTCTTGTTGATTCTGGAGTTAATGCACCTTACTTTGCTGCTTTCCATTTTAGGGCATATAGCATTTACCTCATTTATATTGGTTGTCTGGTTCACCAGCTTCAGTTATGCTTATTTAAGGTGATATGTGAGTTGCCATAAAACATTCATAGAACATCAAGTTGACTTCGTCTTTTGTCCATGCCTGATACAGTCCATGAGTATTACATCTATTTACCAATATGATTTCTTCTGTGACCAAGAGTCAAGTATACTTCCTAAGGTAGTCCGGTGATGACTTAAAGAAGTATCAGCCATTGAGCGCTTATTTAACAGTCTCTTTTCCCCCACTCATCAAGGAAAACTCATTACCGCATCCTAGAATGAGAAATACATGTTTCTGGTTAGAAAATGATCTCCTTCCACGTCCTTTCTCTTAGTAGTAGTTTTTCTATTGATCACTCAAACTAGTTATAACATTCTGTACTACAATAGAGGACCATCTATATGATTTGGTAACAGTGAAAGTGAAGAAGACCTAAAGAGTAAATCAATATCAATTTTTAATGTGGGATTTTATGAAGGTGCACCTTCTTTTCAATGAATTTGCCTGGCTTTTTCCTATCTTCCTCCATACATATCTCTAGGTTGTACAGCGTCCTTGAGGGTATGGTAGTGAAATTGTGACATACTTCATATCTGTATTGGTTTAGATGTTTTGCCTCAAAGATGGTCAATGACTCAATCATAGTGAATCACTTCAGTGAGAAAGATCAGCTTTTGCCAAAGGGTTGTTTTTGGGTTTCAGTTCGAGATTCAAAAAGATTGAAATGCTCTGATAGCAGACAAAGAAGTTTAAAGGAGTAGTTGTTGTTGACATACCATCATAGGTATTCTTTAAATTTAGAATAGTATTAGGCATGTTTCCTCATTGACTATTAATCATGATGTTAAGCTTAACCTCTTATGTGAGTTTATTGATCTTAAGCAAAGTTCTTGTAGCATTTCTCAAGTTTCGATTTCCTCTCCTCTATTTCCCAGCTTTTAAATTGCTGCCAGCTTATTATTGTAAGGGTTAAACTTGCTACTAAAAGTATGTAAGTTTTTCGTTTTGGACTGAATTCTTTTCTTTTTCCTTTCTTTTCTGAGACTAAAAGAGAAAAACTGAAATTTTATCAGGCTGGAAAAATTTCTGGCTGGAAAGAAATTTGCGGTGCAGGGTCCTAATAAGCAACATATGCCTGTTATCAAAACGATGGTTAATCCTCCACTGGTAGATAGGTTACTTGTAAACTTCGAGTCTTCAATCGTGTAGAATTGAACCATGCTCCAAGAACCTCATCTGCTTACCAGTTTGCTACTTTACTCAAAGAATTGATTATTTTTACGTATGCTGCAAAAGCTTGGGATATTTTCTTTGCAGGAGGACTTAGCACTTTTACAGTGTTCTACTTTTGCTTTAAGCGTTCTTCAGCTCGTTGTACTCCAGCTAGCTGATTTGGTCAAGACTAAAATGTTCTGCTCGGGAGATTGAAATTATATGTGGGTTAGGTGCAGAAACCTGTTAGTGATGGTATGTCCATTTTATTTCTGTTATGTTGTACTCGAATATTGTTCTAATTTGTGTTTCCTGTTTGTGTATGAAATAAAATTTGAATTGTTTTTAGGTTAAAAATATTCATAAATAAAAAATTAACTGGAAAAAAATAAAGAATGGATGTTAAAATAAATTTTGAACAACGAATAAAATTGAGGTATCAAATTTTGAGACTGCAATACAGTGGATACACAGTGATGGCCAATGGAGCTCTTGATTTGCAATTGGTGTGGTTCAAGAATACAAAGATGATGATTGTTTTTGCCCCTCTTGACCGGGCAGAAGCCATGGAACATCCTCGACGAGACCCTCCAATCTTTCTTGCTAAGTGCCAGCTTTCTTGGAAAAGTTTGGTGAATTTTAGCAATGGGACTGTGTATGTGGAAGGGTTTTTACCATCACCGGTGGGATTATGGGTGGAGCAGCTACGGTACAACTGCCGTGGGATGGGATACTGGGAACAAAGAAAGTATTAAGAAATGCGAGGTAAGAAAAGTCTCTTTGTAAGAGTGGCTGGAGCTAATAATAAGTGAAGTTGATAAATAAATAATTGGTGTGTAGCATTGCAGCGTATATGAGCATACTGCAGAAGCTAAGGGCTCATCATGGGATTACTTCTATAGGAAACACTTTTTCATATAAGCGCTCTTACTAGAAAAACATTGAAATTTTTGTAAAAATTCAAGCGCTTCATTCAAATACTTTTAGAAGAAGTACATAGCAGGTGTTTCTTCAAAAAACGGTTTTATGACCCGTAAGCACTTTTAAAATTTTCTACTAAACGCACTGAAAAGCACTCCCAAACACTGAACACTTGTCGCCTATGATAATAAGTTGATGACCATGGATGCCTTTTCGGTTTGTTTTTCCTTGTGCTGAAGATAATGAGACTGATTAAGCATGAAGCATGAACAATGTTGCGGTGTGTCTGGCAACTTGTACATTTTGGGGGCCAAGTCAGTCGGGTTATGTTTAATTATGATGCATGTAATGATTCTAATGATGATGGATGACTGACTGCCAGACATTTTGACAATGATATTTTTCCCATCGTCGTCCCTTTCCATGATTGCTTTGCAAATTGCATTGCTCTTCTTCACAAACCTTATCATTCAATTCATCGCATTTGGCCGGCCTCCAATCTTTTTCACTAATCATTCTTCCAATATCCTTTTCTTCTTTTTTTCTTCTTTTCTTTTTTAATATAAATTATACATAAAAGGCCATGCAAATATAATATATATTATGGCATCAATTTTGGATTTATGATTTTCTATATATAATTTGTAAAATGAAAAGATGTGATGGCAACTTTCCAAATTTTATCAAATCAAGTTGGTATTATGACAAGTGAGAACTAAAAGCAAACTAGGACATACTGATTAGAGCGTAACAAATAACAAGTTGACAAGCCCTTCAATATCAATAGGCTGGAATATGGTGATCTTTTTCCTTTTTTTCTTCAATAAAAGAAAAATGGAATTTGTTGTAGGATGCTATTAAGATTATTGAAGAAATGAGATTTGTTGTGGAATACTGTTAACCACTTGCATATTTAGTTGGTGTAGAATTTAATACACAAGGACTCGATATCATTAATAATAAAATTATTCATTATGTGTTATATTTTATTTAATTATAAAAAAAATACTAGGCTTACTACCACAACAAGTCCTAGCATTACCCTTCGATTATTATTCCGCTATCGGACTTCATATTCTTCAACAAATACAATATATTATTAATTGTAAATAAAAGGTTAGGTTATGGTGAGGAATTGAATTGGTCGATGAGAAGGTGTAATGTAATGATGAAGATTGACCGACTGTCATGCACGCCTTGTCAAAGTTTATTTATACTGACTTTTGTTGGCTCTGTCTGCCTCTGCCACAATCTCAAGCTCTCATTTTCAAATTTCTGTTGGGTGGCCATCATGTGATTATATTCATTTAAAACACTTAATTAATAATTATCAAAAATAAAACTATGAACACCAAAGAAAGAATGAAATCAGATTAGAATGAAATGGACTAAATTAAATTAGATTTTTATAAAAACTCTCGCCACTATGAGAGAGAGCGCTTTAAATTCTATGTTCTTCGGCTTTTAGTAGACTTATGTAGATTTATTCTTTCTTTAGTAGATTTATTGTTTCATAAATGAGTTAGTTTTAGTTTGGTTTCATTTTGCAAGGCTGCTCTTGAGGTGTTGTGGTTTGGTGATGGTGAATCCATTGTTTATTGGTGTGTTAATGCCCTGGAGTAACTAGGTGGCACTCTCTATGTCATGTCTCGAAGGAATATTAGCGGTGTTTGGTTTTCTTTTGTTGTCATTGTTTTAGTTTGTTTAATAAAGTCTAGAAATTCTATGAGTTTTCTATGTTTTTTCTCTTATGATTTTAGAAACTTAGTTGAGTTTGTTGGGTGTTCTTAGTCTCTCTAGGAGAGTCATGTCGGTAGCAGCTAGTTTTTGTCTTTAATGTCATTGGACTAGATTCAGGGAAATTATGGCTATTGAGAAGGGTTATAAAAAAGTTATTTTCGAGAATGATTCTCTCTAAATCGTTTCAACTTTTGAGCTGGCTCAAATCACTGAGGAAGTTTTACCAATATTTGACATATTGTTGTTAGGATATTTGGAATTGATTTAGCAACATATAAGTTATTTTTGTTTGTTTTTTTGTATAGGCATTTTAAAGTTGCATTTGACATTTTAGAAAATTTTCTCTTTTTTTCTACAAATAATGTGATACTACTGATGATACAACAATTATTTGATTTTCTTACAAACAAACAAAAGAAGAATCAATTATTTGATTTTTATTGTGGCAGCGGTGCAGTCATAACAGCCCAGCAGGATTTCTTGGAGAAGCAAAAAAGGTGGAAAATCTAATGGATTTGATTTGACATGTGCTGCCTGCCTGCCCGCCCAATTAATACTCAAATCTTTTTCTTTTTCATCTCTCTCTATCTTTCTCGTGCAAATCCAAATCCAATCACCCTTTTTTCTTCATCTTCATCTGTTAAATGAAATGAAACCAAACATGTTTAATTGTTCCAACTAACCAAATGAAACGGTTCAAACTTTTTAAGCTGCAGATGATGGAGCCAGCAATATGCTTACACGTCTCCATTTGATGTCTGTGTGTTCCCTCAACAGGGAGAGGAAGAAGAAGAGTGCGTTATGTTTAGTTGGTTGATTGGTTTGGTTGGTTGGATGCCCAAAGTCAGCGGTCTTCATTATGCCTTCACCTCAATCCTTCTCGAATCCATTAACTGTCAATTACACCCGGAACAAAATCTTTCTAATTAGTCTTACCGCCTCTTGTTTGCTCTCTCGTCAATATAAATATTTTAATAAGCTGATAAATTGTGCGTGGTGGTTTTTTATTTATAGAAAAATGCTAACGGAATGGATTTGTTATCACCTTTCGATTTTGTCTAACGAATTAATGTTAAGCTTAACTAATTTTACACAATAAACGCGCAGTGATGACAACGAGTCTTTGCTAGTATTTCTCTTTATAATATTGAGACAACAAATTAATCTTCCTAAGTTAGTGACATTAGCAAACATAATCATAAGACATAAAGTTAACTTGAAAAAGAAAAAGAGTATAATTAATCTTAAATTGAATCAAACAAAAACAAAGGAAGAGGCACACATTGGACAATTCAAGGTGATTGCGATCATGAATGTTTTTCACACTATAATTCCATCAGAAACCAACATGCATGAGCACGGGAGTGCTTTGCGAGATGATTATTATTTATGTTGCTAATTTTGTCAGCCACTTTGCTTAAAGTACGTGATGTGCATGAGTGACATACTATGATCATTACACATTATGAACAAAGCACCAAGTCTAGGTAGAATATCTTTAAATAAACGCAACTTTCTTTTTAGAACGCGTATTGATTTTCCCAATTTATAGCCTTTAATCATGATTCTGGATTTATTTTTTTTCATCATGATACATAATCAATGACACATGTTTCTTTCGCCAATGTCTTGCTATATATATATATATATAGAGTTTCCATTGAATGATCCCTCAAATAAGCTTATTTAAGGAACATCCTTTGTAAGGCTCACTCCGGATTGTAATTCACTAATCCAAACCGTCTATTTTGTAGATACTTATTCAAAGATCATCTCTACAAAAAATCACTTGAATCCGATATCATTTGACCACTCAATTGAGTTATTGAAATTTTAGTACTTCTTGAAGCACCGTGTTCATTGATTTTGTAGGACACAGTTGGATGTCGAAAAGGTTTCCGATTTGTCTAATTTTTTGCAATGATGATCTATGAATATAGACTTAAAAAATAGGTGGTTTGGATCGTTAAAAAAAATTCGTATGGTACCTTAAAGGGTGTCCTTCAATAGAATGGACTAATCCACATGCAAAATTATTAACTATTAATCTTAGATAACATATATTAAAAGTTTGTTTGAAAATTAAAAGTCTACAAACCTCTCGTAGAGAACTTTCCTCTACCCTGAGGAAGAAGAAGAAGAAGACGTTGTGGCAGTTTGGATCCTGCAAATGCAAAAACCGTCCTCGCCCAATTAAGAGCGGGTCTTGGTTTGGTGTGGAAAATTGTTATTTTCTAGCCACAAGCTACTAGCTAGAGGTGTAGAAATAGTTTTAAATGACGCCACATCACATCAGTTGTTGGACATATACCTTGAACTAGTAAAAAAAAATTTTCTTCTGTACCCTCATCCATGCTGATATTTTATCCCAAAAGAGTTTTGGTGTAACACAGTAACTTTTAGAAGTTAGAGGTTCTATCCAAATTCAATTGATAAGGAGAAGAATAGCCTGACTCCTAATAAAGTCCATTCTAAGTTTGACCAAAATTAAAGAAAAAATGTTCATTCTAGGTCACTTAATTTTCCGATATGGGACATTTCTTCACCACCTCCGAGTAATTACCTGATTTTTTAGCGGGCAGCATAAGGAGAAATCAAAAGAGTAGGCCCAATGTGATTGACTAGTGAAATGATCACGCGCCTTCCTTGGATAAGAAGGGATCGTAGGGACCAAGTCACCAAAGCGATTGACTGACTGAGGAATGAGGAATGAGGATTGAGGATTGAGGATTGAGGATTGAGGATTCGCAAAATCTTGAACAAAAGTCTCTTCTTCTCTCCTGCTTTGCTTTGCTTTATGAGCTTCTTCCTTTTTCCTCTGCTTCACAGTTCACTAATAAAAATTGGCTTTCACGTGTGTTTGTCAACCTCAGTAAGGTTTGTCGGTCAAACTGGCCTTCACCCCAATTATTATTATTGTACTGTTTTTTTTTAAACCAAAAAAAAAAGTTTCAAGAAAGAAAACGAATAAGAAAAGGTGACTGTTGGGTCCGCGGTTGTATGGTTTGACAGATGCAATTTATAGTCTCCCATTCCTCTCTCTATAAAAAAAGACTCTTTTCCAGGAGATCTTTGCTTTTTAATCAATAATCAGTCCAAACTTCCAAACCAAACTAAACCCCATAGAAGCTGAAGAAGCTCTCTTCCTTTTCCTCTTCCTCTTCCTCTTCCTCTTCTGTACATGAAAGATGGAGCTCTGTTTGAGCTTAGGAGATGTGCAAGCTCCTGCAGAGCCATTTGGGTTAGTCTCACAATCATCATCAGAGAAGCCTCGTGATGATCGGGTCATCATGGCCGCCGCCAAAACGACAGGGTTTTGCATGAGCTTATCAATCGGTCCAAGCTGTGACAGCAGTACGAGTGCTAGTCCTAGAGAAGCAGATCAACAACTTGATAGAAATGATCATCAAAATGATGATGATCAAAGTAGGTTTAGTGCTGCTTGTGGTTCCAAATCAGATGTACCAGTCCAACTTGATCTTCTCCCCCACACTCCTGTAGCCCCCAGAAGCAGCAGCCATGGCTTCCCTTGGCCCACTCCTTCAGATCAAAACGGTGAGAGACTCCAATACAGTCTCACCTTTACCGATATGATCTTGTGTGTATGTGTATGTTTGTTTTTTTTTTTCTTTTTACAATTTTAGTTAATTTAATTTGTGACAATTTTTAATTATTTTTCTGGGTAATAATTGGGTTGGGATAGTAGGAGGAGGAGGGGGCTCATCAGAAAACGTGAACAGAGTGGAGGAAGTGGCGGCGGGGTCATCGTCACCGACCAACAGTGGTGCGTCGTCGTTTCAGATGGATATAGGGTTATACAGCAGCAATTACAGGGGCAGTGGAGGAAAGAGGAGTCACTCTCCAGCAGCAGAAGGGGATGAGGGAGAAAGGCAATCAAATTCTAGAGCAAGTGATGAGGATGACATCAATGGCAGCAACACCAGGAAGAAGCTCAGGCTCTCTAAAGAACAGTCTGCTTTTCTTGAAGAAAGCTTCAAAGAACACCACACTCTCAACCCTGTAAGTATCCTTACACAAAAGAATATCATACATCCATATTCCATACATACTGAAATGTTGTGTCTTTATGTGAATCTGGACCATACAAAAACAATATCCATACAAATATATATATATATATATATATATATATATATATACATATAATATAATTTATGATATTATAATGTTGGCAGAAGCAAAAGCTAGCACTGGCAAAACAGCTTAATCTTCGTCCAAGACAAGTAGAAGTTTGGTTCCAGAATAGAAGAGCAAGGTATATATACATCTATATTATATATTAATTCCTAGCAAGATTATGTTATTCTTGATGATAAAAGTAAGGCTTTATCTTTCTCTTTTTTTTTAACAAAAAAAATAATAATCTGTAAATGATGATGATAGTGATGATGAATGATGAAATAAGTGCAGGACCAAGCTGAAGCAAACGGAGGTTGACTGTGAGTTCCTCAAGAGATGCTGTGAGACACTAACGGAAGAGAACAGAAGGCTACACAAAGAGCTACAGGAGTTGAGGGCTTTGAAGACTCATCATCATTCAAACCCATTCTACATGCAATCACCAGCCACAACCCTCACCATGTGCCCTTCCTGTGAGCGCATCGCCACCACCAACACCAACATCACCACCACCACCAACAAAACTACTACAAAAGCCCAAGCAGAAGCAGATGGCTTCCCAAGATTCTATCCATTTTGTCAACCCCAATCCCACCACTCTTCTGCAGCTTCATGATCACATTTTGTCACATATTTATTTAATATATACAGCAACTGGGTTACATTAAATTTGATTAATTTTGTGGGTGTGTGTGTACATGTATAGACAAAAGTATTAGGGAAATGATCAATAGCTTTTATTCATGTTGTGGGATTTGCGGAATTGGGTTTTCTTTTTTGTCTTTTCCCCTTGCTCAAAGCCCCATCTGTTTGATAGAACCAGAGTGGAAAAAAGAACAAATTATTTATAGGATCCATGAAGGAAAATGCTTCTCTCCTTCCTCTGTGAGTAGGAACTTCTTTTTTTTTTCTTTTTTTTTTGGGGATAACCGTGATTCAGAGTACTTCTACAAGCTAATACTCCTATAACCATCCTCCTCTTTTTCAATCTTCTTCTGTTTTGTTATTTGGTAAGATTTTTGGTTGAATGAATGAATCAAAGGGTTGTTGAGTTTTTGATTGGCCGAGGTTGATGGCTTGAAGCATGCTTTGAATGAAAGCAAGGGGCAGGCTGTAGGGGACATGAGGGGCGTCTTTTGAGAATTTTGACAATTTCATTTGATGCATTGAAAATTTCCACGGGCCGTTTGATTTGATGAGGAGGCGTGGGCGTGGGCGTGGGGTTGATATCATATTTCTTTCATGGAAAGTAGTAGTTGGGGACTGTTTCCAGCCTAAAGAAAATTGTGGGGACAAGTCAAGAGAGTAGACAATAGGGTTTTTGGTAAGTAGGGACAGGAATGCCATATTGATGAATGTTTGTCCCTTAAAGTGGGCCCCAATACAGACCAATGCTCATCATGTCATGCGAGCTATGAATGTCCATGAAGTTTAGAAATTATGAGTGAGTGAACGTACTCAAGCAATTTACATATGCTGAAGAGAAATAGGTCACGACATAGGATAATTTATCCTCATTCCAATTCGGAAAAATTATAGCTTATGTCCAACAGCCCTAATTCATCATGATACCGAAACCACCAGCAAGAAATTGAAAAGAAAAACCTGAAAACATGCTAGGGTTTCTAGTAGTAGATTTTAGTATTTACCAACTAGGTCTTTAGTTGTATTATGACTTGCTCTAATACATATCACATGTAAAACCTGAGGAGCATATTTAATTAAAAACACATTAGCTCAAGCCATTGAATTATCTCCAAAGCAAAAGCCTTACTCAATATCATGTTGATTACACAGCTACTTCTTTCTTTATATGCGTGTGATGCCAACATCTAGTGGGGGGCCTCAACTTATATGCGTCCAGTTAGGAAATGTTAGAGGGTAAGATAAGAGTGTTTCAGAAATTCCCTTATTATTAAGTTAATATGAAAATAATGGGTTTATAACTCAAGTGATTATCGTTTATATAAAAAAAGAGATAAAGAAAGTTTAGAAACTAAAGTTCGTTGTGAGGTAGCAAATTTTGTTGTTTACCATGTTTCATTTGCCCAAAAGCTTGGGAGTCGGAGTCATAATGAATGAACGACCCTTGCTCACCACGAAGGTACAAACGAAGCCTGAATAAAATATTAGACAATTTGTCAGGACTTAAGATCCCACATTGGAATGATAGCATATTTTAGAGTAATTTAAGAGCTCTTTCCTTGCAAGTCAGTTTTTAAGGGCAAGTTCTATCCATGAGTTCTTGGCAATTGGTCTTCTCTAAATAGATTTCACAAAGATTCCTGCAAATTTTAGAGATTTCTAGAGCCAATTCCCAGAGTGCTCAACCCAGATTACATTGATTGCTCTCCCACATGCCGGTATGATTCCCAATTCGAGTTTTTCATCTTGTTGATTTGCTTTGTACTCGTTTTTTTTTTCCAGTTAATTCAAGTCTTTTTTTACTGCACTAAAAAAATTGTGAAGTTCTTTATCATTTAAGGTATAAAAAAAGAATCAATTTGAGCTAGTTCTCCACTCAGATTACAATAATTTTATATTGAGCATCAAGTTGCATAAAGCTCAAGTTATTTCATTTATTAATCTATTAATCTTTTAAATGCTAATAGTGACACGCTCACATCTAACACAATCTCTTACATATTGCTAGAACTAAGAGAATTTAAGGATGGGATGGCTGAGGAACGTTAATGACTGGGAAAAAACCTCACCATAAGCTTTCGATAAAATATTAGACTTATCATGCATAATCCGAAAGATTTATTTTTAGTGTAAAATTAAATTGATAAATAATTCAATATTGGCCCCCTGCAAGACATGCTTGTTGTGGGAGGCCATCCACGTGGACATGAAACAACAAACACATGTAAGATTGCGATAGGACAATCATGATTAAAATCTGAGACCGACCATGGACCCATCTCCAAGTCCTTACTGGAAAATAATGGAAATTATAAGGTAGAATTACATTAACCACTTGACCTAAACTAGTGGTGGATCTACAGAGCCATAAGGAGGTGCAACCTTCTCTGACCAGAGAAAGCGTTGCAGGTGTCAGAAAGTTGCACCTCGGCTCAGTTTAGTTGTGCACACCACTTGTTCGACAAAAGGCCTCATAGCACTTTCCTTTGTTGCGCGCTTTTTTTTTTATATTTAAAAATTCCTGATCAAAATGACGTCGTTTTTGGACCATGAAAAAAAACAAAAAAAGATTCTTACTATAGGAGAAATTATAGATGGAAAAGGAGGAAACTCCTTATATTAAGGAGATTTTGCTTTTAAAATCCAGAAAAGATTTTGCTTTTTTTAAAAAAAAGAGTCCCTTTTTGAGAGATTCCCACCAATCCAAGTCTATAAAATCATCAAATTCATTAAAAATAATTATTATTATTATGTCTCCACTATTAAGTCTGTTTATTTTCTTGGCTTATTATTTTTTTTTAGAGAACTCCAGTCTTTTATAAAAACTTATTTATCAATCAAGTCTTGTGACAAGAAAGAAAATATTGTATAAATGAAGCTTCCAAAGTAAGTTCGAATGTAATTCAAACTGATTCATAATGTCTTTTTTTTTAAATAAAAAAAGCTTTTAGTGTTTCAAAATTGTACCTCCGCTAAAAAATTTCTGAGTTCGCCAGTGATCTAAACAAACACCGGTATATAAATAAAGTGCAACTCCCACTAATATATGTCATCCATAGGATTTGTTCCAAAAAGTCTTACGCACGAGAAAAGAAAAGGAACTAATCTTGTTCTATGTTTTATGTTTGTGATAGGAAAATTCGCGAAATACGCTAATACTTTTTAGACATTTCAAAAGATTATAGTAAGGGTTAGGATTATGTTACTAACTCTTTATATGTGCGGTTGTGAATGATTGTGAATGAGATTGTCAACTTTTCAACCAATTCACTTTCAAGTTTAAGTTTTAGTTTGCCTTATTATATGCATTATTGCACTTTACATGTACTAAGTCACAAATTTTAATTATTTTATTTTATTAAGGAAAAAAGTTTAAATAAAATAGTTATCGGGTCGGTGCCGAATTTGGTGTTGCCATCCCTAGTTTTGCTCTATAATATATTCAGTTTAATTTGACAAAATTTGGCTAGTTTTAAAAATTTCCTCTAATCAGATGAGAATTCAGACACAAGAAAGCATAAACGAAAGAGTGAAAGATAGGACTATGCATAAAAGTAGATGCTCTAGCTCATATCAGTTGGTGACTCTGTATATTACCAAACACAAATCTCCTGCCAAAATTAATATCACAACCGTTTACAATGAAACAAAGTATTCGAAACATATGACAATATGCCTTACAAGTCTAAAGCTCATCAGTTCATTACATCTCTGATAAAGAAATTTTATGAAAACTGAATCTGAAGGAATTTTCACAATAATCTGTCTCATCTGAACTATTTGGTGCCGTAAGAATTCACAGCACTCAACTTACAACCAAAGGCAGGGGAAAAAAATGTACCTCACATCTACCCTGGGCTGGGCAGGTCTATACTAACATTTTGTAATCTGTTTCACGGTGACACAATGACGTGACCATTACAGCAAAGCGAGACAAATGTACAACTATCCATAAAACAGATCAAGACAATTTATACAGTGAACTTGATTGGATATGAATTTACCAATTCTGCCATCAAAGTTGGAAAGAACTAAAAATGAACGTACTAATTTGGTGTGAAAATCCTTGAAGGTGCTAAATGTTAATGACGTCTGATAGAGTAATCTTGGGTCAGTTTCCAGCAGCTAGATCATTTCTGAACTGTTCTACCAAAGGAGGAAGGAGAAGAGCGAGCCTAGACTTGTACCTTGCAATTCGCCGTAAGCGTTCTTCTCTTAACCTATAAGCAAAACACCAAGTCAACCTATGCAAGCTTTATCTGCAGAAAGAGTAATCCCAACCTTTTTGGAAAGCAGCACATCTCAAATATAGACTTTTCTTTATCCAAAGGGGGATAAAAATGTATATATATATAAAAGGTTTTGACCCTTTAAGGGTGAATGATACCATCTTTCTTGAGTTGTTGATTAAGGCAGGTGAACAATTAAGTTACAATACTCTTGACCATAAAAAAAACAATTAAGTTACAATACATTTTGAAACTTCACATAACAAAAAAGGTGCATGTGTGACATTTAATGAGAACTTGCAGACATGCTAAAACCTAACATATCTTTTTTTGTTTATTTTGGCAACCTAACATTTCAAATTAAGCACTTCATTTCCTCCACCCTTAAGGCCAACCTAGATGAACCCATTAAATCAGTCTAGAGGCAACAGAATTCACTTATCGAATAAGTTTTTCACAATCAACATCTTCCTTCAACAGAAAAAACTGGATGACATAAATCAAGTGCAAATTGACCATCCCACATTATTTTTATGGTCCAAGTGCAAGCATTAGAATTTAATCTCACAATATAACGGATAATTCCTTTCAGATTTCTTGTCACAAGCATCACTAAAGCCACCAAATTCAACTAAGGTGTAAATTTTATGTATATAAATCAGCCTCATCAAGCCTTAAAACGATTATCTGTGATAGTATACTCACAGTAGTTCAAGCCCAGCATAAAGACAAATCATCAGGAGTGCCATGTCAGCAGACTGAGGATGATTCTAGTAACTACGACTGTGGTTAATTTGGTCAATATTGTTAGAATTGATTTTAGTTAAGCTTTGATTAGCTGTCATCACAGCTGTGTAATTGGTTAGGTTGTTAGAGGTGTGAACACGCCTTCTCCAATAATATATACCCAGAATGTAATTTTATCAATTAATGAGAATCAGATTTCACAATTTCATCATGGTATCTAGAGCCTTTGTCTAACGACTTTTCTCTGCTGATTCTCGGCCTTTCTTACTTTTTCTCGGCTTTTCTCTTCTTCCAAACACTACTCTTCTTCTTCGTTTTTGCCATGGATGCTCCCCTTCTCCCCCTTCTCCTACCTCCGAAACTTCATCTCCTATTCCTCTGAATTCTCTTTCCTCCATTACCATTCCTAACATCGGCAAGTATGGTTCTGTAAAGCTGAAGCGTGAGAATTTTCTTCTCTGGAAGAGTCTTTTTCTTCCTATCCTTCGTCGATTTCGTCTTCTTGATCTTGTTGATGGTTCCGCGACGTGTCCTCCTCGCTCGTGTTTCGCAGCTGGTGTTCAATCCATCAACCCCGCCTATGAGATCTGCAGTGCGATCGTGATCGAGCTTGATGATATGGATCAACTCTACATTATCTCGATGATCTTCTTCCTCTCATTGTTGGTAATCGAGACTTCATATGCCCTCCGCAAACTTTGGAGAAATGATTCTTCGCTCCTCCCGTACGCATATTCATCAATTGCGCTCTCGTCTTGAGAATCTTCAAAAGGAGATCGATCCATGGCACTTTATCTTCAAGCTATCAAAGAGATTTCTGATGGTCGCTGCTGCTGCTTCTCCGGTTTCTCGATTCCGATCTTATTGCCTATGTTCTTGCCTGGTTTGCACGATGAGTATGAATCTTTGATTACTTACGTTGAAACTCGCTTGGAACCGGTTTCTTTTGAGGAACTCCACGGTTTATTGCTTAGCAAGGAATCAGCCTTCCAGAAACGCAGGCTTCGCTTTCATCTACTTCCTCCTCCGGTGAGCCATTTCATGCTTATTCTGCTCGGGACTGCTTGCTCGATCCTTCTCTTCGGCCGTGGTCGCGTCGTGGCCGTAACTTTTCTTCTTCGCCTTCGAGGAGCATGAATTCTGGTCATGGTGTGCACTCTAGTCATGGCATGCCGTCGGCTTTCAGTCAGATGGCCGTGGTTTACTTCCTACACCACGCCTCTGGTGGTTCCTTCACTAGTGGATCCTCTTCTTCGAGCATCGTCGCATTGTTTGTCAAATCGTGACAAACCAGGGCATTCTCGCTTCTCACGTGTCGTCAACGCATGAATCATGCTTACAGGTGTCTCGGTTCCTCACCGTTTCAATGGCATGTATGCTTCTTGGCTGGTCCTTCCTCCTCTACAAGATGGCTTGCGATAGTGGTGCTAGCATCATGTTACCTCGATCTCCAACACCTTCATCACCCTACTCTCTATGATGGTTCGATTCTCTCTTTGTTGGTGATGGTCAAGGTTTATCCATCACTCTGCCAGCTCGCCTACTTTCATACTCCTACATTTGCCTTGCATGATGTGTTGCATGTTCCTCAAATTGCCCATAATCTACTATCCGTCTACCGATTTGTTAAGGATAATAAATGTTCTCTCACATTTGATGAATTTGGCTTTTGTGTTAAGGAACTTCAATCGGGAAGATGCTCTTCCAAGGCCCCTGTGATAATGGTTTATATCCATTTCATTGCTTTGACTGCTTCTCCTAGATCACGGTATTGCCTCGCCATCCTCTTCGGCCACACATTGTCTCTTCACTGTTCCTTCTACTCACAGTTCTCATGCTTTTGTGGCATGCAAGGCTCCACTCTTGTTTGGCATGCAAGGCTTGGTCATCCACATCTACCTTTATCAAGACTATTATTTCTTCACATCATTTGCGAGTAGATGGTGTTTCTAGTTCCTTTTTTCGTAATGATTGTCTTTGTGGGCAAATCTTCTCGATTGCCTTTTACTTCATCTCACTTTGTAATTCTTCCATTCACTAATGGAAATAATACACTTGGATGTTTGGGGGTCCTTCTCCCACGTTATCATGTTGCAGGTATCGCTATTATGTTATTTTTTTGGATGACTTTACTCGCTATTGTTGGTTGTACCCCTGCCGGTATAAATCAGAAGTTCCTGAAGTCTTCAAGGTATTTCAAACTAAAGTTGAGAATTTGGTTCAGCATAAGATTCGTGTTTTGAGATCTGATTCTGGTGGAGAGTATCTTAGCGCCCATTTTCAGTCTTATCTTAACTCTGTTGGCATCACACATCAATTATCATGTCCCCACACACCACAGCAGAATGGTGTTTCTGAGCGAAAACATCGGCATATTGTTGACTTGGGCCGCACATTGCTTCATGCCGCTTCTGTTCCTCACAAGTATTGGGTTGATGCTTTTCTTACTGCTGTGTATTTGATAAACCGCCTACCTTCGGTTCACAACTCCATTTCTCCTTGGCAGCTTTTATTTCATAAGTCTCCCACTTATGATTCTCTCAAAACCTTTGGTTGTGCTTGTTTCCCATGGTTACAGCCTTATGCCTCTACGAAACTTCATCCAAAGAGTCGACAATGTGTGTTTCTTGGCTATAGTCTTAATCACCATGGCTATCGATGCTTGGATATTACCACAGACAGATTGTTCATTTCTCGCCATGTAATCTTTCACGAAACAACCTTCCCCTTTGCCTCTACATTTTCCGCTGCTCCAATGTTCTCCCCCTCTTCATCCCCGATTTCTTTTACCTTACCATTGCCTCCTCCTCCTCCTCCTCCTCCTTCTCTATCTCCCACAAATACCACAAATACCCCAGCTCCCCCAACTCCCACAGTTCCCACAAATACCACAGCTCCCACCAATGTTATAAATACCATTGCTCCCATAACTACTACTGATACTTCTTCCCTTGATCAACCTTCTATTAATACACATCCTATGGTCACTGGCAGCAAAGCTGGTATTCACAAACCTAAGGCGCTGACTGCTACCAACCATCCTCTTCCCTCTGCTCTTGATCATTTGGCATGCATTCCCTCTACTCCTTCCACTTATAAACAGGCTGCTAAATATTCTCAGTGGCAGGAAGCTATGCAAAGTGAATTTGATGCTCTGCAACAGACACATACCTGGTCTTTGGTTCCCCCACATCCTCAGCAAAATTTGGTAGGCTGTAAGTGGGTATATCGCATTAAGCATAAAGCTGATGGTTCGATTGACAGATTTAAAGCCCGTTTAGTTGCCAAAGGTTTCCACCAACAAGAGGGTTTGGACTACCACGAAACATTTAGTCCAGTGGCTAAACCTGTCACAATTCGCTTGTTTCTTGCTTTGGCAACTCAATATGATTGGTTTCTTCACCAACTTGATGTAAGTAATGCTTTCCTTCATGGCAAGCTCTCTGAGGATGTTTTCATGGTTCAACCTCCTGGTTTTGTCGACTCTTCCAAACCTGATTATGTGTGTAAACTTCATCGTTCTCTTTATGGCCTCAAACAGGCTCCACGAGCCTGGTATGAAGAGTTGTATCAAGCGTTGATTTCCTTGGGTTTTACTTCCTCTGCCTCTGATACTTCCCTGTTCATCAGTCATACTTCGGCTCTCACTTTGGTGCTTGTATACGTTGATGATATCCTAGTTACTGGTACTTCTTCTGTCGTCTGTCAGCAGGTTATTCATCAACTCAGTTCTCTATTTCCTGTCAAGGATCTTGGCCCCCTTCATTATTTTCTTGGGCTTGAGGTTAAGCGCTCTTCGGATGGTCTGTTTTTGTCTCAGACCAAGTATGCTTATGAACTTCTTCAGAAAACAGATTTTTTGGGTGCAAAAGCTTGCTCTACGCCTACTAGTTCTACCAAGCTTCTGTCTACAGGTTGTGTGCTTCCTGATCCTACCTATTATCGCTCTACCGTGGGTGCTTTACAATACTTGACTTGGTCTCGACCAGATCTTTCTTTTGCTGTTAATCAAGTCTGCCAACACATGCATGCTCCTATGGATTCTCATCTTGCTGCTGTGAAACGTATTCTGCGGTATCTCAAAGGGACTTTGGAGTTTGGTATTCATTTTTCCAAAGGATCGACAGCTTTGGTTGCCTACTCTGACGCTGACTGGGCCGGTTGTCCTCTTGATCGTCGCTCTACCAGTGGCAATTGTGTTTTTCTTGGGTCAAACTTGATTTCTTGGTCTGCTAAGAAGCAACCAACTGTGGCTCGCAGCTCCACGGAGGCTGAGTACCGTAGCCTTGCTCAATCTGCTGCGGAGTTAGTTTACATCTTGAAGCTCTTTTGTGATATTGGTTTATATCTTTCCTCTCCTCCAGTTCTATGGTGTGATAACCAATCTGCTCTTCGTTTGGCTTCAAATCCTGTGTTTCATGCTCGTACTAAGCATGTCGAGGTCGACTATCACTTTGTCCGTGAGTTAGTTCTTCACTCCCAACTCCGCATTGGTTATGTCTGTTCTGCTGCTCAAAAGGCTGACATTTTTACCAAGTCCCTTCCATCTGCTCGTTTTGTCTTTCTTCGTGACAAGCTGTTTGTTCGCCAGGCTCCTATCAGCTTGAGGGGGGCTGATAGTATACTCACAGTAGTTCAAGCCCAGCATAAAGACAAATCATCAGGAGTGCCATGTCAGCAGACTGAGGATGATTCTAGTAACTACGACTGTGGTTAATTTGGTCAATATTGTTAGAATTGATTTTAGTTAAGCTTTGATTAGCTATCATCACAGCTGTGTAATTGGTTAGGTTGTTAGAGGTGTGAACACGCCTTCTCCAATAATATATACCCAGAATGTAATTTTATCAATTAATGAGAATCAGATTTCACAATTTCATCAATCTGTAACAAAGGAAAAGCCGCCTCGGTATGTGTAAGAACCTGAAGGTGTGAGAAACTCACCGTGCTCGAACTTTTCTGGCGCGTTTGACATGTCTTTTTAACAGATCATGTGGTGATGAACGTTGAATGTACTCCTCATCCTGAAAGCAAGAACAAGGAAACTCAACTTGCAAAAGATCCAATAACTTTTTTTTCTTCATAAGAGCTATAGATCTCAGTATTTGGTATAGGAAAGAACAGATGCAAAAGGATACACGCTACAACTTTTAATTTCAATGCCCTTTAAATTTAAAACTTGCTGGATTAAACCTATTCCACAGTAAAACCAAGGACGAAAATATTGGCCGATATGTCGGATTTTCAGTGTCAACACCGATACTGGGGAGTAAGCCTATTTCTTCCCCCCATATCGGCGATGTTTTCTGAGAATTTCCCAGATTACACAGATATTTGACGATAATTCCGACATTTCCCAATATCAGCCTAAAACCCAGAAAAGTTTCATGACTTTTGAAGGTAATAGAAGGAAGAAGATGCAAATTATATAATAAATAAATAAACCCCTCTAATTAAGTCAAATATGAACCAAACTAAACCTTAATTGAATACCCATCTACTAACCCAGCCATTAAACAAACTTAATATCCAATTAATCTAATAATCATTCTACTCCAATTGACACCAACAACATCGATATACCCCGACACCAAAAACGAAATCGATATATATTTTAATTGGGGCTGATACTATATGCACAGCCAACATTTTCATCCTTGAGTAAAACTATCCTGAGTCAAAAGGTCAACCAAATAAAGGTAAAAGCAATACAAGTAGAATCAAGTTTCTCTGAAACACCAATAAAGCAGACCCATTGCCCGCCTGGGGGTTGGAGGTAAGAGAAAAACCTATAATCCTCCAATTTGACAGAATATCCATGCATTCATACAAAGTGTGTTTTTATCTATGTACCTATTTTCTTTCTCTAATTTCTCTGAAACTCAACAACACATACAACCAATGCATGCATGTTTTATCTAGATACCAACATATGTTGTATATTATCTTTTGAAACTTGAAAACTCTGTAGCATACAATTGGTTTCCCACGGAGTAAAGAAGGACTTGCATTACAAGATCACAACAGATGAACTTCAAACTACAAAATACCCAAAATTTAACACACACTCAAAAGTACTAGTTAAAACTAGACCTTCAGAACCTATCCAGAAAAAGGATGCTTGATTAATTTATTAAGATTAATCATGAAGAATAGTTATTAGTTCTGACTACCAAAAACAAAATAGCAGTTGGACTGATAATTTAAGTGATTACTCAAAAAAATGAGCAACTTCGCATATCATTTCAGAATCTTAATTCATTTTTTGTCCTAAATTTGTAGCATATATATGTAAATCACTTTGTTCATAATTTTTATGGAATTTTCTCAAATCTACAAAACAAGATTCAGAAAATCGACTCAAGGTTGAACACGTGACAAAGTTTGGTAAACCATCCTTCAGCATCATTTTAACGGTTCATGAAGACAAATGCCTAAAGGAGTAACAAAATTCTTATATAGTTTTTTGGAACCCGAAATTCATCCAGAGATATTTGTGCCCTTATATTATAGATAGTATGCTTAATTCTTGTATACTTTTAGGGACAGTAGTGTACCAGTGTATATGCGGATGTTGACACTGCAAAAGGCACTCATATTATAATTTAGAAACTAATTTATTTTTCTATTTGATGCTTCCTGTTTGTGGAAGTATACATTGTTTTGGGTCAACAAGCATCTTGATTACATGACACTGATATGACCTAGATGAGATACTCCTAAAGGAGGCAAATACAATACACATCACTTTGTAGCTGGAACCAAACGAACTTTTTAAGTCATGAATCTTGATTTTTTTTTTGTTCCTTTATATCAGTTCAAAACAATGACTATTATTGCTAAATAATAATCATTATAATAAAAAACCAACCTCATCCTCGTTATCATCTTTTTTTCCTTCATTTTCTTGTTCACCTTCCTCCTTCTTTGGCAAAGTAGCACTTGCCATAGGTATAGGTGATGGTTTGGGAAGAGACCTTACAGTATCGCCATATTGTGGCTGCCAACAGAATCAAAATTTTCAGAGACCATTAAGGGCAAAGCATTATAAATAAAAAGAAACATGGAAATTGAAGATAAAAGACGAAAAATTAGGCCAGTTCCCACATTCTAAATTCTAAATGCAATGCCAAAGCCCAAAGAGATTAAGCAGAAACCAATATTGTCAGAAACTAAAATAAATAAGGCATAATAATGCAGCAGGTAACAGAAATGCCACAACAATGAAATTAATATTTTAAACATTTAAGTCAACAGAATTAGAACAAAGATTCAATATAATAAAATGAAATAAATTGGATCTGCATACTAATACTCTCAAGGGAAATAAAAGTTCCAAACATTTGGGTTCGCAGTTTTCCAATTCAATTAGTACAATTAACCCAGAAATGAGTTTAGCAATTATTATTATTATTTGCTTGACCAAGTATACCCCTTGGCATGTAACAAAGACTAATAACTACAGCAATAAGGGGTCATCTGTGTGGACTGAGACATAGTGTAATAAGGGGATCATGTAGGGCTGGGCAAAGAATATGTCTTGCAGTCATTCTAAAACAGTTGAAATAAAAGACTTTCAGTTATATGAGTTTCAACCTAAAATTAACTTGTTTGCCAGATTAAATTGTATTAATATGTAAGAAAGACAAAGACTTATCTTGTAAGGGCGGGCCAAATATGTTGAAAAATAACCCCGCACACTTGATCTTGTTCTTTAATGTAACCAACGGCAATAGACTAAACTAGCAAATATTAGAAAACTTTGAAACACACAAGAATTATACTGGTTCAGCAGAACTTTTGCCTATGTCCAGTTGTGATTTCTCTAGGTAGAGAAATCACCGCTCCTTTTATTAATAATAGAGATTACAGAACTTTTGTAAACCCTAGAACTAATCTCCAGACTCTTGGCTGTCTCTGGCTGTTTTTCCTCTCTGATTTAAGCCTTGCTGCACCCTATTTATAGGCATAGGGTGCTGATTACAAGTCCTTTACAGATTATAATTCCTATTCTAAGTGGGATAAGAAAAATAGACTTCTTTACAATTCCAAATAGACTTGTAGGATTTCTGATCTAAATTGAATAAGGAAAACTAAGATTCTTTCCTAGTCCTTTAAGGAAAAGAATCGGTGCACCTTTTTTTCCTAAAACAATCCTAAACAGAAAAGGACACTAATTGACGAGCCAAAACCTAACAAAATATTAGAACTCAATTGCAAAGTAGGCTTGTTGAGGGAAGATAGTATATAAAATATTGTTATTCATCATTATTGTCTATTGTTTTACCATTTAGGCTATAAAAATACTTTAATCCTTCCACAGATAGCTGACAATGCCATCTTCTTTTTCAGTTGTAGTAGGACCATAGCATTTTGATGGTAATGATGTGAAGCTACTAGTAGTAAGGCATTTTGTCCTAATGAATCTGTTAAGTCATTTATTTTCTTTTTTTTTGGATGAATCCAGGGTATCCCCCGCATGTAGGCGAGGACTAATCCCTCGAGCCGGGTCGGACCCCATTTGGGGGGCAAGCTCTCCCAATGATGGCTTCTCCATTCACAAGGCTTGAACTCGAGACCTTGCTTAAGGGGAACAAGCTCCTTACCACTTGAACCACCAAGCATTGGTAAGTCATTTATTTTCTTTGAATAAGTAGATTAGCTTCTAAGTAGTAATAAGATGTGATATTACACATATTCACTGTTTCATATGACCAAATAATTCATCCTGGAGGCGTTAGCAAAGAGTTAGACTGGATGAATTCAAAAGATTGCATTAAAAAAAAAAAAACTATTATTTCAGGGAACTTATGTCTGCATTCTTGAAATATTAACAAATTAACAAATTCTACATCAAGTTGCATTTGTAGATTTGAGCTTTTCTAACAGCAACTCGGGCTATATTTGAACACAAATTAGGCTTGCACAAGATCATCAAATACTGGATTCTTGGGATAAAAGCAAAGTACAAATTATTACAGAAAAAAAAAAAAAAATCTCATGCCAACCTGACATTCTTCAGGAAATCCATTCCTCAACCATGACCGACAATGAACATATAGAGAAGCTCCATCTGTCATTCTGACCTGCATACATAATTCAAAAAATAATTAACACCAAGAAAAGTGTAAGAACTAAGGGCTCGTCCTAATTTGCATTCTGATTGTTATCTACAAAACATCCAAAAGGTTTCCATCAAGGATCGATTGATTCATTTTAGAATAGATATAATCCAGGTTGCATTTTGAGTAACTTTTTATTTCTCTATTATTTCTGCTGACAGTAGTATTAGAACTTCCTTCCTTTGATAAATAGTTAACATTAGAACTACTTATTTAAACTATATTGAATTGACATCTAGATCATTATGCACCATAATTACTATATTTAATGTATTTGGCAGAATAAATACAATTGATGGGGATTGGGTTGGATCACATTGTGTACGGTGTCCATGGGAGGCAATAATGGAAGATAGGCCAGCAGTTTCTAATTAATTTTTGTACAAAGAGAGAAGAGGTCCTTCAAGAGACATATCCGTGTACATGAGTATGAAGAACTACTCCAGGAATGCTATCATCGGCAAGGGGGATTAAATAACTTCCTTGACATGAAGGAAAGAGAGGCAAGGAATTTAAAAAATGGAAAAGAAAGAAGAAAATAAATCAGATTTTTCTTCTCTTACTTATCATTCAAGGACATTTAAAGGAAAGACAAAATGACAGTTTTCTTCCCCCAAGTATAAAGAGAAAAGGACAACAAAGTAAAACACCCAGATAATGCTGATTCTATTCCAGCCAGAACTTAGCTCAAATCCCACCTAAATACTTTACTGTTTATCATCAACTCATTCCAATCCCTCCTAGCAAGGGGAAGAATTGATCTGTACCACTCCTTAAGTCATCTTACTACAGTATTTTATGTGCTTGATCCGTACACACCCTACACTCACCAAGCACAGTTGCTGATTCACAACCACAATGCCCATTGTCAAAAAGTTGAGAATAAGAAAGAAAAAAACAAAAATGTAAAACTTTTAAATAGAGAGCTGAATAAGAAATTAAATCCCAGTACAGATTGTTTCTACCATCTGCACTTATTTCCATAAAAATCCATCATAAACTTTAAGAACAAAGCCTTCAACAAACAACTAAAACAGTGCCCAAAAGTATATTTTCACTATAGCATGAGATAGTCATTTTTCCCATTAATTATGTTTCCCTTTTAGCTATCAGCTCCTCTTAATAGAATGAACCTATCAAATGATCAGGGAAATGCAAGGATTATTGAATCCTACCAAAATCCACACCTAAAATGACAATTAAATTAGGTACTGAAAAGAGATGTTAGTAAAACCATGCAACATGATTATTTAAACTAGAAAAAGTTATAATGTATACATGACTCCCAACAAGGGAGATCTTTGACATCAACAAGAGAATATCCTTTGCAAATAAATTTAGAGTCAAAAGAAAGTCTTAATAGCATTTACTAACTTAGAGATATTAAAATGCATTTATAAATGGACAGACAATCAGCAAGCAAAGTGTTTCTTACTTTTCGACCTCTAATGACAGCTAAGTTATCATCTCTGCTTTTATCCCTACAGAAAACACAACAAGAAAACTATTTACGTCAGTGAAAAATTCGAAGAAAAAGAATTCTTATTGCAAATAGAAATAAAAGAAACAAATAAAAGAAAACTATTTACACTAGATCCAACATTACCTGATGTCCTTAAAACCATTGCTGTCAGGCACTGAAGATGGAGCAACCTAAACCAGAAAGAAGAAAAGCTGAATAAATCCTTCAAATCTTGCATTCAGATGATAATGTTGAGGCAAACAAAATGACAGAAAAAAACTAAAGGCAAACATCCTTTAGTCAGATTGGCTTAGAATATTCAATGGCCAAAAAGTTCCTATGTTCCGATTGGCATAATATTCATGTCAAAATTAAATCCATTATCTAGTTTACCCATTTTGGTCAACCAGGTTACTCAAAAGTCACCCTGCCCACAAAATACTAGGGGTTATAACCACATTAACTTCTTAGTCATCAACAACATTCAACGTAGTGCTATTAAACGAGAAAGAAACATAACTAAGATGATTGCCTAATAACTTGACAAGTTCAAGAGACACACCATCTTTTTAAGACAAGAATCATAGAAGCATGCTCAATGAGGAGTTTCACTAGCCATGGACTAACATTTGCAAAAGGACAACTAAACTCTACATTGCTACCATTAATTCTTTCTTCTATTTAAAAGTCTGAAGCACCACCATGTGCAATGCATCCTTCAAAGTGCTCAAAGTCAAACCTTCTGATAAGGCATGTGTTTAATTATAGACAGAAAAGTTATACATAAATATATGGGTAGAAAAAGAAGAAAATTGTACCCAACCTCAAATCTGACCTTCTATTCCCCCTGATAAATTCAACCAACAAAAAAAGATGTGTGCAGTAATGAAACTAGTCCAACGTATATGAACTGAAAAGTTACACTTAGAAAGGGGCTTCCTTGAATCAAAGCATATTACCAAACTTTTGTAAGTTTACCTCTAAATACGTATGTACAATTGAACAAAGCAAATCACACCAGAGTCCAGAGATTGAAAGATTAAGTAAATGTTTTGTGAAAATAGGAACTGCCCATTACCAATTAACTAAAACAAGCAAAAACCAAAAACAGAAAAGTTAGAAACCTCGGGAGTTGGGGGAAGGCCCTTAATCGGAGGAGGAAGAGGAGATGGTGCCAAGTTGTAGGTGGGTCTTATCAAATGCAGAGAAATAGGCTGCTGAGGAGGGAAATTGAGTAAGGGCCGAGATGGGTAGGCAGCTCCAGCTCCTCCTCCTCCGGCGTTGGCCACAGTGACTGTGTGTTCGCCTCCGGCAGTGGCAGGCCAACTGGGCCTGGGAATGAAGCCTCGGCCTGAAGAAGCCACTGGGTAAAGAACCCCCTGGTTGTGACGTGCTGCTGCTGCTAATGGTGATGCTGATGGTGATTGGGTTCGAATTGGGAGGGCTTGGCTTGGGTACAGATTAGGCGGAACAGGAGAAGATGATATGGGTCTTATGGGTCTCGTGGTGGTTGTGGGGACAGTGGAGGTGGCTGTGGTGGTGGCCATGGCGGCAGTGGCTGTAGTGGTGGTGTGGTTGGGATCTATGGCCACGGCGGCAGTGGCGGGGAATTTTGGGAATTTGGTGCGCTTTGGCTTTTAATTTTTGAATCTTAAAGAAAAGTTCCCACTGCTCACCCACCGAAACTCTCTTTATTTATCTTTATCATATTTCTTTTTTTTTTTTAGTTGCTTAAATATCCAAATTTTTATACATGTTTTTAAACTCAGCTTCAATTTAACACGAGATTAAACTAAAATTTTAGATTAAATTCCTTTTTTTCTCGCGCCTACCAGCTTAAACACCTTATTAACACAAGTACAGCCAGATTCATCCAACGGCTCACTTGCCTCCAGTGACGAACTCATGAATCTTATCTCATAGGGTCATAATGTAAAAGTTCAAAAAAAAATTTGGCGATGGCGACATTGCTGGCAGCGGCAATGGAGGAGATGGGGGTTAAAGGTTTGGGGGGGTGAAGATTGGAGATTTAGGGTTGAGGAGGTTGAGGAGAAAAGAATGAGGGTTTTGGAGAGGCTAGGATCGGGTGGAGGGGTTTTGAGATTTTATTTTTATTTTTTTAAAAGACCTGGACCAAAGCAGCGTCGTTTTTAAAATTTCGTTTAAAAAAAAAAAAATAAGCGCTGGGCCAAAACAACGTCGTTTGGCCAATGTGTTTTTAAAAAGTAATAAGTTTTGGTCCAGGTCTTTTTAAAAAAATAAGTGTTGGGCCAAAACGACGTCATTTGGCCAATGTGTTTTTAAAAAGTAATAATAAGCGCTGGGCCAAAACGACGCCGTTTTGGCCAAGGTGTTAAAACAAAAACAAAAACGCGTTGCGCTTCTTCTTCTTTCTCGTGTAGCAACCCTTTCTTCGGCCAAATATAAAAAATGTTGAGGGCATTTCATGGGGTCGCACAGTCAGCTCAAGAGGACCTTTAAGCTTATTTCCATGGAGTCCATATGGTCGTTTGACCCCATTGACCCCACTGTGGGTCCGTCCCTGCTTGCCTCCCTTGTTAAACTCATATCATATATAAGAGCATCTCCCACCAATATGTCAGATTGCCACATGAATATAAAATGACATAAATTGAAGGTTAAAATTGCTTCAACTGAGTAGCCAAATTCTACATGGATTTGAAGGTTGGAAGAGATGTGTCAAAAATAACATATCAAAAAGCTTGATGTCAAATATTATTTTAATATTTTTTTAGTCATGGACCCCACTATCATTT
Organism: Prunus padus; assembly: GCA_024362665.1. Classification (NCBI taxonomy): domain Eukaryota; kingdom Viridiplantae; phylum Streptophyta; class Magnoliopsida; order Rosales; family Rosaceae; genus Prunus; species Prunus padus. Next base: position 24,923,754 of record JANFAM010000009.1, on the reverse strand, counting down.
ACTCTCTTTTAAACTTTATGCATCATATAGGTTCCATTTGCTTTTAAAAATATAATAAAATAATATGAATATTAGGCATTTCGGGTGGAGTTAATTTTTTTCCAAAGTGTCAAATTGTCACATAAGCCATCAAATTCAAATTTTGCATTTTACATTTTACATCTCCCTTGGAGATGCTCTAATCAAATATTAAAGCCGCTCAAGGGTCGTTTGGTATGGCGGACTGTCATGGATTGGACTAAATTTTGAGACTGTCTTGGATTGGCTTGGATTGGATTAAGCTGGATTAAGTACCAACCTACGTTTTTTGTGTTGCGTTGGACTAAGAAGTTGGATCATAAAAATAATAAAGAGCTATGCTTGGTGTTGTGTCAGTCCAAAAAATAAATATTGTAATATTTAAATTTAATTAAGGATTCTGATATCTTTTTTAGAAGAATAATATGTAAGCTATTTTCAAGTGTTTTTTTTTTAAATTTATGTTCTAAAAAAATAATTAAAATAATAATAAAATTCTATTAAAAAAAACTAGAGAATAACATCATAGTATATATAAACAATTAATAAATAAAATTTAAGCTAAAATAATAAAATATTTGAGAAAACCACAAATATCTTCTCTTCTTCCTCTCCCCTTCACCTCACCACTTACGATCCTCCTCAAACTCATTTGCCTACTTCCCCAAACCACACAGCTCAACCCATGCTTTCCACAAACACAACCATGCCTCTTCTCCTTCCTATCACCCCACTTTGCCCCTAATTAAGGCCATTAGATTCTAACCCGCATCAACAAAACGAACAAGATGAGGATGATTATGATGATGATGGGGTCCTATTGGATTGCTCACAGTTGGATGAGGCGATGAAAGAGGGAAACGCAACAGCCCATTATTTTGGGAAGAAACATTTCCAAAGGTGACAGACCTACCATTAATCTTCTTCTATTTTCAAGAATCCAAATTCTCTATCCCTTAATTTTTTTTTCCCCAAAATATGTCACTCTTTGGTTTTTAAGTTTTTCAAATTTTCAAATGGAATTATTGGGCTTGTCCATGGAATTATTGACTTTATGGGAATCGGTTGTGCAGGGGAGGTGGAGACGTCAAGTTTATGGGTTATGCAGTGGGTTGGGTGGTGATGGGTGTTTAATTGGGTATGGTTTTTGGTGTCGATACGGTTTACTGATGTTGAGGCCCAAAAAATCCAAGGTTAGGCCCAAATGAAATCTCGGCCCATTACGACACTTTATTAAGGAAATACTCGATTTGGAGCATGCAAAAGTTCGTCACACATGCTTGCACGAGCCACAGTCCACGTGCTATGCCAAATAAATAATCTGTCATGCTAAAAACTAAGAATCATAAAAACACACTTGCCCCACAAGCCCATGCTAATTACTCCACCAAGCATCGTGATAAAAGCATGCCATGCCAAGCGGGAAATTGTTATTTCACACCCAACCACGCTACAAGCCTAAGTGGGCCCAAGCCACTTAAATGCCCGGGGCTTGCTTGAGTGGGTTGTGGTATGGATGGTAATAAGTTGTCATGAGGCCCATTGATAGGTCGAGAAATGGAAGTCTCGGGTCGCTTGGGGGCCTCGGGACTCAAGCCCATTTTTTAGGCCTAAACGTGGGTAAGCACAAGAGAGAAATTAGCCCATTGCCTCAACTAGAATAGCCCAACCAAAATAGCCCATTACTCCAATTAGAATAAGCCGACCAAAAGGCCCAACACTTGATAAAGTTATTCTATCCATTGGATAGATCATGTGGTTGTCTTAAAAGCCCATGTAATTAGAATAAGAAGCAGCACAAGCCTTGGCACTCGGTGGAAGACAAAACCACGAAGGAGCTTGGAGGATCACGTGCGTAGAACTGGCAGGAGGCTCAGTACAGCAAAGGAACAAGTTCCAAGCTAAAACATCCAAGAGACCAAGGGATTTTGGCATGCGGGGAAGGATGCCATTCCTTAAACCAAAGAAGCACCCATTTTCTTTCCTTCATCAGATTTGGCCATGGAAAGAGGAAGAAAGAGGAGAAAGAAGATGGGTGAAAATGGAAGTTCTCCATTGTGGCAGCTGTGGGAAGGGCATTGAGCCCCCAAAATCCCTGATTTCGTGAGATTGGGCAGAGATGATTTTACCAGGATAGGATGAGTCAAAGGCATGGAGGAGAAAGGAAGGGAGAAGCTTGGCCAAATTGGATAGAAACCATTAGGGTTTCTTGGAGAAAGGAGCCTTCCAGCGGCTATAAAAGGGGCCATCTTCAACCCAAGGAAAGGAACCCACATCTGGAGAGCAAGCTTCCTCTCTCACCTGCAAAACCCAGCAAATTTGTGCTTTGTTCACCCTTCTCCCTTATTTTCCCTCTCTTGCGATCGCTATAGCATTGGCGAGTCTCTGTCAGTTCTTGGAAATTCTGAAGCCACCCATCATTCTTCCCCATCTCTCTCCCTCTTCATCAAACCCTCTTTGAATCCATTCCTCTTTCCTTTAGAACCCTTGTCTCTCGTAAGAACTCACAGCTCTCTCTCAAGTGCTAAACTCATGACAATTTTGCTCCCATGCCACAAGCTCTCATGCCAAGCTAAGAATCTACCTGTAAGCCATCGATTATTTCTGTTGGTGAAGATAACAAGGGTGTTTCCTAAGGTTCTACTATCCTTTCGAAACATTCTTGGGGCCTTGATCTTTGAACTCAGACACAGGGGGTAATTTCACCCATTTTTGCTCCTTACGGCAGCCCAGCCCATTCGTCAGGCTGGTGGAACAAAAAGACCCCCACAACTGAAAACACAAATCTAGAAAATCCAGTTCCAGGTGAAGAAGAAGAAGAAATTGGTGTAGTTCGGACTCGCGTGTTCTATTTAGCGAGTTCACTATTTTGCGAACCACTTTTCAACTTCACTATGTTATAGGAGCGAATGAAAGGTTTTTTTTCACTATTGGACTATATAATCTCATTTAAGTTAGTCCATTCTCTTACCAAACATGGGTTTCCAGTGTTATTTAAACCAGTCCAGTCCAGTGTGACGTACCAAACACAACCTCAGTGGACTATTTTACCATCGGGTTGGGGGTTAAATATAAATAGGCTTTTTATCACAAATGGTCTCTGAGGTTTGAAAAATTATCACCTTTCATTTTTTATGTCTTTTTGTGACATTAATAATCCTTAAGGTTACTCCTTGTACATCAATTTGGTCATTATCGTTAACTTTCATCCAATTTTCTATTAAATTGCTTAGGTGGCACGTATGTGGACCCCACACACCAATAAAATGACGACATGTGGATTTAAGTAAAATATATATATTTTAAAATATTTTAAACTTTAAATAATTAAAGTGTGAGAACCTATTTTTTTTTTTTAAAAAAACTATATAAATTATTATTTTAAAGAAATATTCATACTACATATTAATTATTTATTAATATGAATTTTCCTTTTTTAATATTTATTGTGAAGACTTATATGTTATTAAATCTTAAGCCTAGTATGAGATTATTCATTTAGTTGAAAGATGGCACCATTCTTGTTTTCCACGTGTAGAGACTTGGAATTGGTTTTAATCAAATCATCATTACCATGCCACCTTGCATGCTAGTAACAAGTGGTGTTGGTGGTTTATCTTATCTTATTCCCTTATCTTATATCATTGGTCAAAGGGGAATGAGTCACATTATTCCCTTACTTTTCTATCTTATCTTTTGGTGGTTTAAAATATTATATATATATATATTATTTGGTTGCATTTGTAGCCTCTCCTATAAGTATCATCATTCATTCCAATTCTTTAGAATAGATTTCTACTGTAAAGTAGTGTGTAATAGAGAGAGAGAGAGAGAGAGAGAGAGAGAGAGAGAGAGAGAGAGAAAGAGAAAGAGAAACAAGATGAAGGACGTATGTGTTTGTCTTGCAATATTTCATACTTATCATGGTGAGTGGGTTATGGAACATGAAACTTCATTGACGAGGTATCCGAAGGATAAATGTACCAAATGGGGACATAGGGCATTGAGACCAATAGGGGTCACGTGCTTGGTACAAGTTGTGAAGGAAAACCAATATATGAAGTAATAATGTGATATAATTTGGAATGTGTATCTTTTTATTATATTTTCTAGAGTGTGTTAAATGGCATTGCTTGACCGACATATTACATAATCTACTCATTGAGCAGTGGTTTGCTCATCCCTCACCTATTTTGTTTTTCAAATCAATTAGTGGGTAAGACAAAGACGAAATCAAAGAAGTTGGATTAGCTTAGAGTGAAAAATTTTTATTTATATATTTGTACACTTGTAAGATTGTTATTATTTTATACAAGGGTAATGTATTTTAACCAATTTTTCAATCTTTTTATTTTATTCCGTTCAATTCACGCACCCTGATTCAGGAATATTCTTTATTTCCATATCGGGACGTGACATAACATTTTCTTGAACACATAAGGAGTGAGGGGGTTAGGTTTCTTGAACAAACTCCCTCTGTTTAGTCTCTTGAAGGGGGTTGGGTCAAAGGGGTGGGGGTAGGTTGCAGGTGGCGTTAGGGTGTGGTCTAGGTCGTGGGGGATTGGTGTACTTTGGAGAGAGAGACAGAGAAAGCGAGAGGGAGAGAGAGTGTGGGTCAGAGAAGGGGGTGGGGTTGGGTTGTGGGTAGGGATAATGGGTGGGTTGCGAGTAGGGGTAGGAGAGAGAGCATGAAGAGACCATAGAGGGATGGAAAGGCAGGGAACGAGAGGTGGAAGGGGAGGGAGGGGAGGGAAGAGTAGCTAGAAGGGGAGGAGGAGGAAGGGTAGGTTTGAGAGATAGTTATAGGTTTTTAAAAAAAAAAAACTTAATTTTTGGAATGAATTTAAAGTTTCAAATTAATTTATAAATATAAATTAATTTAAATACACGTGGCACAATATTATTGGATATGCAGGCCCCACATACGTGCCACCTAAGGAGTTTAACGGAAAATTGGATGGAAGCTAACTGTATGGACCAAATTGATGTACAAGGAGTAACCTTAAAGACTATTAATGTCACAAAATATATATATATAAAGGATGAAATGTGATAATTTCATAAACCTCAGGGACCATTTGTGGTAAAAAGCCATTTAAATATTAACTACGAGCTGGTCAATAAAGTTTTGTTTTTGTTGGAAATAGAATCTTAAGGGCCTGTTTGGTAACATTTTCGGAGAACGTTTTCTGAGAATGAAAACGAGAAAACGAATTTTCATTTTCAAGATTTGAAAATGTATCTGGTAGATTAACTGGAAAACATATTCAGAAAATAAAAATAGTGAAAACGTGTCTGGTAGGACAAGTTGAGAGTAATAATATGTGAGTTATTTTTCAAGTATATTTTTTGCTAATTTCTGTCCTAAAAATATTATTTTTAATTATGATAATTTAAATGATATCATTATTACAAACAATGAAAAATGTATAATTATATAATGTATAATAAAAATAATAAAAATTCTAATTTTAGAACAACCTAGGTAATAAAATTATATTATCTTTAGTTTAAAATAAATTGAAATTGAATAATATATGATGGTTTTATCATAAAATTAATATACACTGGTGTAGCCAAATAAAATAATGAAGTGGAACGAAAAAACTAAAAATTGAAAAAAAAAGACAAATTAAAAAAATTAAAAATAAAAATAAAGAAAAATCAATCAGACCAATACACTAGGTAGAAAATGAAAACGATAATTTTGTATTTTTTTTGTTTTTGTACATGAATTTGAATTTGTTTTCAAAAAATGAATTCTAGTGAAAATGAAAACGACATATTGAGCGCGTTTTTTGTAGAAAATAAAAACAGGGCCTTGAAAATGTTACCGAACGGCCCCTAATATTTTGATGTTTAATTATTTACATTTTAATAGACTATTGTTTTATTTTTTTCTTTAAAATAAAATAGTTGTATCTTTAAAAAAAATATTATAAACAAAGGCAATTTTGGTAGCTCAATTGTTTAAGACCATTTATCCCTTAGGTAAGGGGTTTTATCCCTTAGGTGTGGGGTTTTATCACAATAGTAGTGGAACCATTCATTATATGTATTTTTATTTAGTCAAATTTTCAATGTGGGACTTTATATTCTTCAACAATCCATATACTTGAAGTATTAGATTCGATTCTCCTCTTCCTCAATATCTCTTGTACAAATAAAAAATAAACAAAGTGTTATAAATCCATGGAATTTGGATGACTGCCATTATATCCATTATCTCCACCTTTTGTTGTTTTGTAACATATGTTATTAGTATAGTAATTAGTAGCCTTTAACCTATATTTAGTGGGTTAATTTCCTATGATTGTAAGCCTATAAATAGGTATCTATCAAAGATTACGATAACAAGTTGATAGAGCAAATTCTATTACCTTTATTTTCTCTTTTCTCTCTACAATTTCCCTATAGTTTTATAACACAAAGGTAATTTTGTGTTACTCGAAAATTTAAATATTATTACAAAACGTCCACATACGTACTACATCAACAAATTAACATAGTTTTTGACAAAAACTCACAACAAAGACTATTCGTGAACACTCATATTTTGACGTTGAGAACCATAATTGACACAAGAAAACTTTAAGCACGCAACTTGATAATTTCACTAACCTCATAGATATTTTGTGATAAAAAGCCTTTAAGTTATATGTACTAGCCTTTGATTCGTTATCAGGCACATGTCAATAGGCTTCTTTATCTATAGCGAATTTTGTGAAAACCTAATCTTATTTGTTTTTTTTTTTTTGTTGTAATAAAAAACCTAATCTATGTACAAGGATGAAACACAGCCCAGAACCGAAGAGGGAGTTGGCTGAAAAACTCAAAGCCCAAGATCTAAACAAGCAAAACCCAATTTGGCCTATGACTCAGGTACTAGTGCCTACGACTTTCCAGCCCGAGTTCAAGTATCGTTGGACAATAGATTCTTTTTTTTTTTCTATTTGACAATTCATTGGACAACACAATAGCGTAAATTTTAAATAGGAATAAGAAAGACTCCATCAGCGAGTCTTCCTTTTACTCTGCAACTCTCTCTCTCTCTCTCTCTCTCTCTCTCTGAAATTAGAAGCTTAGTTTGTGCCCGAATCATGATCATTGTTGATGGCCTTCCCTTTTCCACAGACTCTTCTGAATCGCCTCAGGTACTCTCTCTGTTATATGTAGATATACATTCTAATTTTGTTATTATTGTTTAGAACTTCAAATAACTACATTTTTCGGAAACAGAATCATGGATTTCCTCTGACAGATTAACGGGTTGCACAAATTCCTGTGCTTTGCGTCGGCCAGAAGAAATTTTTTGTACTTTTACGTAATACATATGTAATATACCTTAAAACTTGTATTTATGAACAGGGATGGGATATCTTGGCTGCTTTAATGGAACACCCTGCTTTGGTATCTGCCTCAAATTCGTTCAAGGCTATCCCAGAGAGGACATTCTCAGTACCTGAAGAGTCAGGTCCAGAGAAAACACCACTTAGTAGATGGGTTTATCTATTCCAGAGAGAATACGCAACCGTTGATCCTGCATTGGTGGATGTATGTATATTTCTTTATTCTCTGAGGCAAACATTTGAGAATATATGGCATGAAATTTTCATTTATACAGGAGAGAGAGAGAGAGAGAGGGACATCATTTAACCTTTTTCTTTCCCTATTTCACTAATTATTATACGATACTAGTCCAACTATTGAACCTTTCTTGTATTGTAATTAGTTGAACTGTTATATATAGTATGGCTATTGGCAAACCAACTGAATCAATATATTTGCCCTTCCTCTGAAAGTGAACTATCATGTTTGCAGCCTTTAAGAAAAGGATGCAATTGTTAATTGATTTTCTCTTGTGATTGCTTGTCATTAACTGAGTACTTTTGTGGCAATTAAGGTTTTTTTTAGTAGCAAGAGTACTATTAATTATTCCTTCACTAACTTCAATTTCTTCTTCTCGGTCTTCCCCATGAAAAGTTTGTTGGCACTGATGAAGCAACAACCTGTGTCGGTGTTGCCATTCGGAATCCAGGAAATGGAATGTAAGAATTGGTTTTATTGGAGATAATTTGTTTTAATATCTTACCGATTTTCAAAGAGTTCTTTCATGTTTGGTTCTGCTTTTGTCATTGATTAATGCTACAGGCGCCAAAACAAATCCCAAAATTTTGGACTCAAATTGATGTGGTAGTGTTTCATATGTTCATAATTGAATCCATTCTAAATCTCATTTAATTGTACAAGTAAGATATTATCATGCAATCTACCACGCCATTTGGTGACTAAAATTGGGAAAGTTTTGGTGCTCTAGTACTATTGTTTCTCATTTAATTTTCAAACTACAGGACCTCAGTTGCTCATATGGATTCTCCAGAAATTGTGGATATTGGTCTCTCCCAAATGTTGTTACTCCTCGTTGACCACAATAGTGATATGGAGTTAGATGTATTTTTCTTTATACCTGAAATAATTTGTTACGTAGATGTTTATATTTTCTGATTGACCCCGTATAACATAGCACAACTAAAGGAATTTTGCATATCTACACAATGCAGGTGCATCTGGTTGGTGGCTTTGAAGATGTTTCACCTAATGTTTGGCCCCGGATCCTCTACTTTGTTATTGATTTTCCAGAAATGTAGTTATCTAATGAGAAACAGAATAATCGAAGCTGAAATGCATTGAACTTTGTGTGCAGCATGGTAACTGCAACACAAGATCAGAAAGTCAGGAAAAGTTGGCTGGTTATTCCATTCCTTTATGTGCCAAAATTGTTGAAACTCTATGGAATAGACAGGAAAAGTTTCACATCCGAACTCTTTTCATTCTTGGGCATAACACTAGAAGGGATCTCGAGGGAAATGCATACCCTATTTTCAATGGGTTCATGGTTAGCTTCAACTTCATGAGTTGCATATCAATTTATTGTATGCCTTGTCTTCACTTAAGATAATATCCTTCACTTTAATCAAATTTTTACACTTTTTTTAGGTAGGAACTTCGACCGGATCTATTACTCCAGCCAGCTTTGACAGAACCTCAAGATGTCCTGATGAAATTGTCAGGAGAATTCGAGTTTCTGCATCATACGAGGACTCCAGTTGGAAAGGCAAGTTAATGGAAACATATGATACTCAAACTGATCAATTCAAAATAGCTCCGTGCTGCTGGTAAGAGTTTTACATTATCGATTATGAGCTTCAATTCTCCACAACATATATTTGCTCAGAAAACTCTTAGAGCTGTGTTCAACTATGCCAGAATCCTCAGCCTTACATATACTTCAATTTTTCTTTAAGTCATTAATTTTGTAATTGTTTATAGTATATCCAGGCTCATTTACTCATTATATTTATGCTTTGCACTCTAATATTTTCCATTAATGCAGGACCCTACGTCAATTACATATTTCTTTGTCACTACAAGATTATTCTGATTCAGAAATCCTCCTTATGTGTTCTACTTCTCCTTCTGCTGAGGGCCCAGATTTTGTGGAAAATATGAGAAGGTATGCACAACCAAAATTAGACATGTCTTACGGTTCTCAGTGGTCACACACAGAAGGAAAAGACAAAAAACGAGATGTTTCTACATAATAAAGGGAAAAGGAGTAAAGGGGATGACTAAGAACTCTACAGCAAGTTGATCACATTAAATGCATTGAAGTATTTACTTTTTCTAGTTTGGGACATCATACCTTTGTATTTCTTAAAAAAAGGATAGTGTTCATCCCATACAATAAGATTAATTTCCAGATGCTCCAACTATTATGATAATCTTGCGGAGAAATCTATACATAATAAAAGGATAATGTTAACTTCCTCTTCACCTCTTCAGGCAGTGGGAATACCTGATTGAACACCCAGATTGGAGAGAAACCTTTCCTTTGAAGCAGTCACGCATATTTGAGAGAACTGCTGAAGGAGGCTGGAGAAGGCAAAAGGCGCTGATACCATAGGAGGTTTTTGCTATTTTGCATTACATATATTTGTATTCTTCCCATGTCTCTCTTTTCTATGCCCCCCTTTACTGGCAAACCAACTGGATCCATGTATTTTTCCTTGCACCAAATTTGTTAATGTTTCCCTTCACTATAATTTCTTCTTCTTGGCCTTCGCCATGAAATGTTTGTTGGCACTAACGAAGCAACAACCTTTTTGGGTGTTGCCATGGGAATGGAATGTGAGAGACGGTTTTATATGAGACATAATTTGTTTGAGATCTTACTGCTGGTTTTCAAAGGGTTCTTTTATATTTGGTTTTGCTTTTCTTGTATATCACTCCGGATGCCAAAAAAAGTCCCAAAATGGTTTCTTTGACAGCACAAGGTAGAAGCTGCAATGAACTACAATACTAATTTTACACCACAAACAGGCTGTGCCCTGGTTGACCACAAAGCGTTCACCCTCTTTCTACTGCTGTGGAATTCCACTGTTACTGGTTTTTATTGCCCAGTTGTCGTTTTTTTATCGGTTGGTCAATATGAGTGGTATTCATGTTTAAATCTAAAACATTTTTCGTAAATCGTTTTCCTCATTTTGCTAAGTGCACCACCGAACACATTTTTGTAGGCGTTTTCTCTTCCAGAAAATGAAAAGGGGGTTTGAAAACATAAACGAACGGCCCTAACACAATCTCCGTATGTTTTTAGTGAGTTTTCCCACAATTTCACAACTTATCATAATACTCTACTAGTCAAATATAAGGGTAATCTTGTTTAAATAATTGTTTTTAGTGTAATTGAAATAGAGGCACAATTTGCATGCTTAAATGCTCTATTACTCATGAAATTATAGTCAGATCCCACTTTAAATAGGGGCTGAAGGAGGTCCTTGGGACAATGGGCCTGACCATGGCCGTTTCACTCACGCGAATCGCAATCGGTTCTAAAGGGACAACACGTGGACCATAAGGCCCCACGAGCGCTTCTTCCATGTGTTGCTGACTGAAAATTACCAATCAACCCATGAATATTCCACTCACACTTAATTCCATCAAAGGGAGAAACACATGTCAGTCTGTAACTCACCAACCACCCAAAAGGTGCCACATAACTAACGAACCTTCAGTCCCACATCGAAACAACACAAAAAGAGAAGCCATCCTCTCAAGTATAAAATAAGCGTGCTTTTCCACCTAAAAGGTAATCTGAACTTCCTCCATTCCGAGTACAATACTTTCTTACCTCCCCTGAGGGAAACACTGACTTAGGTATCGAAGGGTGGTTGGTGACTCTTCCACCACCGCTTTTCAGTCACCATTCCTTGTTTTCTTGCATGAATTGGTTGTTGGAATCCCACCTTTACTTGGCCATTGCAAGTAAGATCAAACACTCTACTATAATTGGTTGTGCAAATTTCACGCATAAACAAAAGTTGTCCACTGCAACCACATATGCCAAAAAAAAATCTAACTTTTATCTCTCTTCGAACAGCTCAGTTCCTTGATCTCTTATCTCTTTCCCTTTCTCCTCTCTCTTTTCCTCTCTCTTCTCCTCTTATCTCCCACAACCCCATCTCTGCCACTATTGGTGGCCAGATTTGGCCATATATGCTCATCTCCTCTATCACATTCTCTTCGTATGGTCCTTTCCATCGTTGCCACCACCTTTATTCTCACTGAAACTAAACCAACCCGCACTAGTTTCTTGGTGAACTGATCGTTGTGGTTTAAGGCCTCGTCCTCTGGAAAGTGTACACTAATTAGGTTGGTTTGGTGGCCGGTGTCACCTTATCGGTCCAACTTGGTTTAGTTGCCTAAGCCTAATAATTCGCATTAAAGTTATGACCTACAATTCACAATTTGACTAGAAGAAAAATTTCATTACCAAGTTCCACATAAAACTTAAAAACTATTACCAAACAACTTTTAAACAGTTTTCCGTTTGTTTGAAAACTGAAAACAATTACCAAAGAAGTTTCATGTTCTCAGCTTTTCACAAATGAAAACTTGAATGGTTATCAAACTTAAAATACTTGTAAAAATCATCAATTTTGATAGAGTGTAGATCTCTGTAAAAAGCACGAATGTTGAAGTTAATCAAAAGAGGTTGTATATCTTTCTAAGTACTATGAAATTAATCAATATACTAGATACTTGATTTGGTTGAGAAACAAGAAAGTTATCTTAAAAAGAATTTGTGAAATGTTTTGGAGTTTAATCATGTTGTGACAGCCACTTTGGGAGTTTTTTTTAATTCCCAAAATACCATAATTCATTTTTAAAAATGACACCACCTCCACCTCCACCTCCACATCCAACTCCACCACCTCCACCACCAACTTCACCACCGCCACCACCACCACCACCGCCGCCACCACCACCACCACTACCACATCCTCCTCCTTCGACACCATCACCACAACAACCACCACATCCCCTCCTCCGCCACCATCACCACCGTAACCACCACCTCCTCCTCGACCTACACCATCACCACCACCACCACACCGCCACCACAACCTCCATAATCTCCACCACCACCACTACCACTACCACTACCACTACCACAACCACCACCTCCACCTCCACCTTTATCACCACCACCACCTTCACCTACATCTCTTTCACCACCACCTCCACCAACACAACTACCACCACATGATTAGTGCATAACACTTTCAACATCATGTCTATTTTAGTCATTATTCACAGTTACAACAATTTCATATTAAAATTTACCAAACAGTTTTGACACTACTTTTTGTACTAACACCACTTTAAAAATATTGTTTACCAAATATGAAGTTGTTTTACTTTACAGCTAATTATTTTCAAAGCATAGATGAAGAAACTTTATTTTTTTTAATTGACAACAATCCAAAATTGGCCTTTATACTAGCAAGAGAGAAATAAAGAAGAAGAGAGGAAGAAAAGAGATAAGGGGAAGAAAAAAAAGAGAGAGAAAGCAAGCGGAGGAAAGATGAAGAAGAAGAAAGAGAAAGGAGAGAGAGTGGCTTGTGATATGGGATATTAGGGTTAGATGTGTGCTCATGGACTTTTTGTCTAACTCAAAAGTGGGCTGCTGGACTTGGGATGTTAGGCCATCTCCAATCATGGGCTATATTCCAAATATAGCTCTAAAATAATGCAAAACCCATCTTCAATCATGAACTAAACAAAATTTTGGCAACATTTGGAGGGCCACATTTGGTCCTTTAGCCCTCCAACCGGGCCACATGTAGCCCAGCTATGGCCTAGGGCAAATTTTTTGTAGGCTATGCATGTGCTTTTCATATTGCACATTGAAACCCACCCATTTTTTATTTTATTTTTTAAATGTGGTCACGTTTTTAAATGTTTTCAATTTGTGTTGTTTAAAAAATTATAAAAATTATTGGTCATGACCGTTGGAGGTCAGACCATTGAAACCCATTCAATTTTTTTTATAAATAAATTGCCTTTGTTGGCTTTATTATTATTATTTTTAAAATTTAAAAACCCAAAATTTGTCTATAAATACCTCAAAATTTCTTCAAATATTTTCCCACTCATTTCATTCCACATTTCTTACAAATTCTATCACATTCTCTACTTATCTCTACATTTCTTACAAATTCTATTACATTCTCTACTTATTCACAAATAGTAGTTTAATTAAATTAAACAATACATAGTTGTGGAATGTATGAGTGTTGTACCATAGTTTTTCTCAAAATAATAAAATATGAAGGACTCTAAAATATAGCCATGCATGGCTGAAGATGGAAAAATTTAGCCCTGAACTATTCTTTAAAAAATTAATATTTTGGAGGGCTAAATTTTTAACTCTGGACTACATTTAGCCATGTGACTGAAGATGGCCTTAGAATACTTATATGGGTTTTTTTTTCCTTGGGCTACTGAAGTAGTTGGATAAATAAAAATAAAAATAAAAATTATATCACCGGTCAAGTTCAGTTCAGTCTGATTTGTACTGACATAAAGTTGGAATTAGAACTGGTCCGGTTTGGTTTTTTTTTTCTTCTTCCGATTTTGACATTTTTAGCCAACACGGTTTTTTTGATATGGTTCAACTATGTTTTCCGATTTGGATGCACACCCTACTTTCAAAGACACATGCAATCTTGTTATGTGCTTGTAGAGAACACTCTCCTCTTCTGTAGCATTAAAACTTGTTCTACGAATTAGACATGCCAACACTGAATAAAGTGTGTATAAGGGTTAGTGCGCTTGAAAACCAAAATTATCCCTCTACATGAATGGCGCGTTTACTAATCCATAATCAAATTGAGAGGAATTGAATTGAGGAGGAATTGAAATGAGGCGGAATCGAATCGATTCATGTTGAAGTTGTTTACTAAAATTATGCGGAATCTAATAGAATTCCATAAAGTACATTTACTAATTCAGCATAATCGGAATATAAATCAGTATGATTACTAAAATTCCCTTGTCCCAAATCAAATATTTTATATACTTTTTTTAATAAAATTTGATATAGTATATAATAGTAAGAAAAAATTAAATTGCTTTTTTATTTCATAGACACACAAAAATGATTTTGTTTATTTTTATTTTTATAAATTTAAGTATTTCTATTAAGTATTTTTTTTTATAAATGTAAATATTTCTACTAAGTATTTTTTTTTATAAATGTAAGTATTTCTATTAGTTAATCCTTAACACTAAAAATGATTTTGTTTTTATTTCTAGGGTTAAGGATAATCTTGGAAATAATGAAAGTAAGTGAGGGCATAAAGGGAAAAAAATTAGCATTCCGATTACTCCCTAAACCCGGAATCCAAATACCTCATCAATGTAGGGAATCCAAATCACCCAAATCTTGGAATTGAATTCCATTTTTTGTGTGGGCCCCACACAATTTTGATTCCTCCTGATTTTAGTAAACACGGGTATAATCCATAATCAGAATCGAAATCGAATTCCTTATTCTCATTTCGATTACGAGTTAGTAAACGCGTCAGAAATGTTTTGCTAGATTAGAAACGGTCTTCACCACATAAGTACTCACATGGGTCATCTTGAGACACTCAGGCTATGATAACATGATGATTTGATTTGGGCGCAATTTTACCCAAGAAAAAAAGTAGGTTATGATCCAATCCAAGGAGTCCGGGTCTGAGTTTGGGCCTGGGTCTAGGTTTGGAGGTGTGGATAATTGAAGACCAAATCCAAAGAGAACACGTACTGTAGAAGAGAGAGAGAGCGTGTGAATATTATTTGAATAGGGATAACATGGTTAATTAACGTTTACCCAATTTCTATTTGCGTGCTCGAGATCACCTCCCTCTTAGCTTTAACCTTTAGGGAGCGAGTAGGCCCCACCCCACTACATCTACATGTTATATATATATATATAACATAAACACAAGAAAAGAAAAGGTAAGAAAGCTACCCATCCATGATCCACCCAATCCAAGAATAATAACAACAATTACAAAAATCTGTTTCGTTTTTTAGTTAGGTTAGGTGTTTAATTTAATTAATTAATTAAACCCCAAAAACCAAAGACAAAATAAAAATTTGGAAAAATATAAAATAAAAAAGACGGTACTAATATTTGAAAGCACAAAATGGAGGGATGAGAATGAAATATATTGATATATGATATGATGATATAAAAACCAGACACAAACACAAACTCCAATCCAGACTTAGAGAGATAGAGGGAGAGAGGGAGAGAGGTATCCTCCTCGTCGTCATGATGAAAGGGGGCACTGGCGGCACCGCTAATCACGATTCTACTACTGCTCATACTAATAATAATAACAGCAATAATAGTGAACCAGAATTACAAGACCAAACGACGACGTTCACGTCTTCCTGGGGGACATGGGAGGAGCTCTTGCTAGCATGCGCCGTGAAGCGTCACGGCATCAACGACTGGGACAGCGTCGCCATGGAACTCCAAGCCAAGACCTCTCTCCCTCACCTCCTCACCACCGCCTACAACTGCAAGCTCAAGTATCACGACCTCCGCCGCCGTTTCAACTCCCGCTACTCCTCCCAACATCAAAACGACGACGTTGACCTCCCCTCTCCCCCGCCACCTGACCACCACCACGATCCTCCTAGTATTCCCTGGCTCGACGACCTCCGCAAACTCCGCGTCGCTCAACTCCGTCAAGAGCTCCATCGCTACGACGTCTCCATCGTGTAATTCTTTATATCTTTTTATATTTTTTTTGTTTTTTGAAAAGTTTTCACGTAAAATTTTAGATCTGAGTTAGTTGTCTTAATTAATTCTCAGGTCGTTGCAGTTGAAGGTGAAGAAGCTGGAAGAAGAACGGGAAGATAGATTCAAGGATGACGAGGCCAAGCCAGATCTGGAGGAGGAGGACTCCAAGGGACACAGATCAGAAAACGACAAAAATATTCAAGACGAACCGGACCGGTCCAAACCGGACCAAGAGAACCAGTCGGTGAACGGCTCCAATTCAACCTGCTCCAAAAGTCTGGGCAATAAGCCCGCCCAGGAAGACCGCGTCGCATCGGAACCCGAACCGCACCCGGTTCCGGACGGTTCGCGCGAACCGACGAAAGGGACAGGAGCCGGTGGACACTCGGATTCAGAGTCGGATAAAGGGAGCTCGGAGACGGTGGCTAAGAAGCGGAGTCGCGAAGGGAAAGGCGGTGGTGACTCGGCGGGTGAGATGAGGGAGAGCAGTGAGGCGCAGAGTTCGGCGAGCTTGACGAGGAAATGGAACAGGAAACGACGTCGCAGAGTGGAGGTGCCAGAGCAGCAGCGTAACAACGAAGAGTTATTGTTGGTGAAATCACAGCCGTTGGTTGGGGTCCTGCAGATGATCCGAGCGCACGAGCATAGCTCATTGTTCGAGCGACGGCTTCCCATCCAGGTATTTTACTAATTTTACAATTTGATTATTTTCGTAATTCCATTTCTTCTTTTCCTCTTATTTTTAAATTCTTATTTTATTCGAATCCAAATACTGCGAAACATGCATGCACCAAACCGAATTAAAAATACCAAATTAAATTTTCATTGACAATTTTATTTTGAAAGTTTGTGTATATAATTTGGCCATGGTTTTTCCTTTTTTGGTTAAAACCGGACTTGTATGAGGCAAACAAGTGGTCATGATGTTTCCAATAATTTGGGACCACTCCAAAATGGTTTTGAACTTTTTGTTGGTTTGAGAAGAATATGAAAATTACGCATGCGGCTGAAATTACTGACTAGTAGTCTCTCCAATGGCGAATAAGTATCTATCTCCTGCTCCTAGGTCTAGGATTTTGCATGCAATTCTCTAACACTATTGGTGGAATTTACTACCACTACATTTTTTTAGATATACAATCTTCTATTTGCCCATGAATTTTTTCGATAGCAGTATTAGAGATGTGATATATAAAATGTAGTCTTCTTAATATGATTTTAAATAAAATATTTTACCCAAAATTTAAATATCAATGGTTAAGTTGACTTTAAATATAAGGAATAATAAAGATGATATGAATTTATGCTCGCATCCCACATACAGATAAAATGTAAGTTTTGCTAAATTAACGAAAAAGGGTTTACATAAATATTGGTGTTGTTAGTTATATCACATGTATGGTGTGTTGAAATTTCGTAAACAATAATGTTAGAGCCACCTAATTTTTGAAGTTTTAATTACTAAATGATGCAGTATTTAATCTGTCATGTAAGTCTGTTGTTGAAAATAAATGATGGTCAGGATTGTGTATTGGCTTAGCCAAGTTGGCTGGAGGGATGTGCTCCTCACTCTTCATCCGAGTTTAAATTTTTTTCTCGTAATTTAGATTAGATTAAAATAAAATATCACCTTTATATAAATAAATAAAAATATATGTCAGATCGGTTGCAATTCAAAATTTTAGGATTTGTGTTGGTGTTTAACATGTGTTGACAAATTCAAATACAGTTTTTTGTTTTTGTTTTAAAAAACAAACAGTGATTTTACTATTGACTTAAAGATATTTGGTATAAAATCCAAGAAAGGAAAAAAGGTTTGTACTTTTGCTTATAGCGTAAGGATCGTGGAGCCTTCTACTCAATTTATAAATTTATAAAACAAAACGTGTCATACAAATGCGACCAGATGGACCCCATGAGGCTCGCCTCTCACCTCTTTTCATTCAGATTGTTTTATTATTCTTTTAATCTTAGCATATTCTTTTGTTGCTATATACTTTTTTGTATGTATACCAGGGAAATACTGTGTTCCCTTCATTTATTTTCATTTAATTTTTATATTGCAATATGGGCCCCCTGAGGTCTTACATAGGCCCATAGGGTGGGTGGGTTGGGAACTGTTTCTTTGTGGGTCTGAGGTGGATTGTGAATTTGTGATACCACAATAGCAGTTGCCTTATAGAATGGGCCCTTGTTTGGACTGTTGTAGCTCAAATTTAGTATTCTGATAAATTTAGTATTATTAATTAATAATTAATAGCTCAAATTTATGTATACCAAAAGTCACTTTATAAGTTTGGACTGTTGTAGAACATGCATGGATTTTGTGTTTCTCAGTTTCTGTCACTAATTTTTCTGTAATAATTTGTGTTAAACAAAAACAAACAAGAAGATTTTTAGTGAGCATGAAAATTTTAAAACGAAAGCGAAGCATGATGATGATGTGGCTGCATGTACAGGAAAGTGACAAGTACAAGAGCATGGTCCAGCAGCATGTGGACTTGGGAACAATACAAAGCAAGCTCCACAAGGACACTTATTCGTCTTGCGCTCTTTCATTCTACCGAGACCTGCTGCTCCTCTTCAACAACGCCGTCGTTTTCTTCCCCAAATCCTCTCTGGAGTCGCTGACTGCTCACCAACTTCGACGCCTTGTCTTAAACGAAATGAAGAAGAATAATCTAATCACTAGACCACCCCCTAACCCTTCACCTTCATCTGAGCCATCAGACTCATTGCCTGCTGCTGCTGTACATGCACCACCACCCACCACAACTCCACCTTGTCCTCCAACCCAACCGCCCAAACGTCCTGATCAGCTTGAAAGATCAGACTCTTTGCTTGCCAAGCACAAGTCAACTGCGCCCATCATCGTCTGCCGGAAACGAAGC
Organism: Prunus padus; assembly: GCA_024362665.1. NCBI lineage: Eukaryota > Viridiplantae > Streptophyta > Magnoliopsida > Rosales > Rosaceae > Prunus > Prunus padus. Next base: position 24,904,698 of record JANFAM010000009.1, on the reverse strand, counting down.
TCCATTTCATCAAAACCTTCTGCTGCTGCTTCTATCTTTGATGTTAAACCAAAGGGTGAGCAGCAGCAACCAAAACAACAACAACAACAAGGTGACGAGAAAAAGAAAGCGGCAGCTTTTGATGTTAAAACGCCCATTAACAATAACAAGGCCTCTTCAAATGATGATGTACCGGAAGAGCATATGGGTGGTGGTGCTGGTGCTAAAGCAAAAGACAATCCTGTAACTACTGGAACCAGAAGCTCAAGAAGGACTCATCACGAGAATAATAATAATAAGGATGGAAGTGGTTCCACCAAGAAACAAACGGAAACTCCGAAAGCGGATAAGAAGTCAAAAACGGAGGCAGCGGCGTTGGACAAAAAGCGAAGTGCAGCAGCGGATTTCTTGAAGAGAATTAAGCGCAATGCACCTGCAGCGGACACATTGAAGAGCGGCAGTGGCAGTGGGAGTGGCACTGGTACTAGATCAGGTGGAGGAGAGCAGAAGAGGAGGGGAGGTGGTAAGGTTGACAAAGTCAAAGAAAGGGTGTTAAGGCAAAGTGGCAGTGATAAAAAGAAACAAGCCAAGGAAGAAAGCAGCAGTCCATCCAAGCGAAGTGTAGGAAGGCCACCCAAGAAGGCGGCTGCCGAGACCGCGAACGTAGTAGCTTCATCAAAGCGGCCCAGGGAAAATGGGGGGAAGCAGGAGGCTTCTAGGCGGCCTAGAAAACGATCTAGAAGGTAAATTAAATTAATTGGCAGCATGGTTTAGAAATTAAACAAGAATTAGGCAGATTGTAATTGTATTCCCATGGATTTTTTTTTTCTTTCTGTGGATATATTTCATATGTATACTATTAGGAAGGATTTTTTATTTAAGTGGTACAATGCAATCACTGTTTCTGTCGTCTGTTTTACACGCCGGAAAACTCGATAATATGTGTTTAACAGAGAAGTTGATACGACTTGGAAGGTTATCAACTTCAGTTCTAACAGAGAGGTCATCTAAGTTCGTTTTGCTTCCCTTTCTCTTTCTCTTTGAGATTTGAAACTTAACCTGCAAGAAGAAGAAGGACATGAGCGATGTTGATAAAAGTGGACAATGAGAAAATGTGAAAACGAACTGAAACATTTTGTTTATATTCCTTTACCCGTGCCCTGCAATCATCCAAGTCATAAATCCTGGCAAAAGATACTGCAGAAATGCCCGAGCCATTGGAAATGCAGGGTGCGTTATCTGCAGAGTTGACAGATGCTGCAACCACAAAAACAAAAACAAATGACTACATTTAATTAATTAATTTGTTATTTTAATAGAAAATTAAGACCAGTTTGAAGCAGGAAACTGGGTGGAGAAAACTCACAGCCAGAGGACCAGTTTTAAACTGTATGCAAGGTTGATACATAGCAAGCATTTCTGATGCCATTCGGGTGGCTGCATGTACTATACCAACACGCCTGATTCTTTTCTTCGCATATCTGACCAACCATCACACAAAAGTTTGTAAAGTAATTTTTACAATGCCTCAAAGATTTAAACCTAGAACTACAATTTACCGTCTTAGTGCCGAGCAAATTGCATCTGAAATTTGAGCATCTGAGCCGGTATTGGGAACTTGAGCAAGCTCATGTATAAGCTGGTAACAGTCCTGCACATAAATGAACCAACATCAACATGGGAGCTCATGAGAGACAACTCCTTCCATTTTTCTGATATGCAAACGATAAAATGTACTAAAAAGACCAGATACCTCAATTGCCATGCAACCCCCTTGGCCAAGATTTGGCTGCAACGGATGAGCAGCATCGCCTAACAGAGCAACACGCCCGATTCCCCATGAGTAGATCATGTCTCTGTCGTAGATATCTCTCTGTAAAATCATGGACTCTGGTGTTTCCTGAATTAGAGCAACCACTTCATCACACCACTTTCCAAATATCTCCTCCAGGAGCTTCTTCTTTTTACCTGCAGGATTTTAAGGCATAAGATTTAGATAAGTGCAATAACTACTATGCTCAAATCTAATAATCAAATGCATTAATTTATGACAAGTTCACAACAGAGAAAGAGAGTGTGTGCCTCCAGGACGATCAGTACTCATAGGCGGCTGCTTATGGAAGGCAAACCATTGCATATTCCCATTCCCAACATCTAATGCAACAAAGTACTGGTTCAATCCCAAGAAGATCCGATACCTAAGAATCAAGAACACATAGATAGTGAATCAAAACCATCCATCTACTAACTTTATTTTTGACTTTTTACACTTTTATTTGTCCATTTTTTAAAATTCAGCTTGACAATATGAACCATGTAACATATAATATACCCAACACTATCAATGTATGGCGGGACAAATTTTGTCATTCCACTGTAGCAGGTGTAATTTGAGTATTTTGCTTCCTGTCTGCCAAATAATTTCGATCGCACCTGGTAAAAAAGAAAACAAAATAATTATGAAGTTGAAAAGGGCATACATTGGAGATGGCTCAAAGATTAAGAGTGAAATTACTTTTGACCATATTCCATCAGCTCCTACTAAAACATCACCATGATATTGCTGTCCATCTTCAAGGATCACCGTGACCTAATTAATAATCCACGGAAATAAGTTGAGGAATTTGTACTGGTTTCTGAAAAGTATTATAAACTAGAATATTAGTCAAAAATTAATTCAACCTTGCTAGGCTCTTCAATGAAGTCCACCACTTTAGAATTGTTTCTCACAATGTCCAATCCGACTGCATTGACTAAGATATCTTGAAGCTCCATCCTGCATATCACTTGAGTGATAGGAAGACCCCTACTTACAGCCGGAGACGAAAGATCAAACTTGGTAAACATGAAGCAAAAAGATGTAAAATAAAAAAAGGATACAATTGAGCACTTGATTTAGAGAAACATCCATTCAGCACTGGGCACAACAACTAAGACATCACTTGAAAACTTTCTCAAATTAAACTAACTAAATGGAGAAGTAAGCAAACAGATCCTTTTATACAGCATCCAACTGCTGTCCATGTATAGTATAGCAGCAGGCTTACACGGTTGGCCCATTCCTAATCGAATAAGCTTTCGAGGTCTGGTGATTGTCTAATATGGTATCAAAGGTGAGGCTGCTGTTAATCCTTATATGCACGTCAGGAAGGAGGGTGTTGTGATTGATATAAAAGCTTAAGCCTTTTGGGCTGAGTGCTTATCTAACAAGTGGAACCAAAGTGAAAAATTTACTTAAAAAGAACAGCATGCTTACCATTCACCTGAAACTCCATCTGCAAAGCCATTGGTCCTATTGCCAGTAACACAACCTGCTTCCATGATTTGTTTTGCAACATTCTCATCAATTGCTTCCAGCACGGCCAGAGCGCTACTCACAAGCTGAATCGGTCCGCGGTGTTGTCCCTCCCCTCTCACTAAACTCAGGTCTTTCTCAAACACCTCTACTTCAAATCCTCTGTGTTTTGCTGCCAATGCTAAAACTAGCCCCCCAATACCTCCACCTGCAATTAGAATTTTAAGCTTCCTTTTACCACCCTTCTCTTCATCTAAAGTTGGATCAAGATTACTTTTGCATCTCACACAATATCTTCTGATCTTACTGTATTTTTTTGCTCTAAAATCAAGAATTCCATAGCTCTGGTTTTGGATGCATGAATCAAGGGACTGGAAAGAGGCCAGCATTGTTGACCACAAATAGAACACAATTGCTTATAGCTCAAGAATTCATATATGTAGCAGGCAACTGATCATATACCTTGAAAGTTAAATAAAATAAAATAAAACTAGGGTTATTTACTCAAATGCTCCTCAAACTTATACCCGAGTTGCATTTTGGTCTCTCAACTATATTATTCGTTCAAATGGTCCACCAACTAAATTAATATTAATTTAGTTGAGGGACCAAAATATAACTTGAATATAAGTTTGAGGACCATTTGAGTAAATAACCCAATAAAACTAATTTGGTATTATCATGAAGATTCATGAAATCCCATAAATATGTATGTATTTTGTTATTTTTATTTTTGAGATGCAATCCAGCCCAGAAAGTGGTGTAAATCAATGGGGAAGGGAGCTTGTTCAAATCAAACATCAATTACCATTTGACCACATCAGGAGGACAGAAACCTTATTTATTTATTTTCTTGTGGTGTACCAAAAGATATGTTAAAAATATATATAAAGAAGCAACAGCAATGTATGGGTTAAATTGTAAGGATGGAAATCAGTTATTCATTTAAAGCAAGCTAGCTCAAGTTCAACATCCAGAAGTACACATTGGAAGACCAGTGCTGGAGCAATTAATTATACGGCATTTGATGAAGTCATCATCAGTCTAATTAAGCTGCTTTTTTAATTATTAATTTATCCTACAGTCTTGCATGCAGTTATTTCCATGGCTGAACTTCTCTCCCTTTCGAGACATAACATAACCTGCAAGAAAGAAGGGCAACAAGAACAGTATAAAGGTACATACTATATTTCACAAAGGAAAATATTTTTGTTCAATTGTCCCAGTGAATGAATTAATATTCTGAAATGAAGGTGGTTATGTTGAGTTGAGAGTCTAGCTTAAGCTTAGCTTGGGGTTTTATGCTGATGACCGCAATGTAATTATGCAACATTGATCAAAATTACTAGGCTGAGGGATGCTCATAGCAGTGGATGATGTGATGTGATCATCGGAACATACATCTTTATGTACAAGTCCCTGCTATAATCCAACTCAATAATTGTTGCAGACAAAACTGCAGAAATGCATGAGCAACAGGAAATGCAGGGTTTGCTATCTGCACAGTTGATTGATGCTGCAACGACAAGAGCAACTTGAAATTAATCACTCGCCTTTCTGTTAATAGAAAATTATGATAAGTGTTGAGGATATTGAAGCAAAACTTACTTACTGGGAGAGAACCAATTTTCAAGTGTATGTAACATGCGGCATTCTTTTCTTCTAATATCTAATATTTTATGTACTCTCTTTTTCTAAAAGAAAAATTTTGATGGCTCTGGTTTTGAACGCATGAATTAATCAAATGAAAGGGTGTTAAGGCAAAGTGGCGGTGATAAAAAAAAAAAAAAAAAACAAGCTAAGGAAGAAAGCAGCAGTCCATCCAAGCGAAGTGTAGGAAGGCCGCCAAGACGGACTCAAAAGTAATTAGGAATAAATTGGTATGTTTATTCTTCTCTCAAGGAGCGATATATATACTTACATATAGAGTGGCTACAAATATGAAATATATATAAAATCTCATAATTCTACTCAAATTAGGTAATTACAATAAAATACAAATTATATTCCCTAATTTGAGAAGAATTATGAGATTAGGAATATGAATATATTGACTATCATAGTGGAGCTTTGTAGCAACATTCGGTCTAAACCCAATTTCAGCAAGTAACCACCACCTCAACCATGGTATTTCACAAACCATTGGGCAATTCCTCTATACTCAGACTTTGCAAAGGACCGAGATACAACATTTTACTTCTTGCTACGCCACGTAACTAGGTTACCGCCAACAAAGGTGAAGTAACCGGATGTAGACGTTTATTTGTAATATTCCCTACATAATCTGCGTCAGTGTAACATTCTAGACCCAAGTGGCAATTTTTCTTAAATAATAAACCTCTCCCAAGAGCAGACTTTAAGTAACTCAGAATACGCATCAAAGCAGCTATATGATCCTCACTAGGTAAATGCATAAATTGGCTAGTAACATTTATCGCATAGGCAATATCAGGGTGTGTCAGTGATAAATAGATCAATCTCCCAACCAACATGTGGTATCTCTCTTTTTTAGTTGGGACCTAATCCACATAAACCTCAGCTGGTTTACAGTCAAGCATCCTAGTATCTGCTGGCAGGTCCATGACATACTTCTTTTGTGAAAGAAATAAGTCATGTTTAGATCGAGTGACTTCCAGTCCTAGAAAATATTTCACACTGCCCAAATCTTTCTGATGCAGTATAGCCCGCGGGTATTAGATTAAGCACTCAAACAATAGAACCGAGAAGAATATAGGAGACCGAGGAGACGAAAATATAGATCGAAGAGACGAAAGAAAGGACAGAAATCCGAGAACCGATAAGACAAGATAGAAATCAGAGAGTTTCAAGAGAGGGTTTATTCAATATCCAAATCTAAATTTTAAAGAACTACATGGGGATATTTATTGCAAACTAAAACCTAGACATAAAAGGATAAAAATCCCTTACTTAAACAGAAATCCTAACCCAAATAAAATAAGAAACTTAAAACTAGAAATCTGGAAAGTAGAAATCCTACTAGAATTTGGAAAACTAGAGAATCTTGGAAACTAACAAATACATTAGGAAACTAATAAATTTAGGTCATACGCGTCCTACATCATTCTCCTCCGAATAGAACTCGACTCCGACGAGTAAACGTGACAAAATCAAAATCCCAAGGAAGTGTGAAGAGGCATGTGGCGTTCGTAGTTCTTCAAGATAAGCATCATATTTGCCACCATGAAACCAGCCGTTCCCGCAAGCATGGAACATTAGTCCTAGTAAGAATGGAAAATAAAGAGCTTTGCCGAAACCCATGACGAACATGATCGGCCAACGAATGCAAGCGCGTGTGTGGGTGTGATGGACCCTCAATCCATTGTATTCGTAACTCGCCGCCAAAGTGCCTTGGTTTAGGAAAAACACACGGCTTGGCATGTCGGGCTATCTCAAAATCCAAGTGTTGGTGCATGAAGTTCTTGTCGTGTGGTATGGGTGGCGGGGTAGGGACCAGAATGTTGTCGTCAACCAGAGAAGAACCCATCGTATGTTGGGTATGGTTGGGCTGCGGCATAGAACCAAAAGAAAAGATGGGCCCTAGTTGAGCCTTGGGCATGTCAATCGATAGTCCCATTGACTGATTCGGAATACCTTGTGGCACGGCCTTGAGTTTTTTATCCATCGTTGGATTGTGAAGAAGGCCACCTTTTGGCGGCGGCATAGACAAACTCGAGAGCACCGCTGAGGTAGAAGGAGGCTCAGTCGTTCCAAGCCGAAAGTGATTGATAAGCATCTGAACGGAGCCTTGGAGTTTGTTGATGGCAAGGGTCGTCGTCGCAAAATGGTTGTGGTCCTGTACCGACTCTTCTTTTTGGTCAGCACCCAGCTGGGAGAGTTGGGCGTCAATTCTGGTGATATTGGCAGAAACTTTGGCTTGGAACTCATGAATTTGTGCGGATAGGCTAGCCACGATTTGGGGTACCATGGCAGATAGTAGAACAAGTGAAATCGAGACCTGGCTCTGAATACCAATTGATGCAGTACAGCCCGTGGGTATTAGATTAAGCACTCAAACAATAGAACCGAGAAGAATATAGGAGACCGAGGAGACGAAAATATAGATCGAAGAGACGAAAGAAAGGACAGAAATCCGAGAACCGATAAGACAAGATAGAAATCAGAGAGTTTCAAGAGAGGGTTTATTCAATATCCAAATCTAAATTTTAAAGAACTACATGGGGATATTTATTGCAAACTAAAACCTAGACATAAAAGGATAAAAATCCCTTACTTAAACAGAAATCCTAACCCAAATAAAATAAGAAACTTAAAACTAGAAATCTGGAAAGTAGAAATCCTACTAGAATTTGGAAAACTAGAGAATCTTGGAAACTAACAAATACATTAGGAAACTAATAAATTTAGGTCCTACGCGTCCTGCATCACTTTCATTTCAAATTTAGACGCTAAAGCTTCTGCAGCTCCTTTTGCGCTTGGTGTTAGTTGTATTGTTGAAGGTTAATTATCTAATGAATGAAGTTGCTGTTTAAAGATAGTGGAAACTAGGAAGCATATGTATATAATATATAAGAGAAACATTAGTTATGGAATTCAGCTGAGGAATGTTTTTATCACACAGCAGCATAACAACTAGACTCCTTTCCTATATCCATCTCCGCATACGCTATGCACTCTTCTTTCAAGCAGAACTTGGTGTGAGGTGGAAAGTCTGTACGTTTATGATCAGTGACAGATGTTTTTAATTAAACCCTGCTTCCTATAAAACATTCCACATTTTTTCGAACAGTAGTTGATGCATTTCTCATAACTAGGAATGAAACAAAAAATTGAAGTCATCTAAGGCTGTTTTCTGTCCTGCACTTTGCATTGGTTTCTGTCTCTTTTGAGTCATAACCTGCAGCAAGAAGAAACACATGAATGATATATGTATGTTTGTTATCTGTTTCAGATATGTCAAGTTTTCCAAGTGTCCCAGTCGAAGATTTTCAATTAAGATGGTTATGTTGAGAGGATATAGGGCTATATATGCAAACAAATTTGACATAGGTTTTTATTTTTTCTTATTCCTTTACCCATGCCCTGCTGTGGTCCAAGCCATAAATTTTGGCAAACAAATTTGCAGAAATGCACGAAATACAGGAATTGCAGGGTGCGTTATCTGCTGCAACCACAAGAACAAAATGAAATGAGCTACATTTATTATGTTTTAATTTCTTTTAAATGAAAATTAGGAAAGGCTTTGAGGAGGTTGAAGCAGGAAACTGGGTGGAGAAAACTTACAGACAGAGGACCAGTTTTAAACTCTATGTAAGGTTTGTAACTGGCAAGCATTTTTGAAGACATTCGGCTGGCTGCAAACACTATGCCAACACGCCACAATCTTTTGTTTGCATATCTGATTATCATCGTGATAAAGCCAAATTTAATACGCAAGATTGAAGATCTTTTGATTAAACAAAAGTTTGTAAATTCAGTCAATTTCAAGATTTAAACCTAAAACTAGGAGTGTGAGACTGGTTTGCAAGAGATAGGGTTTCCTAAAATCTACCTTCTTAGTGCCAAGACAATTTCTTCCGATATTTGAACATCTGAGTTACTTTTGGAAGCTTGAACAAGCTCATGTATAAGTTGGTAACAGTCCTGCACATACAATCTCCCAGGTAATGACTAGTGAACACATGGGAGCTCAAAAAAGACCTTAATTTGTTTCCATTTTTCTGACATGCAGGCTGCATGATGCTGCATGCTAAAGATAAATGTATTAAACGATAACATACCTCAATTGCCATGCAGCCCCCTTGGCCAAGATTCGGCTGCATTGGATGAGCAGCATCACCTAGCAGAGTAACACGCCCGGCTCCCCAAGTGTAAATCATGTCTCTATCATAGATATCTCTCCGTAAAATCATGGACTCTGGTGTTTTTTGAATTAGTGTAACCACTTCAGGACACCAGTTACCAAATTTCTCGAGGAGCCTCTTCTTTTTACCTGCAACATCAAAAGGCATGATATTTACATTATCACTAGTCAGCAAAATAGAGAAGGGAGAGGGGAGGGGGCAGAGAGGAGTGTGCCGTCAGGAGGATCATTGCTCATAGGCTGCTCTTTATGGTTGGCAAACCATTGTATCTTTCCATTCACAACATCTGTTGCAACAAAGCACTGGTTCAATCTCAAGAAGATCCGGTACCTTCATACCAGCAAAACCAAGATTACTGAATTAAAACATTCATGTGCTTTGTTTATTTTGTGCTGAACTTCCACTTTGGTCCATTCATAAATCCAGTTTGTCATAAGAAATTAAACCATTTTTATTACTTACGCAACACTATCAATATATGATGGCACAAAGTTTGTCACTCCACTGTAGGATGTGTAAGTTGAATATTTTGCTTCCTGTTCCCCAAATAATTTTGCGCGCACCTAGTGATGAAGAAACAATAAGTAAGGAAGTTGATAAGTGCATACATACATACATTGGAAATAGTTCAAAAAGGAGATAACTTACCCTTGACCATATTCCATCAGCGCCTACTAAAACATCACCATCATATTGCTGGCCATCTTCAAGGATCACAGTGACCTAATAATCCACAGAAAGAAGTTAGAAATTTGTACAGAACTGTGAAGAATTAGAAAGTAGATTAGTCAAAAATTCATTCAACCTTGCTAGGGTCTTCAAGGAAGTCCACCACTTTAGATTTGTTTCTCACAATGTCCAACCCAACAGCATTGAGTAAGATATCTTGCAGTGCCATCCTGCATATTACTAGAGTGTGAGGAAGCCCCCCTACTTACAGCTGGAGATGAAAGATCAAACTTGGTAATCCTGAAGACAAAATGAAAAAAAAGGATCAAATGTTAACTTGAAAGCGTAATTCTTTCTTTTCTCCAAAATCAGAGTTAAAACTCTAACTCAGGAAAAGGTAATGACTAATATCCATTTGCTTTTGCGATTAAAAGAATAAAATAGCTAGCTATTGTGGATATCTTTGCTTATGATATTTGGCACATGAGTTATAGGAACATCCTCTGACCGCAAGAACTATGAAATCCTCTGAAATTCAAATGAAAATAACTAAACCAAACAGTTATTAAATTGATCTATATTTAACATAAAAAACTCAGAAAGAAGTTCAATTCACTATAATGAATCAGAGTTACTCAACAATAGCATCAAGCTTACCATTCACCTGAAAGACCATCTGCATAGCCAGTGGTCCTATTGCCAGTAACACTACCTGCTTCCTTGATTTGTTTTGCAACATTCTCGTCAATGGCTTCCAGGACCGCCAAAGCACTACTCACAAGCTGAATCGGTCCACGGTGTTGTCCCTCCCCTCTCACTGCACTCAGGTCCTTCTCAAAGACCTGTACTTCAAATCCTTTATGTTTTGCTGCTAGTGCCAAAACTAGCCCCCCAATACCCCCACCTGCAATGAAGATTTTGAGCTTCCTATTGCCACCATTCTCTCCATCTAAAGTCTGATCAAAACTATTTTGACATCTTACATAATAGCTTCTGGTCTTGCTGGACTGTTTTGTTCTAAAATCAAGAATGTCATAGGTCTGGTTTTGAATGCATGAAATAATTATGTACCTGCTGTTTGACATTGCTGACCAGAATAGAAAGTTAGGTCACAAGTGCTTGCTTAGGTAGTTGTGGTGTGGACTTGCAGTGGTATTATATTTGACATGACATGAAAACAAGTCAAGATAGCGCTCACAACCATTTTGTGACCAACAAACTTTACTATTATAAAACGTGTTTCCTTATTCCTAGTAAACAAAGTTCATTAGAAATGAAGCGCATCAAGAGTGAGCTATTGAAGAGAATTATATCTTTATGGAGTTTTCTTTTTAAGTACAAGCAATAGTCTAAACTACAAAGGAGGGAGATTTCTTACACACAAACAACTATGATTCCGTGGGGATTTGAACCTAAAACCTCTGGTATGCAAGTCAAGGCCATTTTCCTAGACCATGTTGCAATGGAGTTGTTATTAAAACTTCAAAAAAGTCATAATCCACTTCTACATTATAAAAAACACTAGGGAGAAATTGCACATAGAGGACTGCCTCGTGACTTTTAAAGTGTCAACAGCAGTTTCTTATTTTTAAGCTAAACTTTAACTTTGATGGTTCAGTTTGCCCTAATTTCTCTTCGTTTTTCTTTTAGTGATTCTTGGAATGTTCATATTGTATGCTCCAATTTTATTTGCTTAAGGCAGATCTGTTCCTGAAGGTTTACCCTCCATGGACCATCAAACATGGTGTCAAACATGTCCAAATTGAACGTTACTCCAAATTGCTGGTTCAGATAAAAAGAGAAGAAAAGAAAGACTTCCATAGGACCATTCTCTCAGCTGTGCATTTGATGCTTGAGTTTCAACCGTTCTTTCAATCAATCAGAGATTCAAACTTGAAACCCCTTCTAAAATTGAAACCAAAAGCAACACTAGAAGTTGAGAGATAGTTAAGGTTGTCCAGTCTAGTTTTATTTTGTGCAGAAAATGAAACTTGTAATTGATGGCTTTTGCAGTGTTTATCTCTTGTTGAAGTGAACAGTGAGAACGTTTGGCTAACCAAAATGGTTTTCTATCTTCCTCAAGTTTGCAGTAAACCCTCGATACAGACGCCTCGGTTTAAACTGAAACAGAGACAGGATGAATAATTTACACGACGGCACACTAATCACTATTACACAAGCATCAGCCCTTTCCTAGGTTAATAATGCCCACTATTTAAAAAGAAATTATTGCCCGGCTATAGTAATTCTCATCCTACAATAATGCCTATATCCTGAAAAGACCAAAACCCAGAATTTTAACATGTTGGGTTATGTAATTAACATATCATTGTACCAAAAAACTGGCCTTCAACCCAGATCTGTTTCACTTCTGCATCCTAATAGCTTTGCCTATCTTATTATTGCCCACTTCATGCCTTTTAACCACAAATATGCGCTTTGCTGCTTCAGATCTAAAACCAGTAATCTATCATTCTCGATCCATTGGTTGCCTATGTAAGAACTGCTGGGCACCGTCAGCTGTTTAAAGGCACAGGTCCTGGATGAGACATCCAGAGAAATAAATTAAAAATACGTTAAAAGGAGAGGAAGGTCATATAAAATTTAGCACAAGACACCAAAGTCCAGTTGTAAGCTACCATTAAACACCCATACAGCATGGGAACATTAACCTTGCTATCCTAAAAATCTTAGTCTAACGGATACGACTTGTTTGGTGGAAATGGCATAAAATTTCACTAGATGCGTCATCAAGAGAGGACACTACTGTGTTTGATGCAGCTTTCTATAAAATGACGAGGACACTAATCAATTAATAGCTTTCTATATATGAAATTGCTTAAGTGGACTCTAATTGGTGGACACTAATCAATTAATAGCTTATATATGCAGGAAGGTAAGGTTTGAAGAACAAAACAAGATGAACAATAGTTACCGCTTTCACCGTCAGAAATATCAGCAAGCTTTGCAATTGCATCGATAAGTGCTTGTTCATGGTCCTGTTCAAAGTTAACAAATCAGGTTTCCAAATAAGGAAAACCTTGTGATGAAACTTTAAAAATGCAAAAACAAAAAAGGGTGCCCTTCTTACTTTCAACACTTTTTTCGCTTTCTCAATTTCAACAGGGTCTGGATGATTTGCACCAAAGACTCTCTCTACCTGTCCAAATTTACCAAAAAAATTGAAGCTTTATTCAATAAAACCAACAATTTATCGACCATTTGTGGATCAACCTGCTTTTACTAACCTCCTTAATTAAAGTATCAGTGTGAAGTAGCTGTATATCATCTGGAGCCTTCTTTCCAATGCCATTCTGTGACGGTGGAAAATCTTTTCTTGTTTGACCCTTTGGGATCCCTCTACCTCTTCCAGGAACTGGAACATTGTCACGGCCTACAGATCTGTTCATACCATGACCAGATCCACCATAACCCCCACGATGAGATATTCCAGGATCTTCGCCTACCCATTGAATATCCTCGGGAGATATCTGCATAAGGAATTATAAGCCAGTATAAGGAAATATGTAAACCGTCTGTAATTAATATACCATTATTGAGTGAGAAAAATGCAATCCAATATCATTAAAAAACGAGATATGTTCTTGTTTGAACTAAAGAAGTTAAAAGGATGGAAAATCCAAAAGATTTTTCATTTTCTCCCATTAAATGTGAACCAAACATAGTGTTAGCATTCAGTTGATTAAGTTGTCAGGCTTCTTTTATATGTGATTATGAATATTAATATTTTCAAAGCATACTTGATTACGATATCAATATGCTAGGTACTGTGTGGTGGAGATCCTATGAGCAAATTTTATTAGGGTTTAGTGATGTCAGGTTGCGATTACCAAATTATTGTAGTATTGGAATTTTATATCATGTAGAGCTTGTTTATGTAATTGTGATTTTTTTACTATTAGTCTGTTTCTCTGTTATTATTAGGGTTTCCTTATTGTGTGTGGACTCCTGAGAAAGCCCTTGTTATAACGACCATATTTTTAGTCAAGTCTGGTTGCAATGAACACCTATTTGAGCATAGATCATTTTTTTAAAAAAATCTAAAATGCATGTGTTACCATACTTCTGCTGAATATGGAATTTTTTCCAGCACTAATACAACAATTAAAATGTATGAACGTTCAAATTTAAAGTATCCACCAATATCAACACGAGAAAACAGTACATTAATCTTAGAGCAGAAACTACCTGGTAAGAGTAAAAGGCAAATATTACTTGGAGCATGGTGCGCCATTTTATGTATCATTAATCAGTGGACAAACCCAATTGGCCAAATAGGGAAATTCAGAAAACATTGGTTAACAGAGAGCAGAAAAGCAAGAAGGAAGAAGAATTCATTAAAGAAAATTACTAGGAAGCCTTGTCGGAATGTGTACACACACAGAACATTATGCACTGAGCACAGTACTATAATATAAAATTATCAAGTTGTCTTTTCAAGAAGCAACAAACTTTATTAAACAATTGATTTCTTCATGTAAACTATTGGTAGCCTTATAAACTATGTGAGAAGTCATTTTACATCCAGTATCCACAAGACAACTTACGATCCAGGAAAAGAATCTGACTTTACGTAAAAGTCATAAGCGGTCAAGAATTGACAATTCAGCTTTCAAAAGAGCATCTTACCACTCAAATAAGCTTCTGTATTTATAGCTTTACTACACGTAATATGTAGAAAATATGTAATGAAAATGACAAGTGGGCAAGAATATTTCAAATCCCAGGTACAACGCATCAAACATACCTCTGATAGATTAACCCACTCCCACGTTTCATTTGCAGAATTAATATCGTAGACTAGGGCATGTCGTCCCTAACCAAAAAAAAAAAGGAAAAAGAACGAATGTCAGGTACAAGACTTAACATAGCTTTACTGCAAAAATGAACTCCTGTAACACTTATAAGATCAACAGATACCTCAGCTTGATTGTAGTCCGTTATAACAGCTTCATAAAAGTTGTTGTCATCGGGCCACCTAGTCCTTACTTTCCTGCCAATCAAGGGATCATATGTCGTTCCTTCAGCCGGTTCATTGACAATGGCACCGGAAGAGACTCTATTTGAAACTTGACCCCTTCCTGTCGGACCTGAGGAAGGGAACTGCTTCATTGAAGAAGCACCTGGTAAAATTTGACCCTGTGAACAGAATGAGACAAAAGGGAAGCAAACAAAGAAATCAATAACCTGCAAGCTTTTCTGTGTGTTTTACTTTATAATGATAATCCTCAACTCACAGGTTTATGTTTCTTTCCCTTGGCTCCTGGGGCTGGGGCTGGGACAGACCCTCGTTTAAGAGTAGATGAAGATGGCTGGTGGGATGCGGTAGCCTGTGGATGAAATGGTGGCGATGGCCCAACAAAGGATTGTGAATGTACTGACTGGGTCATCTTCTGTTTCTTGCGAGATGCAGAGACAGTAGGACTGGGTATTGGATCATGAGCTGCTTGCACAGTACTGAGCATGCCGAGTTGAGCCCCACCAGCCTGTCTCCACTCCCTGATGGCATCACCCAACACAGTACCCATTAAAAGAAAAAGAAGCCAAGTAACAAAATATACTGAATAGGTCTCGTTTCTCAATTAAAGAACAAAGCTTGTATCTTGTTTCTTAAATCTATCAGACCTTATCCTCCATATGACATCATCTGCATTAACCCGTCCTAGAAGTTCTTTGTGCTCCTCGTTCGATAGCCTCAACTCCTTTCTAAGTTCTGTTATCAGACTTTCCTTTTCCTGAAGAAAATACATTTCATGTAGCAGTCATTTAAACCTGATCAAACAAATTAAAGATATTAGATCCATGAAGAAAAATGATAAAGTACCCAAGTAATGAGATCAGCTTGAGCTTTAAAGGCTCTTAGAACTGAACTGTATGCTTCTTGCTCAAGCTGGTGAATTTGTGCTTCCATGTCAGTATCACCATACATCCTAGGATATGGGACGGAACCCACAGCAGATCTTCCATTTCCTGCAACACGACCCCCTCTGGGAATTCTATTTTGGTGTGATGGAGGAAGATCGTCATCAGTTCCTGCAATTTTATTTTATTTTTGATTCAGAACAGATGCAACATAAATCAATAATGAGAATCAAATGAGGTCTGCAGTTTGGCCAATATTAGCAGAAATTTGGAACAATAAAATTGAAAAAGAATATCTTGCAGGTCGCCTATGCATGACAAGCCAAGAGTGATAACAATGATCGGATTATTCGACACATGGACACAGTCCTAAAAGCCTCTACTTAATAGGCCCCTTTTTTTTGGACACAACCCTATTTAATAGGTCCTTAGGCACAATGTATAGGGAAAAGTGAAATTGAAAATAAAACTTCTCAAATCTCTAATTTCTGGAAGAGGTGCAAACCTAAGAACTAACCAAGTTGGCAACTAAAGCAATTCACTTCTACACAGCAAGCTCAAAGGGATGAGTACCTTCACTAATAATTTCTTAATTGTAAATGAAGAACACGTTCAAAAAACTCATCTTTAGAGAACAACTCCAAAACCAATTAGGTCCTTGAGATATATCCAAAAACCTTTCCGTAACCAAGGTTTTTTTTTTTCTCATAAGATATTGTAACTAAGGTATGGCATAGAATAATGTCCTAACAAAAGTGGCTTTTGTTTAGTAACTGAAACTAAACATATACAAACTTCAAGCAAACATACGCACTGATTCCTAAGAACACTGAAAAAAAAAGGTTCAAAGGTGCACAGAACAAAAAATAAAATCCATAATATAGGTGCTCTCATTAGGGAGTCAAGAGCTTCCACTGTGAATGTTTAAACCACAACATGTATATTTGCGTGAGGTGATATTACTTCCATATAAAGATATAACCATGCCTAAAAGGATGATATATATATATTTTTTCTTATTAACTAATAATCATGCTTAAATTTGGACTCTCAAGAACTGGGTTCAATCATTTGTATTCAATTTTCTTCAGAAATTTTGGAAATAACATTTCTTAATTTCTATCACAACTTGTCCCAATAAAAGAATTATATCAAAACTAGCTCTTTTTTCTAATAATAAATAAATAAAAATCGTTTTTATTCTCCTTTGTTTTTCATTTTCGATTCTTTGTTAATAAGAAAATAAATTTTTCTTTCACATTCTACTTGGTATGAACTTATCTGAAGCATTCAAAAAGATCATGGATCCCAAATAAAAACTTACTCGAGGAACCCAAGTTTCAAAAACCAAGAAGAACTAACTTGAAGAAAACAATATCAAATAACGAAGTAAATTTGGGGTGCCACATATACAATCTTGGCTACCAAATCTCCCAAGTTAAATGCTCAAACTCAAATACCGACCAGTTCATCAAAGAAGCCTCATGCTCTGTGACAAAGCGTAGTCAAAGTGAAAGTGAATAATTATTGCTAAACATCATAATTACAGTGGAAAACCCTAATTCGTTCACTGCAAGTGCAACCAACCCCAAAACCCTCAATCACTGTTCTGAATGGCATACATAGATTTTTGTCCGGAATTAAGAGAAAAGCATAACCCTAACCCAAACTCAGCAAAGAAATCACTTCAAAAACCTAATCACCGAAGAAAAGAAGAAATCTTTCAAAGTACGCTCACCGCTGCTATCGTAGGGCTCGTAGTCCATGGGCAGTTGATACCCTCAATCAAAACCAAAACCAACAAAACCGAACACTTTCTACCTTAAACACACTTGCCACCGAATTCGAATATGCTCTTGGAGACTTCTTCAAGTTCCGAGCACCCCGAACGACACCGCAATATACCGCAACAAAACGTCGTCGTAAAGAGTGTACCTTTTGTGTTCTACACGAAACGAAAGTCGTGGAGAAGAGGTTTTGGAGAGTGGAGCGAGTGAAATTAGCGGCGGTCGGAGGAGAAATCACTTCCACTGGAGAACCCACACACACAGTCTTCTCAGTATTGTAATAGGCTGCGACTTTCTTTCACTTTCTCCTCCTTTCTTGCCTTTTTTGTGTGTAGAAGATTTTTGTGTTTCCCGTAATTTTTTTCCGTGAACAATTTTCTTTTCTCAAGTAAATTAACAAAGACTGCTATGCACTTACCGGGTATTTTATGTTTCGTTAGACATACAACAAGCTAATTGCTTAGACGAATTTTAGAGAGGAATTGGAAAAATCTGGCCATACTCCCTATCCACCTCCAAAAATAAGGGAGACTTCTAGTGAGCTCCCTAAATACGAGGAGAGAGAAAGGTCTGGTGGCTCATAATTTAATCTGTTTTATTTAATGAGTATTTCAAACCTTAATTAATGTTAACTATTTTTTATATTATTTTTTAATAGAGATGGACCAATTAAAAAATAGTTATAGCATTATGACTCCCTAAACTAGAGAGCATGATTGGAGTTTAAATTTTATGAGAGCTCCTAAAATAACTTTTACATGTTTTTTAGCTAAATTTTAACTAAAAAATAGAGAGCATGATTGTGGATGTTCTTAATATTGTTATCTTTTTTTTTTGCCAAAATTTCGTTAATTATTTTCATTTTCAAGTAAGAGGTGTCAGCGGGATAAATTTAGTCGAAGACGGCACGAGTCCAAATTGGATTTAAATAGGCGACGCGCGCAAGCGACGAATATTAAATGGCGGACCGACATGACACGAAAGCATCATTTGGGATCAAAAATGAGGTACAATGGACGGCTATGGCCGATATCGACGGGCTTGGCTGACACTGCTTCAAGCACGACACGAGTCCAAGCGCTTCAAGCACGGCACGAGCCCAAGCCGCTTCAAGCACGGCCCAAACCCTACCCACTTAACATTTTTTTTCTTCTTCAAAAGTCAAAATGCAATAATTTGACATCTAATGTCATTGTTTATATGGTTTTTATAATCATAAACATATATTTGATGTCTTTCATTTTTAGGGAAATTACTTGAGTCCTTAATTAATTAAACATATCAACTACAAATTAATTAAACAACATTGGAGTTGATATCTAATCGGTTACATATGACATATATGCTTATCTTATAATCAAAGCAAGACATTTCTTCACATATAAAATAATAAGTTGTTTTAAGATGAAAAAAAGTTGAACTAGACTTTGTGGAGTTGGACACTTTGCCCTCCGCCATTTCATATTTGTTTGGATGTTTGATTGATTAATGTTTTCAAGTAGTTCATCATTTCTTCCCTCTAATTATATATTTAATGTTTATAATTTGAATTATCTAGTGAAAAAAAATCAAGTGAAAAAATTCAAATTAAATGGGTTGGTTCTTGGGCCCAAGTATGGCACAACCACGAGCGAGTGACGCACGGCGCGGCCCTGGCCGTTTCAATGTGGACATGGACTTTGGGCGGCGGGATCAATAACTTTATTAAATGGGCGACGCGGCGACCAATAAATTAAATGGGCGGCCGACCGGCAAGACAAAAATGTTAAAAGCACGAATTTAAATGGGGCCGACGGCCATTGATGGCCCTGTTTGACACCTCTATTTCCAAGGTTGTTGTAGGCGTTTTATTTAACTTGTTCTACTCCTTTTTATTTTCAGTGAAATAAAATTATGTTTGAAATTTCAATTGGTTTCGGTTAAAATAGTTGTAAAAATAAATTACAAAGGCTTATAAATAATAAAGCTTGTTGGTTAAATTTTGAGTTTGCCGAGTTATAAGGACTCAATACCATTCCTAGCTGTTTAGTAAACATCTTTAATGTTTTCCCCATTAAAGATGGTCTTATAAATAGTTTTTTTTTCCTCTATCCTCTTACTTTAATGGGGAAGGGAATAGTTAACATTAGGAATGATAATTCTTCTCACGCGTTAGGATTTTTGCGAGACTTTGATCCTAATGGATTGGATATGAAGGATATAAATCCGGTTTGAGGAGTGGGAAATTTTCGGAGTAAAGTGTTGGAGCAGGGCCAACTCCAACCCCAACCTGCCCCATTTAGAATACAATATGTATATTATTTATTTTTCATATGAATATATTGTTAAGTGACTTCTCCGTGTGTCTCACAATTCCCACCAGAATATATATTCCACATATTATATATTGAATTAAATAATACATAAAAGTAAGAAAAATTAGGTATTAGACATAACAATCCTTACTAATTAGAGTTTAAGACATATAGTTTTTTTTTTTAAAGACATTTCATCAAGTTTTGTTTGGATTTAGCCAAAGAGGAGGCCCAAATTCGTTGGGTCTGTCTAAATTAGAAATGTAAAATACAATTTTAACCTTTTTTTTTAAAAACTTGGCCAAAATCAGATCTCATCTTCCACCTCTCTATCTCTCTCCTGGAAAACAGGGCAGTCGAGACATGTCCAGCAGTCCATCAGTCCAGCAATGCTTGGATAGTAGCATCTGAGTATAGGATAGTAGCTTTGATGTGGAATTTTGGTGATTATTCAAGGATAGGATAGTAGCTCTTATCAAATGATTCAGTAAACAATGCTTGTTATCAATGGTTCAATTGGAATGAATCAAAATGTTTTTACGAGTTTGTTCCATCATAACCAGAACATCTCTATAACACAATCTTCTATATTCCAGGCAAGATTTTTTCTCCGAGACAGAAACAGCTGCTGCTGAAGAATGATGACGAAAATTGTCCTGACCACATCTTCGCATGGGTGCAAAGGCTCATGTTGCCTCCTTCCCTTCCATTGTATTGAATTTGATTTCTACACCTGATTTACAGTTGCCTTCTTGGAGGTCTTTGGATAGTCTGATGTGGTACGGGTATTTATACTCCTGTGTTGATTGTCATTTTGCAATTGAAAGTTAGTGGACAGTTGAACAACCAAAAGTCCCTAATTTACTAATAATCTCTTTTCCCCAAAACTCTCTCTTTCGTTTTTTCAGTCTGAACTCCTTTCATTTGCACGGCATTTTTGTAGCTGGACATAGTTAGGGTGCTTTGCCTTTCTATCATAACTCGGCTTTGGTTGTATCTTTCGAGCTACTATTTTTTTTCTTGGACTTGTTTGTTGTTGATCCTGCTTCTTTTGTGTTGACTATTTTGGTGCAATTTGTGATCTGAAACAAGAATGAAAACACTATTAGGACAAGTAAACAGAAATTGCATTGCAGAAAATCATAAACTGCAATGCAATTTATGTGTGCAAACAAGCATAAACTGCAATTTAGAGAACACCAAACAAAAACTAAAACGTAAATCAACACAAACAAGCATTGCAGAAGCATAAACTGCAATTCAGAGAACACCAAACAAAAACTAAAACGTAAACCAGCATAAACAAGCATTGCAGAAGTAGAAACTCAATTGCAGAAGCATAAACTGCAATGCAGAAAAAAAAAACTACATTGTAGTTTATGTGTACAAACAAGCATAAGCGCAGTGCAGAACGCAAACAAAAATCAAAATGTAAATCAACATAAACAAGCATTGCAAAAGTAGAAATTGCATTGCGAAGCATAACCGTACGCAAAAACATAAAGCGCATTGCGGGGTTACGTGTACAAACAAAAACCATAACGTAAACATAAACCACCCCAAGTTGTTAAGTTTGGTTCGGATGAATCGTTTCCAAATATGATGCGGTTTGGCCTATCAACGAGTCCACTTATTCTTTCAATGGTATGCGACATTGTTCTCAATTTGTATCACCATATGTGCCCGAACTTAAGCTACGACTTGAGGCTTTCTTTTCTTGCATGATATTGAGGCTTGCGCAAAGCAGGTATGGGGCTTCTTATCGCAGTAGGAGGTTGCCATGGAGGCTCTTGTTGACTTACGCGGGTGAAAACTTTCATGGTGGAGATGTACGCTAACTTAGATAGTGACATAACCTGCGGTAATGTCTTTGAAGACCTTGCTAATGTTGTCAAAGAGTGTTTTCCACTGTTAATTTCACTTTGTCTTCAATTCACATTCTTGCTTTGGATTGTCTTATTGCTATTATTCGAGGGAATGGCAGAGAGGTCAAGTAACAAATCAGTTAGTTATTTAAGACTCTCATGAATCTTGAAAAGTACACCCCATTGGGTGATGAAGGGCGGCTTGACTACAATGATCCTAATCATTGGGTTCCATTTGTTATTTGAAGGAAATACATAAAGAGAAAGTGATGATTGAGATTATTTTAAACATGACCCAAAGAAAGGCCGGAGTTCACGCAAAGAACTCATCTCTTACGACAAACTTGATCCCGAAAGTGTGGCTGTTTTTCGGTACACTTTGGGTTGGACAAGAATCTTGTTGGGGGATTTCCGGAAACCATGATGAATTTTGTATTCGGTTCTTCATAAATTTGCTGGTGCCTTTGATTTTCAAGATATGAATTTGGATATTGCTCTCAATTTTTTTGGAGACGTTTACCGCTTGGAGTATCTCAATGAGCGAGCGCGTGTTTTTTACTGGCGTGAATTTTTGTGTTGTCGTTGGAGTAGAACTTGCTTGCGTTTTGTGGGTTTCGTTTTTAAATGCCGAGTTGTCCTTTGGTTTAAAATGAAATACTAAAAATTTGCATAATGGCATATTTTTGTAATTTTTAGCTTTTTGCAATGCATAATTGTAAAAATTACATTACATTTTTATTCTTTGGCCTTTTCTAATTAAGTGAAATTGAATTTGTATTTTCCTAATTAGTAAAATATATAGTGTCTAAAAACTAAAGAACCCTAAAAGTATAAGTCTAAGTGCCCGTTTGGCATTGCTTATTTGGGGTGATAAGTGATTTTTAAAAATTTTGGGAAGCTTGAGTCCGTTTGGTAACTATGATAAAATCACTTATTATTAAAAATTGTGAGAGAAAGCTTATAAGGAAGCGGCTAATGAAGTGCTTTCATTTTACGATTATGCATGAATCCGAGTTCGAAGAGTCTGGGTTTAATGATTATGCGGGAATTATTTTCTGATTATGGGGGAAATTAGTACCAACAATATTTTTAACAAAAAAGTTTACCAAGCATGACTTGCTTTCTCTCACACGATTTCTCTCACATGACAAATACGACGATTATTTTCCGCAGCCTGACAATGCCAAATCGGCCCTAAGTGCCCTTTTGGCATTTGCTATTAGGTGATAAGTGATTTTTAAAAATTTTGGGAATCCCAACCCGTTTGGTAAACTTTGAGAAAATCACTTATTGTTAAAAATTCTTTGTGAGAGAAAATTATAAGGAAGCGGTAATAAGGTGCTTTCATTTTTACGATTATGCATAAATCGAGTTGAAGAGGCGTTAGGTTTAATGATTATCACGGCAATTATTTTTACGCTTATCGCGTGTCAATCAGGTACCAACAACACTTTAACAAAAAAGTTTGCAAATATGTCAGCTTTCTCTCATGTTGATTTCTCTGTAAGAAATATGACGCGATTATTTTCGCAGTGTGAATAATGCCCAAACTGGCCCTAAAACAAAACTTTCTATTGTTTTTTTACCCTAGTATAATAGTTTATAACATTTTTTTCTCATTCAAAATTATTATTGTTATTGGTGTTTTTAGAGAGATGGACGGAGGAATAAAAAGATAGGGAGGGTGCGTCAGCCAAGGGAGCCAAGGTTGGGGTGGGCGGGCGGTGGTTCTTTTGTCTTTTGGATGTTCTTATTTTCTCAATTTTATTTTAAAGATAAAAATAGATTTAAAGTCCAACTATAAAAAAAGCTTTAATTATTTTTTAAAAAATGATACGTGACATATTTTGAATGGAAGTATCACCGGCTGACGTGGTGATACGGTACCATTGTTCTCATTTTTGTAATGGGGCAGAGTGGAGAACCTGTTCCCCAACGAAGGCGAAGATGGGGAATCCCCAATTTGAATATCATGTATGAAGAAGATGGGGATGTTAAAAAAAAAAAACTTAACGGGGATGGTGATTGGAATGGCATACATACCCATCTCCGATTTGTGGCATTGCCATCCCTAGTCGACAGTGCCCAATTGCTTGATGACCATTAAAACAAATATAAGAAAAGCTACATTTGAACTGAAAGTTGGAATTGCAACTTCATGACTATGAAAGCTACACAGCTTGAAGGGCATCTTCCTTGTCCATAAACCCAGTTAATCCTTAGTTAGGAGTATGAAGTCTGAGTATGTAACTACCCATTGCTTTGGCTAGGAATCATTACAGTGGCCACATCATTTCTCCTTATAAGAGACACAACATTAGCATGAACTATAAGGACCTATACTTTCTTTAGTTAAAAGAAAACAGCTATGGCATTTCAAAGATCTATAGCATGGGTAGGCTTCAGCATATTGAACTAAAAGGAGAAGGACATGGAGGCACAGATACATCAACCACTCCTTCAAGCATCTGTGTAACCTTCTTCATGGTGGGTCTTAAAGATGGATCCTCTTGTATGCACCAAATTGCCACCTTGACTAGCCTCTCCAGCCTTTTCATGTCATTTCTTGCCTCCTCATCATCCTCTATCAGCTTGTTTAATGTTTTTTCCTTATAGCAGTCATAAACCCAATCAGTTAGTATCACTTCTTCTTCATTTTCCTTTCCATTTCAAGGCTCCTCCTGCAACAGATAATCTCCAATAACATCACCCCATAACTATAAACATCAACCTTTGCAGTAATTGGAACATTCCTGAACCATTCTGGTGCAACATATCCTCTGGTCCCTCTAATGACGGTATGCGTCAGAGTTTGATCGCTTAGCAGAAGCTTTGCCAATCCGAAGTCCGAAATCCTTGCTGTGAATGAATCATCTAGAAGTATGTTGTGGGGCTTGATATCACAGTGGATGATCTGTGTGCTACATTCCTCATGCAGGTACATGATCCCTCTTGCAATACCGAATGCAATTTGGATTCGTTTGTTCCAGTCGGGCCTTGAAATCCCAAAGAGAAAGCTAGCCAGTGTTCCATTGCTCATAAACTCATAGACCAAAAGTTTGTTTGCCCCTTCATCACAGAACCCTAGCAATCTGACCAAGTTCTTGTGATGGGTCCTGGCTATTGCACTCACCTCTGCTTTGAACTCCTTCTCGCCTTCTTGTGCCACCTTGTCCAACTTCTTGATTGCGACATAGTTTGTTGAACTGAGGGATGATATGATTCCTTTATACACAGTGCCAAAAGCACCTCTTCCAAGTTCTTCCCTAAACCCATCTGTGGCTTCTTCCAGGTCTTTATACCTAAAAGAACGTAGATTTGCTTCCATAATACTTGATGTGCTAGTAGTAACATTATGTCTTTTCCGGTATGTGTATAAGAAAACCAAAGAAATTGCTGCAACAAAAAAGAAGTTAAGAAACACAGAGCTACCTAGAAGAAGTGCTCCTACTAAGATGACAGTTTTCCGATCTTTTCTTCCTGTGTTTGATTGTGGAGGAAGTGGATCATCTAAAGAAGCATCAGATTTTGGTAATTTGATCAGAGCCTTCCCGTACATATTCCAGTCCTGCCTTCCATGTGAGAGTGGCAGTTTCTTCTTCCAGCAGCTCCCCTCCTTGATAACAGCCACCATACAATAACAATCATAGAGGCAAGATCTGCTGCAGTCATCTTCATTCATTGGCTGCAATTGCTCAAAGTTTGAAGAAGTTGGCCAAAAAGTATTAGATAGCTCATGCATAACATATAAATCCTCTGGCTTTGAATTTCCTTGCTCGTCACAACTTTGTATTCTGTTTTGTTTACATCCACTCAACTTGTTATTTGGATCTAAAGAAGAAAAGCCAGGAAGGCATTCACAAATTGGCCTTCTGTTCGCGTCGAGTCTGCAGTAGCTATTGTAGCCACATGGTCCACTGCCCAAATCACCATTTGCTTCAAAGCAAATGTTTTCTGGGATAGACCAGACAGGCAACCAGGATGTCCAGCTCCCGTTTTTGGGGGACTTTGGGTGTGCATATTGGGTGAAAAGACCATCCGAATCGAGTGTTGCTCTGTAGTAGTAATCACTTATTGGTAATAGTGTTTTGTTTATGAGCTTGTCTATATCTCCATTCCTCCTGACAACATTGAGGTAACCTGACTCATTAAAGCGTAGCTGATAACCAGAATTCATTTCATCAACAGCATCAGAAGTATTGCTTTGGTAGTAGGGCTGGTAGGCAAACTCTGTAGGCAAGGCGATAGGATATAGCACAAGCCTTCCATCTGATTTAAGTTGGAGCTGAAACCTCCCCTGTGAGTAGCTGTTTGCTGTTTGTCTAGAATTCAGCTTTTCGCCAATTTCCAGCACTTGGGTTGGCAAAACGGTGTCAGTGAGATCTTTGAAGCTCTGCCATAAGTAGTCAGCATTGTTGTTTGCAAGCACAAAGTTACCGGTGTCGAGCATGGCAGCATAGGCAACCCTTCCACTAAGAACAGACTCAGGCTTCCAGATTTCTTGGCTTCGAGGGCCAGTGAGTGTGAGTTGGCCATCAGTGGTGAGCTCAAGTTTGGATCCTTTTGGTGCTGGATTGTCTCCATTTGCATACCAAACTATAGTTTTATCTGGTATTTTATCATACCATATGGCAAGCAAGAAGAGATTTTGATCAGCAATGCGGCGAAATCCGAAGGCAAATGTCCCAGAAGGCGATTGCCATGCAGATGAGCCCTGGGATGCAGTAAGGGACGACCTCAAGCTAATATTTGCAGTTTGAGCTGCTACAGAAAGTGGTTCAACTACAAGGAAAAGGCCAAGCAAGTGAAGAAGAAGAGATAAAGCCATTGCCATACAATTTGATGAGCACAGAGACTTTAAAGAACCAAAGGGCACCCTATATAGCAACTTCAACAAAGAAAATTCTTGGCCAAACAGAACAGTTACTAACTAATTTATGTGATGAAAAACATGTGTCACAATTTTCTTTGGATGAGTGGAAATTGGAAAGGGGAAGCTAAATGGCTGCGTATTGAATTTGTGCAGGTTATGATAAGAGTAGATTTGACTTCGTTTTTGTGTGTTGTTTGTCTCCAAGTGTTGATCTATGATGCGTGGATTGCTAGACTTTTTAACATTTGACTCTGAATGATCACAATATTTGTTACTTGCAAATTGCAATCAAGCTTCACCTTGACCTTGACCCGGGTCCGGTGGTATGCACTTATATGACGACACGTGTAAGGGGTCTAGCTAATTGATTGCTAATCAACATTTTCACTTTGAATTTGAAACTTGTTTAATAATTATGTAGAAAGCCAAGATTGAGAGGCACACCGACTGGACCTGTTTTCTTTGCAAAGAGACACAACATTGGACTTTTGCTTTACGAAAGTCAAGTTCTACGCCAACTTTCCATAAAATATTCACCTGATCAGCTGCCACAGATGCATTGGCTGCGTCAAAACAGTCTCTGTGTCATCTTCAATTTCGAACACGTACGTACTCAATGCGAACAATCACATTGGTGTATTAATCTTTGAGGCGATTAATCATTTTCTAAGTTAGGTTGGAGTTGTACGTTGCTGTCTTGGGTTCTAATTAGGGTCCATTTTGTTGCAGGTAGTGAAGTTAAAAAGACTAAACATTTAGGCCGAGTGTCGTGGCTTTTCAACACGCGTACTTACGTCTCCTTGCCAACATAGAAAATTCTACACTTGTTGAATTTTTTACCGCTGTTTGTCAAAGAGGTATGTTTCTATGAAAGAAGTTTGCCAACTCAGTCAAGACAAGCAAACCATAAACCAAGCACAAAGAAAGGAACAGAAAAGGCTTCATACACTCATTTTTGTAACCACAGAAGAAAAAGCGCCCAAGGATGAACAATCCTAACTCACATGCCGACACAATCACCAATAAAAATATAGAGATTATTTTCTTAGCCAACAATTGAGATATGCAGTAAAAAAGTATACATTTGCAGTATGCCACTTGGTACAGAGAAACATGTGTACATGTTCCACCACACAAGTGGCAGAACAGAACCTATAAAACACGAGCACTCAAAAGCACAAATCAAATTCAAATGAAATCCATGCATCTCAATTTATATTCTCATTTTCCTCACCAACGTCGACAACATTGTCAGCGCCATAATCAAATACCTCCTTATAGCATTTCCACAGATGGCCTTACTTAGAAACCAGCCCATCCAGCAGGTTGAGAAGCTGGCTTGCTCTCCATAACCTTTGCCTCGCCAAAGCGCTGAGAATTATTTCCTTCACCCATAGGTCTTGAAATCTGCGTGCTACCAGTGGGCACAGCAGTAAAACTCTCTGCTCCAAAACCCCATGAGTCAATACCAGTATTTACTTTAGTGGTCTGCTTGTTCTGGTGACCATTTCTTGTCCTGACAGATTTCATGGTGTTATCTGTTGAAGAAGGCTGCTGCGATTTGGGTTCCTCTACAAATGGCTGCCATGGGTTTGGTTCTGGACTCGGAGTACTCCTGTCACATTTTCCTTGCTCCCAAAAGCTTCCTTCAATCTTCTCCCTCTGCTGCAGAAAACAATTAATTCTACCAAGTAAAGAGATAATAAAGAGGGAACAATTGAAAGTCAAACAGTTGTAAGATTTGCACACAAATTACTTATAAGAATACCAGCGGATTTGCAGATGGCAGAATTCCAGGTGAAGTTTGATTTCTTGATGCATCTTTATTTGGTGATGGTGTTCTAGCAGCAAGCGTCTGCTTAAGCTCCTGTAACTCCTGCCTTTGAGATCGGCAGATGGCAGATAGCTTTTCAAATTTGGAAGTTATTTCACCCTTTTCCAAATTGGCTTGCTTCAGCTGCTCTTTCAATCTCTCTACTTCAGCCTCCAATGCTTCTTCTTTTTCAGATTTGTTATTACTAGCTCCCATGCTGAGTCTTTTAGTATCAAACTCAGCAACAAAAGAGTTAAATGCTTCATCTTGGAAACCAGTTGCACTCTGAGATTTAGATGCCTTTGGCCTTTCAGTTCCATGGTCTGTATCTTTTGGGAAGAAACTTATTTCAAAGTCCTTTGAAGGTCCATCTTCAGGCTTGTGCGATTTGCCATGCGAGTTTCTTCGTGTAGCATGAGTTTGTGCATTTTCCTCTTTTGCAGGGGCACTGTTCTTGGGTAGAGGATGAATTTCCAGACGAATCCCATCAAGTTTTGCAGTGTAATGGCCAGCAGGCTCATCATCAAACTTAGGTTTAGTATTTTCTTCAACAAGTGAGTTATCTGCATGTTGAGTGGACCAGAATGCACCAAGCTGCCCTCCACTTCCCCCTGCCTTAGACGTATTTGACAATTGTGTTGAATTTCTAGCTGATTCTCCAACTGAAGTTGGTGGTGGTGGTGGGCTTCTACGGGGCGCTGCAGGTGACTTGTTTGCTGGCCTTGAAATACCTGCTGGTTTGCAATAAAGCACTCACTCACTTCAAAACTGAAAGCTTCCAACATCTATTTTATTTAATTAAATATTATCGATTTTCTACTCTTAACAAATTTCCATCAACTTTTAAAACTGATAGATCTGACAGGAAGAAAAAGCTAGAAACAAAGGTTTAAGTGTCAAAGACAACAGAAACCAGCATGTCAAGCACTTCTTAGAATTAAAGTTCTGACATAAGGAACAAATAAAAAATTAGTCCCAAACAAAGAAGTTTTAGTTAACAAGTAATGGTCTGATGTTCCCATCCTCACCTTCATGCTTTTCAGCAGAGTTCATTTCAGGTTGCCTATCCGGTAAAGACTTCTGCAAACCAACTGGTAACTGCTCATTAACACGAAACCACACCTGCCACCACAGAAGGGGTTGGAAAAGCATCAGTAAAGAGTGTTAGAATCTCCACACCTACTGTTTACATGGACACAAATGATCTAAAACTAACCTAAATTCATGGAGATGAATGGCCAATCAAGCAAAGCGCTTGCCTGCGTGATGTCTGGTCGGTCATCTGGTGAAGACTGAAGCATGTCTCTGATTAGATCTGTGATAAACGAGCTGTATTTAGGTAATTCTGGAATGCGATAGTTTCCATTTAAGATCTGCAGCTTTGATTCTCCATCAAATGCACTTTTGAAGTAGCAAATGCGAAAGAGAAGGCACCCAAGAGCCTGCAAGAAGAAATCATAGTCTCAACTCCCAGTAAATTATAATATTCAACTGTTTCAGAATTTCCAACTGATCTAGAGGAACCAATCAACTTACCCATATGTCTACTTTCTCATTTATAAGTTCTCTCCGAAGAAGGTCCCACATCTAATTCAAAAGGAGGAAGAAATGAATCAAATATTTTAACAGATTGAAGATTATACATTCAAGTTTGAAAATAAAGTTTTCTGTTCAACCTCAGGGGCTCTATAGGCAGGTGTAGTGTGCTTTCTGATATTATCCTCTTCAATACCCATTTCTTCAGGCCTCTCAAAGCGCTTGTGATTGGTAGAGATGCTTCCAAAATCACACAACTTCCACAATCCATCAGACCCCAACAGAAGATTCTCAGCTTTCAAGTCCCTGCAAATGCAATTAGGACACTGAGTACCAATTATTAATAGTTGACTGGGAAGCACATGAATAAAAAGTTTTTAATTAATAAGATAATGGATTTATCTGATTTCTAATCTTTTTGTACAAATTCAGATTTTGATTTGATTGTTCAGATCTCGTCTCATTTTCATCTTACATGGGATTAAAATAGATTGCAATTGAAAAACATTGTAAGATAATACGAGCATCAAAGACACCGAGTTGTTAATGCTTCTGATTGAGAAAACAATTCTTAAAACAAGCAAAAAAAAAATACAAATAACAAAACATAATCTGCAGAAAGATGATAAACAATAAAATGCAAAGTGCCCAATGTAAGTACCTATGAGCAATGGGAGGGGACTGAGAGTGCATTGCAAAAACTGCATTACACACATCTCTGAAGATCGCAAGAGCCTGTTTCTCATCAAAGAACCCAGCTCCTCTGCTCTCCAGTACATTAACCAAAGACTTGTCACAAAACTCCATGACAAGGAGTGCCTCCTTTGTGCGGCCCATGTCCAAGAAGGTGTGGGCATGGAGTGTGACCACATTGGGATGTCCTCTAAGCAACTTCATGACCGAGATCTCCTTCATCACCAGCTCCAACATCTCCTCATCATTACATATGATGTGCTTCAAAGCGTGCTGCTTGGACACATGCACAGCGTCCCGAGCTAAGTAAACGCAAGAGAACCCACCTTCGGCAATGGCATTCTTGACATGAATCTTGAGATTTCCAATGTCAATGGAGCGGCCTTCGAGCCCAGTTGGCTCCTTGTGCATGAAAGGCTTGAACCTCCACATGATCAATGGATTGATTGATGGGTACAAACAAATACAATGAAGAACAAAACACTGCAAAGAAATAGCCAATAGCATACATATCAATCAAACAAATCCCATTACAGATAATCATGTAATTATCTCAGCATCTCATCTAAATTGCAAATCGACCACTCCTTCACTTTGAAGATAAAATTGATTTCATATTTTATTCAAACGAATGATAACCTTGATTAAACTGAACCTAGAAAATCCACAATCAAGCAAACCAA
The DNA here is from genome assembly GCA_024362665.1 of Prunus padus. Classification (NCBI taxonomy): domain Eukaryota; kingdom Viridiplantae; phylum Streptophyta; class Magnoliopsida; order Rosales; family Rosaceae; genus Prunus; species Prunus padus. The sequence continues at coordinate 24,873,485 of JANFAM010000009.1, read as the reverse complement.
ACAAAGAAGAAGCAGAACCAAGAAAAAGCAAAGTAAAAACGCAAATGAATGGATCTGAAGCCTACGAAAATGATCAAATTCGGAGAATCAGATCTGAAGAATGAAGCTGACGCAAACACAATAATCAATACAAATGCAAATGAAAATGAAAAGGCAGCTGCAGATGTAGAGGGTTGTATCGTACCTCGAGGATTGAGGTATGAGATTGGGGATTGGGAATTGCGGTTTGAAGCTTCAGAGATCTAAAGATGAAGAGCTTACGTGCTGATCCAGACTCTGTATCTCTCTGAAAGAGCCTCTTGTCCAATTTCTTATATCATTCAAAGAAAAAGACATCAAGATTATAATATAATAATAAAAGTAAATGGAAAAAATGGGTTGAGATTGGAGAGAGAAATCAAGGTGGTGGGGTTGGTGTAATGCAAAATAGCAGCCCCTTGTGCCTGGGCTAGATTGTCTGCTTTTGCTGTAGGACCCAGTCTAAATCATACCATTGGTAAATTTCAGTTTTGGGAGTAGACGGTTTGGATGTAGTGATGTTCCATACGTGTAAGATGGTCTTGTGCTTTTGGTGGGGTTACCGTGAGACTTTTCTGCTAAGTTCTAACTTCGATAAATAAAAAAATTAAAGAAAAAAACTTCTAGAGCTAGTTTGGTATTGATGTAGTTTTTTAAAAATTGGTTGATTCTAGTTTATTGTGAGCATATTTGCTTATCACAAATGGATATTGGAATTACCTTAATTCTTGCTTCTTGTGTGTTTATTATTAACACTTGAGTTTTGCAATTATTCTAATTTCTCATTTTTTCCACGTTTAATAACGCATAAGGAATAAAAAAATTATGTCATTCCAACAAATAAAAATCATTCATTCATCCTTAATAAAGAAGACTTGTTGGTCTGCAACCTAAAAACCCCAACCTCCCTTCTCTCCACACACCCCCAAATCCCATCTCATCTCCTCTTCTTGCCTCTCTTTTCCCTCTGTATCCTTTTTTTGTTCTTTATTTTGTGATGTGGAAGTAGTCGTCATGAAACGTTGTCTTCATCATGATAGTCGTCTTCTTTTGGCTCATATACATAAGGATTTGGCTTCAATTTTCAGCCTTCAACTTGGGTTTGGAGTTGCAACGAAGGAAAGATGTTGGGTTGCGTTGGGTTCCAGTTTAGCCGGTACGACATTATGAGTTTAGCCAGTATGAGTTTATGACTTTTTTTAGGTTGGCTAGGAGAAGGATATTGGATCGGTGGTCCTGCTTTTAGTTTGTTATCGTTTAATAAAAGCCCTAAACTAGGAGGGTCCCAGCCAAACTAAAATTACACAACAAGCACAAAGAATAAGTGAGCCAACAAAAACACACAATACATCCACCTCACTAGAATCCCATACAAAGATAAAATGCAGAGCAATTACAACAAAAATTATCAGTGCCAACCAGAACCTAGCAACTCAGGCAAATAACCAGTAACTTGAGAAGCAGACAACACCACGAAGAGAACGAGCATGACCACTCAAAATCCTCCCGACGCTCAACCAAGCATCAGAGCACTTCCTTCTCCACCAGGTCCACAACACCAATGTCTGAAAACTTCCAACTTTGCAAAAGGCTTCTTTTCCATAAAACCCCAATCTTCAAAACAGAAAAATCCATTGGCATATAAGTATATATGCTTCAGATTTAGTATGTAAGACCCGTGTCTTGGGAAGCAAGAACGCAGTGAAGCAATCCCACATCGTTCGGGAGGGATGGGTGATGTGCCTTATATGTGTGGGCACGTCTCTATCTAGCGAGGCCTTTTGGGAGCTCACGGCCGGATTCCTTGGAACTCCGAAGTTAATCGAGTTCTTGCTAGAGCAATCCCAGGATGGGTGACCCACTGGGAAGATATTGCTCGTGAGTTCCCAGTAAACAAAACCATGAGGCGGAGGCCCAAAGCGGACAATATCGTGCTAGGGAGTCGGGTCGTGACATAATGGTATCGAGCGACTCGACCGGAAATGTGCCAGCGAGACTGGGCCCCAAGGGGGTGGATTGTAAGACCCGTGTCTTGGGAAGCAAGAATGTGAGCAATCCCACATCGCTCGGGGAGGGATGGGTGATGTGCCTTATATGTGTGGCGCGTCTATCTGCACGAGGCCTTTTGGGAGCTCACGGCCGGAGTTCCTTAGAACTCGAAGTTAAGCGAGTTTGCGCTAGAGCAATCCCAGGGATGGGTGACCCACTGGGAATATATTGCTTGTGAGTTCTTAGAAACAAAACCGTGAGGGCGGAGGCCCAGCGGACAATATCGTGCTAAGGGAGTCGTCGTGACATAGTAAGATCTCCAATAGATAAAAGCACATCTGTAGAGATCCAAGTCAGATCTAAGGAACAAGAAGATAAAATCAAGAGATAATCATCCAATAAAGAGAGGAAATTGGAAAGAATTGGCACAAGAGCTAGTGAAACAAACCCTATAATAAACTAGGGAGACCCAAAAACCTTGCCAAAAGCAAGGAGAAGAAAAATCCAACACAAAAGCTGGAGGGGAAAAACGCTCCACAACATAATGGGAGGGGGGAGAAGAGCCCGGAATTCAAAGATTTCTTATTTTTCTGATAGGATCCAAGGAAAATCCCCTATCCAAATTGAAGGATATATTGTGTTTTTCTAAAAGAACAAGGTTTATTTATACATCTAGGTTATCTAAAATTCATTTGATAGGCAACGGAAGACTTTAAACAAAATCCTAGAGCCTAAAACATAACCTTTCAAGGGATCTTAAGGTTCAAAGAGTTAATGTGCATTGCAAACTACCATACTTGAAATTAAAGATAGGGAGGTAGATAGAAACTCACCCTTGGAGCGCAACTTGAGTTCAACCCAAGTATTCCACCAAGTGATGGTGGTATGATCCACTTTCTACTTCTCCTCCAAGCCACAAAGTAGTGACCTCCAAAGTCTCCACACCACGCCTTCTTTTTGGAATGAAGATGATACACAAGAGAAGTATGTGGTGCTAGCAACACTTCTCTTGGGACCAATTTTAGCTTGCCTTAAGAAGAAAGATTTGATGTTTTCTCTTACTTCCTCCTCACCATGGGGCGGAGCCACATGCAGGCCTGCCATGGCCGTGGCCCCCCAACTTCCATGAAAAATCATAATTTCTTAAGAAGTTGTTGCAATATCAGTTCACGTATAACTATATATAAATTTTCATAACTTTTTATTACGAATTTTTAGACAACATTAAAAATATTAACTTAATTCATAACATGTGAAAAACAAAATAAGAATTTTATTAATTCATGCTACGTATTACATTATTTTAATTAAATATAAAATAAGGTTAGGGAGTGCACTTGGATGCGGAGTTATAATTCAATGTCCTTTGTAAGTTTTTGTTATAAATTTTGAGACAATATTGAACAAATTAACTTGATTCATAACATGTTTAAACAAAATAAGAAGTTTATTAATTGATCCTATATATTATATTAGTT